>CM033717.1:53626103-54061521 GCA_019671005.1 Hibiscus mutabilis
CTCCAAGAAAACTCTTCAAAATCTGAGCATTTATACCTATCCCATTTTGCGTGTAAATCTAAATCTGGGGAATTATCCCTTGCTTTTCGTATTTATCCTAAAATTGGGCAGACTTATCCAGTTTTATTCAGATATGCCACGGCAATGAACTTCGAAATTCCTTCAAAAATGTCCCTATTTGCCACGACAATCCATCCTGCACAAAAAGAAAGCAAACCAACAGCAAATTTTATAGATATGCCGTGGCAATCATCTTTGAAATTAAGCAAAGGGATCGTGGAGGAAATCGTAGAGGAAAAATTAAGGAAAAGGGATCGTGGCAGGCCGAAGAAGAACCTAGATCATGGCTTTGCTAACAGTTCCCTTTCGGATTCCGACTTTGTACGACGGAAAAATCAAATTTTACGCGAGGCTAAGGAAACCCTTAAGATTGGTAGATTGGTTTGAGCTTCGACAATTGGTAACGAAGCTCAAATACACCTTTGACCTTCTTGGTTAAGCTAGTGTTATCCACAAATAGCAGATGATTTTAGGTACCCTAGAAAAATATCGTGGAAGAATTAGACTGTCTATATGGCGATAAAGATTATAATCATATTATGCATATAGACTTTAAAAATGAAAAAATATATCAGCTATTAGTAAAAGTTTAAATAGCCTAGTAAACTTACTTTGGTATATTTTAATAAAATGTACAATAAGATTAATAAAGTAGAACAACAAGTTACTACTTTAGGAATGGTAACTGATGTAGACCTAAATAATGAGTCAAAAAAACTTTTATCCGATGTTAACAACATATTGGAAAATTTTGTAGTTTCTTCTAAACAAGAAGACTTTGGACCTTTATATTATGGTAATAGTACTACGATATTATTTTTATCAAATGAAGAAAATGCTTCTTCTAAAAAACGCCTAGTACTAGCAAGAAAAAGAAAAAAATAAAAAATAATGTCTCAACAAAAATATGATTTTCAATCCTATAAAGAACTTATAGAGCATTGGAAAAATAAACTTTATAAATCAAATGATAAAAATGAACAAATAGAATATTTAAAAATAATGGAACAACTTTATGAAGAACATAAAGATTTATTTGTTTTGTTTAATTATCATTATATGCTAAATTATAACACCACAAAAGTTAATAGTAGTAGTAGCTTAGAGGATCTAGAAATAATAAAAACCACTAGTCATGAATTATCTGATGAAGAAAATACTTCTTCAGAAGTTGATGAAAATATTGAGGTACCATATCATATGGATACTGATCCACCAGAACTAGATCCTAAAGAAAAAAGAAAATTATATCCTGATCTTTTTGAAGATGATCAATTAAGATCGTCTAATAGAAATATAGAGCATGTTGAAAACACAACCAGAATAATAGGAGAAAAAGCTGGAAATATAGCTACTAATGAGGTTAAAATTGAACAAATAAGAGAATCATCACAACCAGTTCCTTATGTGATAGATAGTCTAAATACAAGAAATGTTACTCAAGGAGGAGTATACTTAGATTTAACTAATATTCCCATATCATACTATGAAAAAATTATAGATGATTGGGCCCAATCTATGACAAGTGTTGTAAACAACAACAATAATTGGACAAGAGAAAAAATTTTAAATTATTTTGGTGGAACTTTTCAAGGTGATGTCTTGCAATTTCTTCGTAGATGGAAAGAATCTGACATAGGTAGAGAACAAAAAGGGCAGGTAATTAATCAGATTCAAATGCCTAAAGATGTACTAAAATGTTTAACAAAAATTCTAAAAACTGAATTTTGTGGTTATATAGATAAGCAAGATCAAGACGGTCAAGCTAACTATATATTGTCTAAAATAAAATTATGCAACATCAGATATTTAGAAGAATTTTCTAAAAAATTCTTCATGAATATCAAAAATTAAAAAATGATAAGGTAGAATTATTAAAAAAAATATTTCCATACACTACCACCACCATTGGATGATATTTGTATAAATAAATATGATTCTTATCTTCAAAAATATAATAAATTAGCAGGAGTAGAAGCTCAATACATAGATTCTATAGGAAATAGAATTAAATTTGCTAAAGAAAGAATAACTAAACATTTTCTACAAACAAAAGCCTCTAAACAGGTAAAAAATAAACTTAGTGATAAACACTATACTAAGATCTACAAAATGAATGAGAATTTGGATGTAAACAATTACGTTTGTAGACTCTCTAGAAGAAGTGTGTTATGAATGCTGGCAAAAGGGGCAAAATGTATGTATTAGTAAAACAGTGCCAAGAGTCTTTTGCGTGCAAGTATACACGGTCTGCAAGTAATACATCAGTTAAGCTGAGTATCGATCCCATAGAGATTGACTTAGAATTTGATTGTTTGATTGTTACTTGCCTTGGAAGAAAAGATGTTTGTTTTGAAGATTGTTTTGGAATCAATAAAAAGAAAAGAAAAATGAAGCAAAACGTTGGCAAGGAAGATGTTCTTAATGAATGATGAGTTTTGGCAGGGAATACCTGGGTTTAATGTTGTTCATGCCAACCTTTGTCGGCAAACTATCTTGGCATTGTTTGCCGAGTAGATTCAACATTAGCAATGCCTCTCTCGATGGTCATTGCCCTAATTAGATTATGTAAAAAACCCTATATCTCTATAGTGAAGGTTTTTAAATGATCCGAGTTGATTAAGAACCAATCTATACTCCTAGGAGGTAGATATCACTTTCGAAGTAAGTTCATCTACTTGAACGACTTCTCTTGAAGCTTCTCTCCCTAGTATTCAACAACTTAATCGTTGCCACCCCAAGTTTGTTAAGATATTGGGGAGCAATAGGCCAATAGTGCCAGCTTTTGCTTGGCAAAGTATTTAGGAAAAATTCAAGTATGCCAAATAGAAAAACTTTGTCGAAAACAGTTTTATCACTAAAGAAACTAAGGCACAAAATCAACATTAAACCAAACATCCCCCACCAACTATGAAATTAGTTCATGGTAAGGGATTTAACCAACAAAACCATAACTGTTTTCAAATACATCATCATAAAAATGAAAGTAAACCAACTTAAAACCAAGAGAATAGGCACGAGGGGTCTCTCGATACAGCTCTCGGCCAAGTGGTTGAACCTCCTTCCTCGGTGCAACTGACCGTCACTCGTTGAGCACTCCGACACCTCACCCCGATCACTTTAAGCCTTCGCAATTCGTCCCTCACGATCCCCCTAAATGCTTGATCGGTTGGTGTTTATATAGGCGTGCAAGGGAAGTGAATATGATAGCTTCTTCATTTGAATTTTAAATGCTCCAAGGATAAGAGATAGAGTCTTATCTGATCGGTGTGATAGCTTATCAAGCTAGGGCTGATGTCATCATGCTGAGTTGCCTTGGCATGCAAGCTTGGCATGTTTTTGCCAACATAGCTTGGCATCACCTTATCTGTTATTTTTTCAGAAGTTGATCCATTTGGAATCTTTTAGGAGCCTGACCATATCCTATTTTTTCGGGGGTTCAACAACCTCTTGGCATGGCATTAAGTTCACTTCTCTGCCAACAGGTGCTTGGCACTATCTGGTCTTTCTGTGCCAACAACACTTGGCATTCTTCTTGGCAATCCTAACTGTGTTGCTTTCCTGTTCCTGAATGTATAGATTCTAAACTCCTTATGCAAATAAATGATTCTAACAACCTAATGTAACTAAATGTACCTAAAAACAAGCAGAAGCATTGTAAAATTGGCATTAAAAGTAGTACTTTTGGAGAGGCAACAACGTTCAAAAACTAAAAAATATAATAAAATATATAAGATATAAGTTATATAGATGGAAACCATGGAATCAACCTAGATATCCTTATAATAATAAAAGAAAAATATTTGTTAGAAGAAAAACTGCTAACAATTTCAAGAATAACAAAATTAAATATAGGTGTTTTATAAGTGATGAAGAAGGCCATCTAGCATTTGAGTGTCTTGACAAGGGCAAAAATGCTAAGAAAATGATTAAAACTCTTGAAGAACAAGAATTAGAAATATGTTTTGAAGAAGAAATAGATTCTGAAGAAATATTATAGGAACTAATATTCGAATCTGATATTGATGCTGATAGTGATAGCGAAGACTACATATTTATGTTAAAAAGAATAGTTCTAAAAACCAATTGGAAGAAATCCTTGATAATGAACAACGCGAAATAAAATTAGGAAATATTATAGGAGAAGAAAATGATCTCTCCAATGATATGTTAGAAAAGATTAACAAAAATCATATTTCTAAAGAAGAATTTTATAAAATATCAAAATTTGAAATATGGAGTCAAAGGGATATAGAAAAAATTAGTGGCAATGCCGTTTCTAAATATACTAAAAGCGGATTAACAAAAAAATTATTTACTAAAGAGAAAATTAAAAGAATAAGATAAAAATATCTTCAAGTTAGTTATATACATTTAGGAGTAATAATGACAACAATAAAACCATTATTTAGAAGAGGATATGATATACCAATCATAGCAGTACTTTTAGATAAAAGATTTGAAAATTCACTAAAAGCACTTATTAGAGAAATTCAATCAAATCTACATGCAGAGGTTGTAGGATTTAAATTTAAACCAAACTAATTTAAATCCATAACCGGTCCTTTAATAAAAGAATGTTTATGTTTAAGAATTCAGACAAAAATTTCTAATATAAAAGATCTAGTAGAAGATTTAGCAATTAGTTGGACCTCTTTTAATGAATATACAAATACGGCTAAAGTAGATATAAAAGAAGTCAATAACATAATTATTGAACTTTTTGAACCTAATAAATTTATTATAGAAATACAACCTACTTTATTATATCTAAAAGATCTACCTATTCCTAAAGACTAGATGATAGAAAAATTTACCGATGCATGTAGTTCTAAACCGGCACTTACAATAGAATATGTTGCATCGGGTGATAGATTATATTTTAGGAATACACCTATTGATAATAATAAAAAATTACTCTTACCATCAACCTCTAATGTTGACCTAGTAGAGGAAATTGATGAAAATACATCAACACCGATAGGAATAAAAAAAATTCATATTCATACCGGACCAAGTATATTTTTTTTAATTCTAAAAACACTAGAGTGAAAGAAATGCAAACTTCTACAATAATAGGACAATTAAAATTAGGAAAAGATATAATTACTTTTTCTAATTCTCAACATAAAAAATATTATACATATATAAAAATTACATTTCAATTCAAAGAATATAAAATATTCTCTACATGCACTATTAGACACTAGAGCTACAAAAAATAGCTATAGAAAAAATGCTATACCAAGCCAAAAATGGCAATCAATGAGGAATCCCATCAAACTCATAGGAATTGATGGAAATGAAACTATTATTGAGTATAAAGCTAAAGATGTGCGTATTTACATAAATGGATTTAAATTTGTAGTTCCAAAGCTTTTATACTTTCCTCACATGCATGGAGACATATTGCTAGGAAACAATTTTATCCATAGTTTTTACCTTTTTTCATAGATACTAATAGGATTACTCTATCTGTAAAAGAATATCGGTAGAAGTTCCTTTGATAAAAACTATAAGTTTATATGTGATAAGGAATTTAGACCTTAAAAAAAGAGCAAATTAATCAAAAAGATACTAATCTTTGAATATTAAAATATTAGAAAATAATTTTAGTGAAGAACCATTAAAATTATGGGAAAACAGTTCAAGATATTGTAGTATTAAGTTAGAAAATCTTGATAAAATTATAAGAGTAAAACCTATGATATATACCAAACAAGATATAGATGAATTTGACATCAAATTAAGGAATTATTAGATAAAAGATTGATATAACATACTAATAGTCCACGTTCTAGTCCGACATTTATAGTAAGAAACCATGCAAAAATAAAAAGAGGAAAAGCTAGAATGGTTATTAATTATAAAAAAACTAAATCAAAATATTATATTTGATGGTTATTTTATTCCAAGAAAAGATGTTTTAATTAATCAAGCTAAACAAGTTCAATATTTTAGTAAGTTTGATTGTAAATCATGATTTTGGCAAATCATGCTAACTGATGAATCAAAACCGTTAACAGCTTTTAGTGCACCCAATAGTCATTATCAATGAAAAGTAATGCCTTTTGGATTTTGTAATGCACCATCAGTCTTCCAAAGATGGATGGAATCAATTTTTAATAAGTATAAAGAATTTTGCGTGGTTTACATAGATGATATATTAGTATTTTCAAAAACACTAGATTTTCATAGAAAACATTTAAATATTATCTCTCAAGAATTCGTAAAACATGGAATTTTATTAAGCCCTAAGAAAATAGAATTAGAAAAAATAGAAATAAAATTTTTAGGGTTAAAATTATCTTCAAATGGTCTTAAACTCCAAGATCATATTATAATTAAAATAAAAGAATTTTCTAAAAATATTGAAGATAAAAACAACTTCAACAATTTTTAGGAATAGTTAACTACGGTAAAAATTTCTTTCCAAAGTTGTCTAAAAAATAGGCATGTTATATGATAAACTAAAAATTGACAACATTTTTACATGATCTAAACAAGATTCAAAAATAATAAAAAAATAAAATCTGAAATTATAGATATCCCAAAAGTTTATCTTCCTAAATAATGAGAAATTAATATTATAAACAGACGCCTCATAAAAATATTGGGACTGTATATTAAAAGCTAGAACAATGGATAATCAATAAATGATATGTGGATATGGTTCAGGAAAATTTAAAGCAAATGAAATTAATTATGTAATTTTCGAGAAAGAATTATTAGCCATAAAAATGGTATAAAAAAATTCTTTATATATTTTAGCACCAGAAAAATTTATAATAAAGACAGATAATCAAGCGGTTAAATAATTTCTTACTATAAAAAAATGAAAACAAAACCTAGGAGAATTAGATGGTATAATGAATTATGTACTTTCAATTTTGAAATTTTATATATCAAATGTAATGATAATGTTATTGTTGATTATCTTAGCAGGCCTGATAAATAGAGGCAAAAAACCTTTAGAATTAGTTGAAGAATGGACGACTGTCCGAAAGAAACCCAATAAAGGGATACAAAGACCACATTATCCTAACCAAGGATTGGTGCAAGTACAAACTTCGGTAATGTATTATCCTAATTCATGATATTATGTTCCTTATCTAATGGTAAGAAAATCAATTGGATATATGTCACAAATAGCAACACCACCAGCAGTAAACCCACTGCATTGTTCTCAAGTTCTCAATGGTCTCAAGATCCCAGCTCAGCATATCAAGCCAGTTATGTTGAAATTATAAAGAAAGCTAAAGAGTTGTTGAAACCACAACAACCTCAAGAAATCAAAGATTTTTATAACCTTGTATTAGATTTAAATACATACAATTTGGTTAACGATGTATGGAAAAACCATATCACTAATCAAAGAGCAAACTTTAGAAGAGCTCTTTCAAAACTTCCACAGACTTTAGTTGAAGAAACAACTAAAGAAAATAAAATTCAAGATCTATTATTAAAATCTATTTATATAGAGATTAAGAAGAGCTTGAACTTAGTTTTTTGAAAATTGAGGAGATAATAGGATAACAAATCCTATTTTAGTAAAAATATTTTGATTATGTCTATATAATAAATCTAGATTTGTTTTTCCTATTGAACTATTTTCTAAAATAAGTAGAGTTATTTGCAACCAACAAGAGCAATTCAAAAAAGCATTTTCAGAATATTTCCTTCAAGCATATGTTTTTGAAAATCATATAAAAGAAAATTTTCCCGTGATAAAACATGGCTTGATCATGAACGATTTGATATAAGAAATACTGAATGGGGATTTATTAGAGAAATTACAGTACAAAATATTTCTTTCACTTATTAAAAGATTTTCCAGCCTTTCTTAAATCCAAGTTATATGGCCATGTAAATGTTGACTACTTTGAATATTTTCACTTTAAAATAAGTAGTTTGATTGGACTAGCTGAAAGAGAAAAATTCTATCAGCCATATCAAATTTGGGAATTCAATAGAGTAATTGGAGGACCCAAATTACATACTGCAAACGAAGAAGCAAAACACTTTCAAGACTAAATCGACAAATACTACAATAATCCATTTTATTATCAAATACAAGCTGGATTACATCTTAAAGACAAAGCCCAAAAAATTCTATCAGAACAAACCAATAGATATTGGACTAATGGCAAAAGAATATTTGTGAACTGCTGGTGCAACGGAAAATCAGACAATAAAGCCAGGCAGATACTGAAAAGATAACCGATATGACGTTAGATGACTACCCTTACGAGACAATAGAAGGCATCAATTGTCCATGGGAACACTGGAACTCCCCAGAATCACCTGTCTACAAAAATTCATTGAACCTGGATAAAAATGAAGAAACAAATTTAGCAAATGCTCAAGAAAGCTGAAAAGACAACACATCAGAATGAACAAGACCTTAAAAGACAACACATCAGAATGAACATGAGCTGAAAACACAACAAGTTAGATGAACATAAGCTTAAAGGATAACATAGTCAGATGATAAGCATCAGACTTCAAGAAAAAATTAAAAAGGGTTCTGAAAATAAGGCTTTAAGAAGGAGAAGCTTGCAACGAAGCAAGCCACCTTTTGCTACCTACATCTCTCTACTAAAAGCTTTCTTTTTTTAAACTTTCTTTCGTTCTTAGTTATCTTCTACATATACCACTTTTTTAATCTTTCTATCACCACTGTCTTTGTAATATTTCCACCATCTTTATATAAAATATTATCTTTTCTTTATCATCTTTTCTACATATCCACCGTCATCTCTTTTACATATACCACTTTTGTAACCCTAAATCTCTTATTTCGGTAAAATCTTGATTGTGGTTCATTAGAATTAGATTCTTCTCAAAGGTACGTGATTAAATGTGGTTTGGCCTTGCTTTATGTGTAATGTGTATTCTCCTTGTTTACTTGATGCCCAAGTCTGTCTTTGGAACAATTTGCTAGTTTTTTTTTTTTTTTTTCTGGTTTGGACGTGCCCTTATGTCTAAGAGGTCATTTTAACGTGGTCAAGGATGTGTCTGAAAGGCAGGGCTGTTTGACGCATTGCTGAGGTTTGGATGATTTTGTTGTATTTTGTGACTCTTGTAGGTTTATGTATATTCACTTGGTGGGCAAAGGTTTTACTTGGTTCGGTTCTGGGGGTCATTGCAGCCGACTGGATCCTTTTATGGTCACAAGTGAGTGGTTTGATCGCTTCTCTAAGTTAATGCAGCATAACCTTCAAAAAGGAATCTCGGATCATTCCGTTTTATGTTTGATCAATGATGATACTAATTGGGGGAACGCCCTTTTCGATTCCTAAATTGTTGGCTTAAGGAACAGCGGCATGTGAAGACATTTGAGCTCGAATGGTAAAGATTATCAACCGATTTGGGCAGTGACAACCTTGTCTTAAAGTTGTGCAAGCTACGTGATTTTATCAGGAAATGGAATAGAGATTGTTCAGTCATGTTGATACTCAAATGGAAGAGCTAGAACAGGAAATTGATACCTTGGACTCTCGGTTGCCTGCTCCTCGTGATAGTGTTGATGAGGACAATTATAGGGCTCTCACATCTGAAGTATGGAAACAAAAGTGATTTAGGGAATCTATTTGGTGTTAGAAGTCAAGGGTGACTTGGTTGAAGGAGGGTGGTAGAAACACGAAGTTTTTTCATCGTATGGCAAAGAATCAAACAATGCACAATGGTGTTGATGGGTTGCGTGTGAATGGAAAATGGGTAACTAAGCTGGATGTGATTAAGCACCATTTTTTGTGGCATTTCGTAAGCATGTTGGCAAGGTTCCAGTGGTGGACAAGCTTGAATCGGATGTGTCTTTTTCTATGTTATCCCAGAAACAACGGAAGGACTAGAACGACCTTTTGATGAAGAGGAAGTTTGTGACGTAGTTTGGAATTGTGAGGGTTCGATGGCCCCAAAACCTGATGGTTTTACGTTTGCTTTCTATAAACGAGGATGATCGTTTCTCAAAGAGGATGTATTGTTTTTGTTGTAGAATTTTTATGATAATGGATATCTTACGAAGAGTATTAACTCTACTTTTGTCTCTTTAGTACCTAAGGTGGCTACTCCTATGTCGGTGTTTGACTATCGTCCGATTTGCCTTCTCAATTTGGCATATAAGATCCTTTCGAAAGTGTTGGCTGCTCACTTATAGCCGATGATGCGTCATTTGATCAGTGATGTGCAAATAGCTTTTATTAGAGGATGACAAATATCAGACGGTATTTTGTTGACAAATGAGGTCCTCCATTCTTTGCAATCGGGTTGTGAGGGGGATGGAGGCGTGATCATAAAACTGGAATTTTTTAAGGCTAGTAGATGATGATCCGTATAGGGTTTGGTCCACGGTGGAGCATGTCAATTTTCAAGTGCATTAGCACGGTTCGCCTAGCTATACTGGTTAATGGAAGTTCCACTCGTGAATTCTCGATGCAAAGAGGCGTACGACAGGGTGATCCGCTCTCGCCGTTGTTTTTTCTCTTGGTTGCAGAAGCACTACACCATTTTCTTGTAAACGGGGAAAATTGTGGCTTAATTCATGGTGTAAACGTTACTCATCATGTCACTATTTCCCACTTACAATTTGCAGACGACGTTATTATTTTTTTGCGTGGCAAGGTAGAAGAGGTTGTTTAGTTAAAGCCCATTCATACCTTTTTTCAATATGGTTTGGGGTTGGAAATCAACTTTGCCAAGTCTTCTTTATTTGCGATAGGTGTGCCCGACTTGATCCAATTAGAAATGACAGCAATCCTAGGTTGTGATTGTGTGTTAACTCATCAAAAATAATATTTTTCATATATATATATATATATATATATTGTCATGTTTTTGCGTGCCTTTGAGTATATATTCAATCATTTAGTTATTAGAATCATGCATTTGCATTAAGGAGTTAGAGAATGTTTCGTTTGCCAGAGTAAATGTGTATTTGTTTGTTGTGGTGTGCGGGGCAGGTTTGGCAGAGCAAGACATGAGCAGTTGGCAAAGAAGAGCGAAGAACTAGAAGAGGAATGTCAAGTTAAGCTGGCAAAAGCAGTACGAGGATTTCCAGACTTGATTGGCAAAAGAGGGATGGTCGATGTCCGTTCAGTTATTCATTGGTCAAAGATCCAGTCAGCTCTAAAATTCAAAAGAGAAGATAAGAATAACACTCTTATTTCAAGTGTGTAACCAATTTTCAAATTCAAACCCAATATAGGGTTTCCACGAGTGCCTATTTAAAGGATTCCCAACGATAAACCAAGCGATCGTCTCAGTCAAGGAGGCTGCACCATGGTGAAGAGGGAAAACTGTGGTTCGACCAGGCTAAGACCTAGAGTTCTGGATCCATTGAAGGGCTGCATCGATGGATCTCATTCTTTGTCCATTTTTATTTATTTTAATTATGGTTTTGTGATGGTTTTATTTGAAAACGATATGGTGTTGATGGTTCCCCCAACAATGAACTAATTTTCTTAAGTTGGTTGAGGATGTTTTTGTGATGAACGTTCATCTATTTTTCAGTTTTTAATAATTGAATGCATTGGTATTTTTTTCTATTCTGCTAGTACTTGATTTCCCTGAATTGTTTGCCAAACGACAGTTGACATTGCATACATACTATCCCTTAATATCTTAACAGGCTTAAGAGATAACGATTAATTTCTAGGTACTAAGGTGAGAAACTTTGACAGAAGATGTTCAAGTAGATAAGCTTACTTCGGAAGTGAGTCTACCCCTTAGGAGTAAAGATTAAAAATTTGTCAAGGTAATTATTGAAAAGCATCACTATAGACATATATGAGTTAATCGTAATTAACTTAGGGTATTGCATTCGACAGAGACAATACCTCTTAAAATCTGTTCGGCAATAAAACCAAGGCTGAAAGTTATTAAGTGCTAACATAGCTAGCTTGAAATCCAAGCATCCCTTGCCAATACCAACATCCATCATAATACATTTGTTTGCCAAAATGCTTGAACTTTCATTACATTTTCCTTACTCATTCTTCTAAAACCAAAGTCTGAATTCCAAATCAAACTTATTTTTCCCGTTCATAAGTAAAATCGTGGCATTTTATTCCTGGATAATCCCTTTAGATACGATACTCAGCTTACTACTGTATTACTTGCCGACCGTGTATACTTGCACGCAAAAAAATCTAGATTTGACATTATTTACTGGTATATTTACACTCATTCATCAATTATTTGCCAAGCGTTAGTTAGTCGACAGTGGTGTACTCTCATTTACTTATCTTGGTGTTAGTTAGTCGACAGTGTGGTGTACTCTCATTTACTTATCTTGGTATTCCAATTGGGATTAATCATAGCTGTCTCAGTGTGTGGGAGCTTATCTTACAACGTTTTCAACAATGGTTGGCTGTTTGGAAAGGCTCCTCGTTGTCTTTTGCTCCGCATTTAATTTTGGTGAATTCCGTTTTCTATTCTTTGCCTTTATACTATATGTTGATTTTTGTATTATCTAAGGGGGTTATTCGGAAATTGGATTAAATTCGTAGGTATTTTCTTTGGGGTGGTTTCCAGAAGAAGTTCAAGATGTGTCGTGCTCGTTGGGAATTAGTGTGTCGACCAAAGTGTCTTGGTGGTTTGGGTGTGTGGTCGATCTGAGGCTTCGTAATCTCTCATTTCTTGCTAAATGGTCTTGGAGGTATGCTATAGAGCCATCTTCGTTGTGGCAATCTATCATTGAATCGAAATATGGTTCTCATCGATTGGAGTGGCGTATCAATTCTTTGCGCCCAAAATGGATGTCGGTGGTGTGGCGTAATGTTGTAGCGGTTCAGGAATCTTTGGAGGTGGCGCGTTTCATGGATTTGGAATGTTTTTCTTTGATATTGGGTGATGGTACAACTACTCTTTTCTGGTTTGACCGATGGTGTTTAGAGAGTCCCATTTCTGATTTATTCCCCCGCCTTTTTCGTTTGGCAAATAACAATTTGGCGTTGGTTTTTGATTCTACAATGGGTAATTCATTTGATCATGGGTATTGGGACTCATTTTCCTCTAGGAAGGTTCGGTCTTTTGAACTCAAGCAATGGTGTGAATTAAAAGCCATTATTCTCCCAATATCGTCTGTTACCAAATATGCGCGATAGGTTGGCTTGGCATTATGAATCCACTTGTTAATTTTCAGTGAAAAAGCTATACTCTTCAATGGTGTCATTTGGCATTTCTCCGGAACATTTGGATACTCTTAATATTTGGAAATTAACGATCCTCCAAAGGTGCAGTGTTTCCTATGGTTTATAATGGTTCATCGCCTCCCACTTTAAAGTTTTTACAAGATCGTGATATGGTGTTTGCCGATACGACGGTGCGTTGTCGATGTATATAGAGGGAATTGATGATTTTGATCACATTCTTTTCAATTGCCATTTCAGTCGTCAGATTTGGTTTTTAGTTTTGCAATGGTGGCATCTTGCTCTTGCGCTCCGTTTATGTTTGGATGATTTTCTACATCAATGTGTTGTGGGAATGTTTTCGGGAGATATTCACCAATGTTGGTTGGCGCGTTTTCCGGCGACTCTTTGGACTTTATGGCTTTCCCGGAACGACCTGATCTTTCATGACAATAGTTGTTCGATGGAAAATCTTTTTTTCCTGATACGGTTACGATCTTTCTTTAGGATCAAGGTGGGAACCTCCTTAGATATGTTGGAATCGTGGTGGTGGGATAGGCCGTGGGAGGGGATGCGCTCTTCACCTGTTGTTTCGCGTCTTGGTGTATCTTGGGTAGCGCCACCGGAGGGAGTTCTTAAGTTCAGATTAGCCGTTGGTAAGCCGGGACTTGCTGGATGTGGGGGCTGCTCCGATATGCTTTCGGATGTATTTTGGCCTTGTTCTGCGGCATCCTTGACTCGAATATTATGAAAATCTAGGCGATTGCACATGCATTGTCCCTTCTTTTACGGTCTAAATGGTGCCAAGGCCATGCGATTATTATTGAGTCTAATTCCTTGGTTGTTGTCTCATGGGTGCTTCATTGGGAATGTCGACCATTGAGTTTGGTGCAATGTTTCCTATTGATAGATGAGGCGTGGAGTGTTCTTGATTCGGTGGTGTTTCACCGTGTTTTGCGTGAGGCTAATTCCCTAGCTGATGCTTTAGCCAAGAATGATGTTGGACGTGCATCATGGCTCCATGTTGTTTACTAGTGGTGGCGCGGTACCCTACTTTGTCTATGGTCATTTTTTCGTGTTTTTTCTGCTTTGTTCTATATACTTTGTTGAGTACTTTTTTTTTTCGACTAGGCTTATGGAGTTTTTAATGAGGCTCAACCAGGTATCTTTTGTATGATTTTCTCTCAATAAAATCATACTATTTTGATATAAAAAACCATGTTTTTTAATTTTTCTATTTGTTAAGCTTTAAGGGTGAAAGGAGTCTTAGATTTTTTTATCAAAAAACTATTAAATTCTTTTATTTTTCACGCTCGATTGAATCCTTTAATTAGTAAATTTTATTAATTGAGCCATTTGATCGATAATTGTATTTGATTGTAATTCTAATGATGTGACAATTAACGTGTGAATTATAATGTGCCATGAGCTTGATTAGATATGGATTTAGAAATTTAAACTTAATAATTCACCAACCGAAAAAATACATTTACATGTGCAATTTAGAAGATTAAGAGAAGATGATATGGAATTTGAGGGGAGAGAAACTGAAGTATAAGGAGAAAGAGAGAGAATTAAGAAAGTACACTAAATACACGAGAAGTTTTCTAATGAAAAATTAATTAATTTTTTCAATAATAGGTCAATATCTATGAGGCACACTAGTATAATTGACCTTGAGCTTGATAATTTTTCGAAAGTTTAAAGGCTTATTTAATTTTTTAAAAAAATCTATAAAAACAAAAAATTAAAAAAAAAACAACATTAAAACATCTGAAAATATAAACATTTCACATAAATAGAAAATATTTAAAATTAAAAAAAAATATTTTGAAAAAAAATATTAGAAGCATACAAAAGTAATTGGAAATTTATTTAATAAAAATTGAGAATATTAAATATATTAGAAATTTGTAAAAAATTTAAATTTAAACCTTTTTATCATACAAGTTTTTACTTTTGTTAACTTGAGTCTATTGTCGTTCTTCGATTACATTTTCAATGGAATCAACCTTGTATTGAAACAATTATTTCTTATGAGTTTCTCTCCCACACTTTAAAAATATTAGGTTAGATTTTATGAAAAACTTATACTCATAAGTCTTATTTAGTACTCAAATTTTGGCTTTTCAAAAGTAGCTGACATAAAAGTAGGACACTAATTTGAGTCTATAATACCCTAATTTTACCCGGGTATAAGTATATATACAATTCACTATAAATAAGACCATAAATAAAAAGATAATATTCAGTTCATATATAAATAAATAAAGTTGATATAATAAATAAATAAAACCCAATAATATGTCCTAAAAGTCCATTTATAATATCCATTACATTCAAAAAGCCCAAATACAATGATAAAAGCCCAATTTAAATCCATCTTCAAAATACAAAGTCAAAATTAGTCAATCTTTGACCATTTTTTTACAATTCAGGTAAAAGGCCCAATCCTAAAGTCAATCCTGCCCAAAATCTAATAACAAAGGTGTTTCTTTGGCCCCCCAAAACATACACGTGTTAGCCCAAGAGTGGTTGATTTCCCCTTCACTTGGATCAATCTCCTGCTAATGTCAGTGCCTTTATCAGCCTATAAAAGACCAAAGAGAGAGAGTTAGTGGGAATTAATGACAATTAATGAGGGCAATTATTACCTAATAATTGAAGTGAGAGAGAGGGAATTGAAGAGACTTACATCGAGAGTTTGAGAGATCATCGAAAGTTGTACCGTCGCTGTAAGCTGAGAAGTCACCAGAAAGCTCAAACATCGCCGATGAAGAAAGCCGAAACTGTCGCGCCGTCATCGGAGAGGTATAATTTTTTTTCCTTTTTCGATTCTTGCAAAGATAAAAAAACACATTAGGATCACATATATATGAAAAAAACAGAAATAGAATCGAAATAAAAAAAGGTGGCGGGAAATCTTGTTTGTTGGCATGTGAGAGTTAGAGCTGCGATCAGAGTCGAAAATGAGTGTTTCAGGTAGCTTTAGGATGGGAGATGGCGGGTGATTCTTTTGAATCATGATAGATTTAGGGTTAGATCTAAAAAAGGGGAAATTTCTAATTTTTTTAGGGTTTCGATGGTGGTTCACGGCGGCCGAAATCGCTAGAGTGGAGGCCAACGTCGCCTGCGGTGGCCAGGGTTTGAACTCTGGCTACCGGCGAACAGCTGTTGGTGGACAGAGGATGGTGGCAGTGGATCAAGGCGGCGGTTCTAAGGGCAGAGCTTGGCTAGAGTTTTTGATGTTCATCTAGTTCTTGATGAACTCATATGAACACCCAATAAAAAGGGTGTGTTTGATCTGAAAATGTAGGTTTTTCTGGGTAAATGTTGTTTGAGTTGAGAGCATATGGGTGAGGAGAGAGAGAAGGGGCTGGTGTAAATGAGCGGGTTAGCTCAGTTGTAACACCCTAAAATTGGCCTAGTAATGTTACTACAATTTAAACAATAGGCTAATTAAATCCATAAGTTGATCAATTTAAAAGAAAATTGAACATTGGCCATCCTTATAAATCAATTAAGTGAAATTGAACTAAATTGAATTGAAATGAAAACTAGTAGGCATAAATGGAAGGATTGAAATGTGAACATGCAAAATTCTATAGATTGCATGTAAAATAGAAATTAAATGGAGGCCTTGACACATGTCCTCTTCCAAGGAGAACATGTGCCAATTAGGATGATGACTCATGCTTGGGGAGGAAAATAACCAAAAATATTATCATCTTCCTCCCCATTGTTATCCCACTTGGCCGAAACATAGAGAGAGAAAGAGGAGATAATTTTGCATGCAAACACCTTCAATTCAAGCTTCATAATTCATCCATTGATCAAATTAAGTTTGGAGAAGGTATAATGTTTGAACCTAACTTGCTATAGATTGTTTGAATGATGTTCTTGTTGTCTTGATGAATTGGGTGATTTCAATGTGTGTTGGGAGTATGTTAGATTCAAATTGAACTTGAAATTTTAATTCTTAGGAACCAATTTAATATAGGATATATGTATAGTTGCTGGAAATATGGGAATTATGAACATGATAGAAAACAGTCTTGGTTGGGGACTGTTTTGATTAAGAAATTGAGTAAACATGTTAAATAAACATAGAACCCTGTTTTGAGCATGTTGATAGGTAAAAATAAGATTGAATTGAATACACGTGTCGCTAGAAATGTGACTACACCTAATTGAACTAGTTAAATTAGGTAATGGACTGCCTAGTTGATGAATTGATGTGCAAATGTGATCAAATAGATCAAACTAGATTAAACATGACTATGCCCTGTTTTAAGAACATTTCTAGGTGAATAATGATGAAATAGACATGTATGAACATGAACATGAATAGAATTGCCATGTTACGGCCTTGCTAAAATTAGTTAAGAAGCTATAAATCCAACCTAGTGTAATCTGCCCAGGATGCTCTGTTCTGGGCAGTGACTTTGAAAAATTACTAAAAATTGTATATAATGAATTTAAGGCTGAAATTTTTGTAGACAACACCTTGGCATGTCTAAATTCACTAGGAGAAAACAGAGCTAAACTCTGGGTTGTATACTGAAATATAGAGAAGAAATACTAGAGACAGTGCAAACTGCCCAGTATAGCAAGATGCCTTGTCTTTAAGTTAAAAACTGTATTCATTGGCAAAGAAATAAAATGCAAGCATTATATGGTCATAAATACAATTTTGTTTGATTTCCAACGGTGTAAACCAATTGAAATTCCATCGTACAGAATGAAAGATATGCTTGATTTAGTGACTAGAGTGCAAGCTGCCTGGCAGCAGCTGCATAGGCAAATGCACACTGTTTTGTGGCATTTTGCAAACTGTCTTGTAAATAGTTTTAGGCCTTGAAATATGTCTTGTTTTACATGAACTAGAATGTTGAAAGTGTAGTTAAGTAAAAAGGAAAATGTACAAGTGCACGCCTCCCAATATGTGTATGTTATATGTTTGTAATATTGTCTTGAATTAAATGACCTTGTGATCATGTTTTGACATGCTTATGCTTGTAATGTGTTAGAACCAAGATTGAACTTGGTGGAAGAGGAAAGATTGGAACAATCTAAAGCCAATAACAAAGGAGTGTGGATCCAAGACTAGCTAGCTTGGAGTATTGTTAGTGTAGTTACCTCTAGGGTTAGGACTAGGTCCTAACCAATGTATTTTGTTACATTCTTGACATGATAATGAATCTAAGCATGAACTTGACCTAATAAGGGAATGAAGACTAAAGAAACACATGAAACTTGATCCTATCCTTGAATGCATGTCTATTTTGAATGATCAAGTGATAGCATGATTGCTTGAAATTGTTATGATGTAATGAGATCAAATGCTAAAGACTTGTTTTAGATATGATAACATCTCATCTTGATGAAATGAAACATGAAACTACTGGACATGTGAGCTATGGCTCAATGGCCTAAGGGCCTAACATGAATTGAACTTGCTTAACATAAACATGATCTTGATCTTGATAAACTTGAATAAATGGTAAATCGAACAACCTTGGTAGCTAGTTGGACTAGGTAGAAGGGCATGCCTTAGAGTCTAGAGCTCATTGTGTATGGTGGACTACGGTCCAGGGCTAAGGCCCCTATTTGGCGACATACGTAGGGTACGTATGTGGTCTTTGGCGACAGTAGGAGGGTTGACCAGCACTATGGTGCATCTTGTGGCGACTGTTGGTTGGAGACTTGATTACCTATACAAACTAAGTGCCAAGAGGGTTGTTTAATGAATAACAATCCTACATTACATGATACTTGCCTTGAATGCCATGAAATGCATGTTACTTGACTTAAAAGCATGATTCCTTGATTTCTTGTTTTGCAAGCATGTGTGCTTGATTCATGAAGTATGATCCTTGTTTCTTGCCCCTTGTGGCTGAATGCATGATATCCTTAGATATGATAATCTTGATGCTTGAAAGACTAGCTAAGATCACTCTTGATGCTTGAAAGCCTTAGCTAGGTCTACATTTGATTAAAATACATGAAACTTGAAATAACAAAATGGATAGACTAGTTACTACCCCACTAAGTACAATCTTGCACTTATCACTATTGTTTCATTCTTCCCAACCTACAGGATAAAGGATACGAGGTTACTTGATCTTGAAGCCTGTTACCTTGAGAAATAAGCATCTCACACAAGTCTGTCTAAGTATGATTCCATACTTGTTTTGTATATCTCCTAGAATGGTGGCACTAGATTGTATATAGTTAGTTAAACATGCATCTTGAGACTTGTATGTATTGATCTTGATGGGCCTACCATGTTATGTATATAGTATCATGTATGTAATGAACTTAGATAACATGTAAAGAATGTTGCTACACATTTGATGGAATGAAATGATCTAATATTGATCTAGATTATCTTGAAACAAATGAATGCCTTGTTTAGTGTACATGTTTTGCTTGAAATGAAAGTAGAATGAGGTGAATCATGTTGAATGCTTCCTATTCGAATGACTTGGACCTAAAGGGTTGCTTGTATGTAAATATACCTTGATGTATGTGTTATGTATGCTTGCATGGAATGTTTGCCGAATGCTTAAGACTAGAATAAGACTTGAATGAACTAGTTTCATGCTTTGTGGTATGTTATGTAAATGGCTGGATGTATAGGATTAGAATGTGGCTTGAATGGAAGCTAGAATATGAAATCAGAATGTTCAAGAATCATGTTAGAAATTTTGGGTTAGGTGTGCATGTATAAGTTTAAGGTATAAAGCATGTAATGGAATTAGGTTGTTACCTTAAGGCAATTCGAATGATATGGAGAAACATGAAGTGAATGGTACATGATAATGTAGTAACTTGTAAATGTAAGCATGAAAGAAATTAATCTAGTGGTTTTGTAAAGATAGCCGAATGGTATAAGATGAAATTGAAGTTACATATGAGATTGCTTGCATGGAAAGAAATGTATGATTGGTTGCCTTGCCTAGTTCGAATGCTTTGGATGATTAAGAGTCAAATGTGAAATGCTTGTATGTTAAGTAAGCATGAATGTTTGATTGATCCTTGTATTGTATGGTTCTTGTCTATTGCCATGTCTTGTATTGCTTGTATTGTCCTTGCTTTCTTGTTAAGTAACGCTCCCGAGTCGGGTTGCTACTAGCCCGGGTAGGGGTGTTACATCAGTAAAAGGGTATTTATACCCTAAGTCAAATAGTGCCGTTTTGGCACCAGGTTGACTCAACCCACACGGGTAATTCGGGTCGGGTCAGAAGATCTATGCCCTTATTTATGGAGCTTTAGACTTTGGCATTCAGTTTTGCATTTGTTTCAATTTGGTCATTATTAATTTGTAATTTAGCATTTCAAGTTCAAATTTAATTCAGTTTGGTCCCCTTTTCAGCTTTAATTTATTTTAATTAGTTTCAAATTATATGTATGCTTGCATATTTAAAATGGGTATATAGTATAATTGTTTAGACAATTAATTCACTTAGTTTTAAATAATTAGAGCCTCAAATACTAAGTTTTTTAATTAAATTAAATAATTCAAATAGGTGAGATAGTTTTAGAAAATAAATGATTATTAAATGGAAGCTTTAAAGTCCTAAGTTGGTTAGTGTCTCATTGTAATGAGATGTTAATCAAGGGGGCTTTTTAGTAGAACATTTAATATTTCATTTGAACATAGAACATGTAATCACACATATTTAGTTAAAGTTGAATTAGGATTAGGTTTAAATAATTAGAGTTATTAAATAAATAGGAATATTATGGATTTAGGGCTTAATATGGATAGTGCCCAAGCAATTGAGTGTTATCACATAAACCCCTAAATTTGATAATATTCATAGATTCTTTAATAAATTTAATTAATTAATTAGAGCCCTTATTAAGTTAGAACTTAAAATTGGCACGAAAATAAATGAACATGCATTGAAAGCCTTTTGTGTTGTGATACATTTTTGAGTATGAATTGAAGTATCCTAAGGTAATTGGATGTTTCAAAACTTATATTCGTTTAAAAATGTATTTTCTTATAAAAGGATACCTTCATTTGGAATGAAAATTCATTTAACGATTAAGGATTGAATTAAATTTAAATTATCGTTCGAAATGCCAAAAATGCCACGTGAAATTAAAAAGGTACCGATAACGGGTGTTTGTGGGAGTGTTAATCCTTCATCACACGTGATCGACTCCCGAATCCTAATTTTAAAGAAACTAATCTCTGGTTGTTTTTATGGTGTATGGTTTACCAAAGTGACTGGTGGCGGCTCCAAAATATTTTTCAAAATTAAATAAAATAGGTAATTTTCATGATTAATTAATAAAATTGATTTAATAAGAAAAACACTTATTTTTTCAAGATTAAATGAAATGAAAATCAGTTTTATCGTTAATTAAGTAAAAAACCTGATTTAACATAAAACCCCAATTTTCAAAGTTAAATGAATTAAAAAGGGTCAAAACCCTATTTTACAAAATCGATCACCAGGATATTTGCACATTTGGTTTTAAAAATGGTCACGACAGCTTGGCGACTCTGTTGGGGATTTAAAATTGTGAGTCATACCTAATTAATTAATTTCACGTGGCATTTTGGCATTTCGAACAATAATTTGAATTTAATTTCGCCAATAATTTTTGGATAGATTTTTAGGAAGAATGGAGGTAGCTTTTGTGTATGATATATTTGTCATTCATGCATAAGCCTTCTACCCGGGGCGTTCACCCTTAAGTGGGAACAAAACATGATCCAACGTGAGGCTCTCCACCTCCGAGTTCAGAATTTTGTCTTTCTTTCTATATACCAACCTAATATAACGTGAGATTCATGCCTCCGACAGAAGGGGTCGTATACTCCTGAATCGATGTCTTGCTGTCATAGTAGACAATAATGATAGTTCGGGTACCCTGAGTCTAGAACACAACCCACATGTTGTAATTTAGAAGCCCACCCCATTAGAGCCAGACAAGGACCTAGGACAGGGTGCTGCCAGTTTAAATATTCTTCTTTGGTTATTTTCTTGGCTTATTATAAATTGTCTTATTTATCAGCAATTTAATTTTTGCTTACATAATTAATTTACCATACTGACTTGTTTCTTTTGTTTGTTTTATTTTGCATTTTTGCACTGCATCTTCATTACATAGAGGTATTGATTCAAAAGTGGTTATCATTAGAAGACAATCATGACAGATAAAGGGATTCGTAATCTGATAGAAAAGAGTGCAAATATAGGGCAATGTCCGGGACAAGTCACGAAAGAAATGAAGGGTAGTTCATCCAAGGGTCATACATTCGATTTTGTTAGTGCTGATGCAGACAAGAATGAGATACAGGAACTTAAAAGACAAATGGCTGAGATGATGACGGCCACGACCAAAGAAAGGGGGAATACTGAGCTGAAGGGAGAACCGAACAAAAAACAATACATGAATAAATAGTCAAGTCTGTGCACTGTTACAATTCGCATTAATGAACCAACTGGATGTGTAAGTAGGTTAATCTCCGAGAACGTAAAGAAAGGCCAGAAAGAAGCCTAGGTGGAAGATAATGGAGGATCTTTTAATCCAATTCTGGTGTCATATACGAAACTGCTTTATGTACTTCTGAAGAAGAATCTTGTGGTCCTAGTTTCGTCCAAGTCCAAAATATTTTATTATCCTGGGGATTATGAGGTAGTATGCGGCTATCATTAGGGAAGTTTAGGCCATACTACTGAGAATTACGAAGCTGTGAAGATCAAGGTTGGAAATCTCATCAATGGAGGTAAGTTGAGTTTTGAAAATGGAAAACCCATATTTCCCAAAGGCTTGACAATTAACAGAATACCCAGAGACGTAAAAGTGAAGGAAAGATCAATCCCATCAAAGTCAATTAATTGTTTAGGTGTAACCATCTAGACCCGGCCTAGTCGCAAGACTGAACCGAGTGAGTCACACGGGGAATATTAAAGTAAACTGTGAAGATTTACCTCAACAAACGACCCTTTTTTATCTTATATAGATGAAACATTATTAACCTATGTGTAAATACAAGTAGCGGGTGAAATTTCAACTCAATCGGGTGTCGAATTGACATCCAATTTCTTCAATTTACAATTATGGACCAAATTGCAAATATGAAAAAGTTCAAGGACTTAAGGTGAAATTGAAGTTACCAATATTCAATTAGTTAGGTTTCATTCCCCCATGTTAAATTTCAGCTCAAAATGACCATGCAAACTCATCTAATTGTATGCTTAACAAGCAGGGACTAAAACGTAACAAAAAAAAACTTACAGATTCCTTTAACTAACAAAACGGCTAGGTGTTTCGGTACAATGGATACTCATATTGATATGCTTTTCAACAGAAATTTTCTTAAATTGAAAATCCCACAACCCATATCGATACGCCCCCACGTATCGAAACACCAAGTCCAAAATAGGCATATCATATCGAAACGACTTTGGGTGTATCAAAACACCTAGGCTGAAAAAGGCTACCCGTATCGAAACAGAGTCTCGTATTTCGATACACCTGGGCCTATAATGGCATTTTTCTCAACTTCTACATACAAGGACTCATCCGGAACCATTCTAACATGCCATTAGCATATACACAACCTTTTAAAACATGAATCCATAGACTTCTATCATCAAATCAAGCATCAAACACAAACCTTCATGATAAAGACATTCTAGAGGCATGCTTCCTCTGCAAACAACCATTCAAACCTCAAAAAGCTATTTAAATAAAAAAACCAACAAATAAAGGCCATTTACAACTTTTAACCAACACCAAAAACTTGCTCAAACAGAGAGTTTAACTAAACACCTCCCAGTAATCACTAATTTTGTCCGGGGTAGACCCTTTTTTTTATTTTCGCTTTTGTTTTTACAATAATAGGCTTATATATATGTTCCTACTTTCTAAATAATGTTAATGGCTTTGTTTACTTTATCCTTTTTTATTAAAACTTAAAAAAATAGTTAATTAGTGGTATTTTGATCAAGCATTTATATATTTGATATCATTATATATTATTGTTATCCATTTGAAAAAGAAAAAGACCCTAAGTGTTATAGTGATCTTATTATTATTACTATATGTTATTAGTATTATTAGTACCTTTATTACCTTGTTATTATTATTACTACTACTATTATCTATTATTATTATTATGTTTTATTTAAAAATCAGAAAAGAATTTAAAAATTATAAACTATATTATCTTATAATAAAGCCCAATTTATTTAAATACAAACAACTCCTATACTATATAAACAAAAACCCAAGTCTTTATAAGCAGTCCATATACATTTCATAAACAAAAGCCCAAACAAAAATATTAATACATCATTTGGCCCAACTAAGCCCTAATCTGATATCCACTGTGCAGCCAAGCCTCAACCATTGGATGTGAATGCCATCGGATGGTCCAGATGCAACAATCACACCCCTTGGTCTTCCTGTGACCTTCCACATGCCACAACAGCGGGTTTGCTGGTTCTCAATCGACAACGTGCTGGTCCCCTCCTCCCCTCACATGCTATACAAACAAGCAAAGAAAATCAGAAGCAAACCAACACCGCAGAATAGGCAGACGAATACAAGCAAAATGTAAAAAGCAACCAATGAAATGTTTTTCATTTCTAGTTTTTATTTTATGTCAATATATGTAATCTACCTATATAAACAAAGGCAAAAAGGAATAAAAGAGAGGTCTTTTTTTACAATCAATAGAGAAAAACCATCTGAGATTTCCGTTTTTACTTTTGTGTTCAAATCAAAAAAAGAAAAGAAAAAAAGAACGGGGATTCGGATATATCAATACGCAGAAAAAGGGAGAAGATCAATTTTAGAGGTACAAAAAGAAAAACCTTAGGTATTCTGCCTTTGAAATTTCATAGAAATTAGGTTTCTCTCTATTGATTTTCTTCATTGTTGCAAAAAGGATGAGGTTTTTCATAATTGTTTAAAAAATTCGAACCCTGTGTTTCTTCCAAGGTTTTCGAAATCAAAGTTGGGATTGAAAAACGTTTTCTCAAAAATAAAAAAAAAAGATTTTTAGAGTCTTTTTCAAATCGAAGTTTAGGATTTTATTTTGGGTTCGGATCTTCAATCAAAGTCAAAGGGAGAAAGGGTTTCAAAGTCTTACCTGTCTTTTGGGTTAAATCTTTGGTAGTTGTGGTTTGTTTGGTGAAATCTGCCATCGCCGTGCTGACTGGTGGAAGACCCGTCGCCGATGAACAGCGAGAATGGCTTGTGCGGCTCAGTTGCCGAAACGGATGGCTAGGGCTTCTGGTTTGTGTTGAGCCGAGACAGAGAGTTCCTCTCTTTATGTTTTAAAAATGATTCTACAGATGAGGGAAATGGGTTTGCCTTTTTCTCATTTCTTTTTTTTTTTCCCTCTTGTTTAATGTCGTGTTTTCCCTTTAGTTTAACCCTTAAATGCCGTGTTATAAGCATTATTTGATTAAACTTTTTTTTCTCTTTTTTACATGAGTATTAAAATGCAGCATTTTAATCCTCCATTAGCTTTGCCATTCACTTTCTGATTTCTCTTCAATTCCGTTCTCTCTATTTTACGCATTTAATTTCCGCCCCTTTAATTTTGTTATTCATGCAGTTTAGTTGGCATTTATTTAATATACTACATTAATATAGTTACATTTATGTGTACATGGTCTATATATTTATTTTTACATGTCTGATTTGGGTAGTTTAAGTCTTGTTGTGTTTTGGGTTTAGATTGCTTTGTCTAGGTGGGCTAGGCCTTGTTTTGGGCTTGTTAGGATTTTAGATTAGAATAAGGTGAGGTTAATTTAATTAATTTAAAATCGTGTGCTCGTCTCATAGAGGCACGATCTTTAAATTAATTGAATTAATTTAGGATTAGTTTTAGAGCCGTAGTTAGTCTTAAGGTTCGAATTCGTTTGGTGAATTTAAATTTACCCTTGGCTTATTGGGATAAATGTGAAATTCATTAAATTGATTGAACGTCACTTAATTATCTTTTAGGATAAAATTAACTTTGGGATTAGATTGACATTTAAATTAACACCATGATTAATTAACTTGATTTGTTTTAAATAGTATCATTGGCTTATTGGAATACTAGTTTAAAATCGATCGAATTAATTATCATGTTACAAGATTAATCATATTTGGTTAGTTTTTAGTCTTTTAGGGCTAATTAATTTAGGGTTAATATTAGAATCACCTAATTAGTAACTAGATCACTAATTGGATTTTTCATAATTTGGACCTTTTAGGTTAGGGCTTTTAGTGGGCCTTTGTGTGTTTAATTTTCAAGCCTTTATTTGACATTCATCTTATTTGTCATTATTTGGCCCATTTGGTTTACATGTTAATTAAGTTAAACCATAAAAAGGGAGGTATCCATTGATTCTGATATTTGTGTTGTAACAGTCTGAGCTTAAAGGATGTTGACCAAATATTCGAATTAATCCTTACCGACTCAAGGTAAAATTAAAACTTAATCAAATCATCACATTATAGTTTAATTGATTGCACCATGCATAAAGGTGACGTACGAGAATCGAACCATAAATTAACACGGTAGTCAGGCTTATATGATGCCGATTTAATCTATGATCCGATGCATTGTCAACCTTTATTAATTAAATGTCCAATTAATTTGAACCCACCAATTTGATAAAGCCCGTTCAATTAAGGTTAATTATCAATTAAGGTCACCAAATTAAATTCCTTTCAAATTTTGACAATTTCCTTCGATTAAAAGCAACAAATATTTTGGTACCGATTACCGGGCGTGATGGGGGTGCTAATCATTCCCCACACGTAACCAACTCCCGAACTATTTCAAAACGAATCTCTGGTTTTGTGGTGTCCAACCTACCTTAACCAAGTGGTCGGTGGCGACTCTAAGCTTTCATTATTTTCAAAAGAATAAAAATTTTCAAAAGAAATCCCTTTAAACTAAGATTTCAAAAGTGCTTTATGGGATAATTTGTACCGATGGATTTTCTAAAAGAAAACCACGCTTATATATATATTAAAAAAAGAAGGAAAAAAATGTTGCTACAGCCTCCCGAAACACAACGGAACCCCATTGCCCTTATTACGTATAGTCTAATACAAAAACATACTTTCAATAACGAAGTCTTTCTTGATCCATTGATTCCACGCTGCCTTCGAACCTTTTACTCTCTACATTGATGGACAAAGAGAGCATAACCGCACAAGGCTTATTGAGGAGTGCTCAAAAACTACACACCATCAATGCGTTTAAAACTGGTTTCAAAATCGCATTGAAATATTATTTCAATTAATGTTTAAACGTTGTTTAAGCCATCATTCCATAAAAACCATGCACTTAACACATTTAAAAACAACATATTAAACCATAAGCAACGTGTATCATATACCAACAGCAAATCCCATTGCTAACACTCAATTTAAGCCTTCTCATGTATAACAACCATATACAAAGCTTAAAGAGTAAACATGTTTAGATCATAATATACAACATAAAATTCCACATGATACATCAACAATTATATTGGCTTACAAGTGATTATTAACCAAGTTCCATTTCCAAAATGTCATATCAGATACATGGATTCAACAAGTTTTCACACAACACTTCAAGCCATCTCAACTGAAAACATGGGACAACAACACAAAGTACGGGGATAATAGCCCCTAGGGACTACAACCCCAAACATCGGTTAGACGCTTGACCCTCTAATGAGAGATAGGACCACAACCTCCTCGACCATTAGGGTACTTGGATGGAGACGGGACCACAACCTCCTCGACATCCAAGGCGAATTATTTATAGTGCACTCAATCCTATAGTCAGCTAACTATATCCGATAACATTTTTAAACCACATCACTTGGCAATATAATTCATTTTAATCATATACCTCGCTATTTTCAAAAGCATCAACATTAAACCATTTAACAAAGCAACAACTCATGCTTTAAACACAAGTACAAAACGTATACTTACAAGGATCACTTACTATGTGCATCCTTCATCATCTCATGATTAAAAAAGTATATCACATGCTCAAAACATGCTTAACAGTAGGTATTATGTAATCAAAACCGAGTGCATAAAACATTTTGTAAAAACACGACCGAGAGAGTAAACCACTTTATACTTTTTTCTAAACTTAGACAAGCATTTCAAGCTCAAATATAAGTTCCCAAGACTACCTTTAAAACATTTCAAAGTTGAAATCCACATTCTCACTCACCGACACGCGAAACCTCAATTCGCCGACATGAATTCAAGCGCCCGAAGCCTCTAAAGCTTCACCGTTAGCTACCGAACTGATCTCCCCTGTTTTAACCACATAACAACAGAGGATTAATGCATCATAATGCATTCCAAATTCCAGCAAATCATTCTTCAACATTGATTTGCTAAAAGCTAACAATCGGATATCCGAAACAACTGAAAACCACATTGATTACCTTTCCAAACTTAACCAGCCAAAACCTAACACTTTGATCTATCAATTAACATCAAGGATTCAACTCAAAACATCCTTTATACCTCCAACAACCATTAAACCAAAACAACTTCCCAAAACACAAAACTAGCAACCTAAAAAATTAGAGATTCACACAACTTCGGGATTCCAATGTTAAAACCTTTCACATAACATTAATGAACATCCAAATCATGATTGAAATCAATCCATTAACCCTCAAAATAGATCCATTTCGAAAATCACATAAATCAACCAATTAAACCTTGATTTAATTATATTTCTCAATTAAATCATAAAACCTCATTAGAAAACATAATTAAAGAGTCAAGAACTTAGGAATTTCAATAAAGAACCTTGATTAGAGGAGGAGAACGAAAATTACCTCTAATCTCTTGATTTCCCTTAATTGGCAAGATTAAATTGAAATCTTCAAGAAAATCAATGAAGCTTATTGTAGAAATCTAAGGTAATCATCTAGGAATCAAAGTGAGATGAAAAGGAAGTAATCTCTGGAAATTTTGCAAGAGAAATGATAGTTTGGCTGATGAGAAAATAGAGAGGAAGTTTGGAGTCAAAATAAGTTACGTAAGAAAATGTTTTAACCAAATATCCTTCTCATCCTTAATTATTAATTGATTAAAAACATTTATTAAATTGGCCTAATTAAGGGAAATAGCTAATTAAAAATAAATAGCTCCTTAAAGATTCAAAATTCTTACTATTTACAAAATAGTCACTAACAAAATTTTTTTGCCAAAATTACATTTTAGTCACTAGTTCAAAATGTCATATTTCTTAATTGTATTTTCCAAAATTGATTTCGCCATAAATCATTATATAATAAATAAGGATTTTTAAATATTTTTCCATATTTTTATCTCGCATAAAAATATTCAATCCCGAATTAGACTAGAATCTCTAACCCGATCCACCAGACCGTTTAACTAGCCAACAAACTGCTGGGCCCAAAACCGAGGCGTTAAAACTTTCCCCACTTGGGAAATTTTGTTCTTGAAATTTACCTAAAGGAAACAAATGTGGAAATTGGTTCAACATATCTGCTTTGTTTTCCCATGTGGCCTCCTCAACACCACGATGTCGCCACAACACCTTTACAAGCTCCACCGTCTTACCATAAAGAACTTTGCTGCTAACATCAAGTATCTTTACTGGTTCCTCATCATAGGATAAATCCAGTTGCAACTCAACCTCCTCCACCGGCATAGCGGCCGATGGATCTGATCTATACCTCTGCAACATCGATACATGAAACACATCATGGATTTTCTCCAACTCGGAAGGCAACCTCAACCGATACGCAACAGGACCAACACGCTCAACAACCTCATAGGGTCTAATAAACCTTGGAATAAGCTTACCCTTACGTCCAAATCTCATCACCTTCTTGCAAGGCAAAACTTTCAAGAACATACGATCTCTCGTCGCATATTCAATTTCCCTACGCTTCAATTCACATAGGATTTCTTTCAATCCAAAGCTACCTTCAAGTGATCACAAATGAGTTTCACCCTCTCATTTGTATCCTTCAACACATCAGGCAAGGAAAAAAAGTTTTCCCCCGCCTCAGCCCAACACAAAGGCGTATGACACTTCCTACCATACAAAGATTCATACGGTGCCATTTGTATACTAGTTTGATAACTGTTATTATAGGCAAACTCCACCAAAGGAAACTGCCTTTCCCCAGTTCCTTGGAACTCAATGATACAACATCTCAACATATCCTCCAAAACTTGGATCACACATTCAGACTGACCATCCTTCTGAGGATGATATGAAGTGCTGAAACTCAACTGTGTACCCAAAGCGCGATATAAACACTCCGAAATCCTCGTTGTAAATTGTGAATCTCTATCCGAAACTATGGACTTAGGCACACATTGCAAATGCAAAATCTCAAATATATATAAATCCGCCAACTTATCTAATGCATACGTCGTATGCACATGCACAAAATGTGCACACTTCGTAAATCAATCCACAATCACCCAAATAGAATCCTTTTTAGTGGGCGTCAAAGGCAACCCAGACACAAAATCCATTGTGATTCTTTCCTACTTCCATTCTGATATCTTCAATGGTTGCAACAACCCATAAGGAAACTAATGTTTAGCCTTTTACACGCTGACACACCATACATCTAGCAACAAAATCAGCCACATCCTTCTTTAAACCAACCCAATAATACTCACTCCTCAACCCTTGATACATCTTAGTACTACCGAGATGTATAGCAAAAGGACTAGCATGAGCCTCGATCAAAATGGTATGTCTCAACTCATCATCTTTTGGTACCACTATCCGGCACCAACGCATCATCGTAAGGTTGCTTTTCCTTAATCAACTATGACAAAGAGGGTTTCACTTGCAACTCGGCTAACAAACCTCCATCTAGCGTCACACTCAACCGTGCGAACATCGCTTGCAACTCCACTACAACCTTTCTATTCAAAGCATCGACTACAATATTAGCCTGTCCCGGATGATACTCAATCGTCAAATCATAATCTTTAAGCAACTCCAACCATCTTCGTTACCTAAGATTCAAATCCTTTTGATTCATTAAATACTTCAAACTTTTATGATCATATAAACCACACATTTCTCACCATATAGATAATGTCTCCAAATTTTCAACACAAACACAACCACTGCAAGCTCAAGATCATGGGTAGGATAATTACGCTCGTGCACCTTCAACTGTTTAGATGCATAAGCCACAACTTTTCCCTCTTGCATCAACACACAGCCCAAACCAACATATGACGCATCACTATAAACCACAAACTCCTTACACGACTCAGGTTGAATCAAAATAGGAGCTTGCGTCAAAACTTCCTTCAACTTCTCAAAAACTCGCTGCCTATCCTCCGTCCACTCAAAATGAACGTTCTTTTGCAACAACTTAGTCAAAGGAGAAGCAATCTTTGAGAAACCATCCACAAACCTAAGTAATAACCTGCCAAACCAAGGAAACTACGAACCTCCTAAATGGAATTTGGTGATTTCCAACCTATCACCACTTCAATATTTTAAGGATCAACCCGAATTGCCTCGTCTGACACTACATGTCCAAGGAAAAGAACTCCCTTAAGCCAAAACTCACACTTGCTCAATTTGGCATACAACTGATTATCCAACAAAGCCTGAAGAATAATTCGCAAGTGTTGATCATGATCCCTCTCGGTACGAGAGTACACAAGAATATCATCAATAAATACAACCAAAAACTGATCCAAAAACTCATGAAACACCCGATTCATCATATCCATAAATGCATCAGGGGCATTTGTCAAACCAAACGGTATAACCAAAAACTTATAATGTTCGTACCTCGTACGATCCTTCACCTTTACCTGATAATACCAGACCTCAAATCAATCTTAGAGAACACCAAAGCACCTCTCAACTGATCGAACAAGTCATCAATCCTTGAAAGGGGATACTTATTCTTAATTGTCAACTTGTTTAGTTGCCGATAATCAATGCACATTCGCATCGTGACATCATTTTTTTTATAAACAACATCAACGCACCCCACGGTGAAACACTAGGCCTGATAAACCCTCGATCAAGCAACTTCTGGAGTTGAGTCTTCAACTCTTTTAACTTCTTCGAAGCCATACGATAGGGAGCAATAGACACTGGAGCTGTATTTTCATACAATTCAATGCCCAACTCAACCTCTGTATTTGGCGGCAAACCAGGTAATTCCTCAAGAAAAACACCTAGATACTCGCATACCGTACATATGTCTTGAACACGTACCTCCTTCGATCCTGGATTCATAACGTAGGCTAAGAATACCTCGCAACCAGAATTCATCATATGGCTCGCTTCCAAGGCTGAAACAACATTGGATAAGAACTTAACATTCTCACCCACCACCACCACTTCGTAACCATCAACATGTTTCAAGGTAACTCACTTGGTTTCAAAATCAACCACAACTCTATGCTCTGACGACCAATCCATACCCAAGATTATATCAAAACCATGGAACGACAACTCCATCAAATCAACCTCAAAACACATGACCATGAACAGTCAAAGGACAATGCCTAAATAGCCTTCTTGTGACAACTGTTTCACCAAACGAGCTAGTCACTTGCATTCCTACATCTAACACCTCAACAGGTACATCATGCAAATACACAGCTCACGCAAGATATACGAATGTGTAGAACCAGAGTCAACCAAGGATAACAATGACAAAGATGGCAAAGTAAACGTACCTGCTATAACATCAGTGTCATTGCATCCCCCGCGATGCGCGTACACCATCTAAGACCACCACCCTCAGGTCTAAATGCCACTATATGAGCTATAGCCCTCTGACTATCCTTCCTACGTTGTAAATTACCATGACCACGCCTACGGCCTTTCTGTGGTGCAGCAATAGGTGCTCTAGCCTGATCACCACCAACCAACAATGGACATTCGCACCTCAAATATCATTTGATCTACAACTCCAGCAAGAACTATTCATGAAAACAGTAGGAGCTTGTCCCTCATGAGCCAAATGTGGATAGTTCTGCCTCAAATGCTCACGGGATCCATAGTTCCAGCATGTATTAAGACCCGTTCTAGCCTAGGCACCATGGCCTCGCCCAGCGCTACCACCACGTCTCACATTAGGATGATACTTCTTGTCACGGTACCTCTTATGCTGACCACCACCGAAACTAGAGTTCGAAACTCTCTTTCCTGAGCCAAAACCACTCATACGCGATGATAAACCTAAGTTCTACCCAATGTCCTTCGCCCGTGTAACCAACACGTCGAAATCAGTGTAATTAGATGCCAATATATAAGTCTACACATATTTTACTAATTCATAACGAAATCGGTCACAATGATGCCTCTCATCCAGAATCAACTCAAGAGCATACTGGCTCAACCGAACAAACTGAACCTCATACTTCACAACAGACATACTGCCCTAAACTAAAGCCATGAACTCACGTTTCTTTTTATCCAAGTATCTAACTCACAAATACTTCTTTCTGAAGGCAACTCTAAAGAAATCCCAGGTAACATCACCTTTTCTATGCCCACAGTGACGGTAGTCCACTAGCTATAAGCATCATCCTATAATAGGGAAATTGCACATCACAGCTTTGTGCGTCATTACACCCCATCTAATCCAGAATCTGAATAGTACTGGCCATCTACACCTCGGCTATGCCAACCCTCGGTACTCAACTCTTCCCAACTATAGAGACGTTCCAACAGAAATCCCGTGTGCCTAATAGTTGGCACAAGTACACGCGCTCCAACAACAATAGCCTGGAAAGCTCCTGTCATCGTCTAAATCAAAGGCGCCATATCACCTAACCCTGGCTCAACTAGATCAGGTGGTACTTGCTCCACATTCTCAAGTGGAATAGGCGGAGGGGTGGCAACCCTCTAGAAGGTACACCTTCCTCCTAATTTTCCTGCCTAGTGGCAGCAGCAACCATACCAGATTGCAACTCTCTCCTCGATCCCATCGTGCTTAAAACAATCAAGGCATGACAATACACAAAAACAAAACAATCAGACCAACTTTAACCAAGGATTCAAGACTTTTGTTTCAAATCAGAACATTTCAAATTATAGTAATAAGGTAATGGGTTTCCCAAATTTCCCCCCAACATGGCATAAAGCAATCAACAGACGTATAATAATCACCGTGCATAACAAAAAATATATCACAACTCACAATAACATTAAAGCAACTTACCAACATCCCAAACTTTCACAAACCTGGCTTTGATACCAACAAATGTAACCCTCTTGATCCGACCTAGTCGCAAGACCAAACCGAGCGAGTTACACGAGGAATATTAAAGTAAACTGAGAAGATTTACCTCAATAAATGACCTTTTTTCATCTTATATAGATGCAACATTATTAACATATGTGTACATGCAAGCAGTGGGTGAAATCTCAACTCAATCGGACGTTGAATTGACATCCAATTGCTTTAATTTGCAATTAGGGAACAAATTGTAAATCTGACAAATTTCAGGGACTTAAGGTGAAATTGAAGTTACCAATATTCAATTAGTCAGGTATCATGCCCCCATGTTAAATTTTAGCTCAAAATGACCATCCAAACTCATCTAATTGCATGCTTAACAAGCAGGGACTAAAACGTAACAAAGACAAACTTACAGATTCCTTTAACTAACAAAACAACTAGGCGTTTCGGTATAGTGGTACCCGTATCGATACGTTTTTCAATAAAAAGCTTCTTAGATTGAAAATCCCACAACCCGTATCGGTACGCCCTCGTGTATCGAAACACCAAGCCCAAAATAGGCATACCATATCGAAATGGCTTTGGGTGTATCAAAACACCTGGGCTAAAAAAGGCTACCCGTATCAAAACAGAGTCTCGTGTTTCAATACACTTGGGCTTGTATTGGCATTTTTCTAAACTTCTATATACAAGGACTAATTCGAAACCATTTTAACATGCCATTAGCGTATGCACAACCTTTTAAAACATGAATCCGTAGACTTCTATCACCAAATCAAGCATTAAACACAAACCTTCATGATAAAGGCATTCTAGAGGCATACTTCCTATGCAAACAACCATTCAAACTTCAAAAAGCTATTTAAATAAAAAAACCAGCATATAAAGGCCATTTACAACTTTTAACCAACACCAAAAACTTGCTCAAATAGGGATTTTAACTAAACACCTCCCGAAACACAATGAAACCCCCCATTGCCCTTATTACGAACAGTCTAATACGAAAACATACTTTCAATAACGAAGTTGTTCTTGATCCTTTACTTCCACACTGCCTTCGAACCTTTAACTCTCTGCATTGATGGACAAAGAGAGCGTAACCGCACAAGGCTTAGTGAGGAGTGCTCAAAAACTACACGCTATCAATGCGTTTAAAACCGGTTTCAAAATCACATTGAAATCTCATATCAATTAACTTGTAAACATCGTTTAAATCATCATGCCATAAAAACCATGCACTTAACACATTTGAAAACCAGCATATTAAACCATAAACAACGTGTATCATGTACCAACAACAAATCCTATTGCTAACACTCAATTTAAGCCTTCTCATGCATAACAACCATATACAAAGCTTAAAGAGTAAACATGTATAGATCACATTATAAAACATAAAATTCCACATGATACATCAACAATTATATTGGCTTACAAGCGATTATTAACCAAGTTCCATTTCCAAAATGTCATATCAGATACACGGATTCAACAAGTGTTCACACAACACTTCAAGCCATCTTAACCGAAAAGATGGGACAACAACAAAAAGTATAGGGACAATAACCCCTAGGGGACTACAACCCCAAACATCGGTTAGACGCTTAACCCTCTAATGGGAGACGGGACCACAACCTCTTTTACCATTAGGGTACTTGGATGGAGACGGGACCACAACCTTCTCGACATCCAAGGTGACTTATTTATAGTTTACTCAATCCTCTAATCGACTAACTATATCTAATACCATTTTTAAACCACATCATTTGCCAATATAATTCATTTTAATCACATACCTCACTATTTTCAAAAGCATCAACATTAAACCATTTTCCAAAGCAACAACTCATGTAACACCCCTAACCCAGTTTAGGAGATAAACCAAACTAGGTAGTGTTACTAGCTAACAAACAATCAACCCAGGACAACTTACAACCAAGATCTTGAATGTTTTAAAACCAATCACACAAATTTTGCAGTACCACGATTAACATATTAACCCAATTAGACCAGGCTAAATGCATTTAAGATCTTATCTTATTAATTTAGTAGAAATATGTAACCTGGATTTAGAAGAATATTAAAATTTAACTCATTGATATAGCTTAATATAACTATGTTTGTTTATCTCATTATTCAATCATCTATTTTTAATTCCTACCATGAGTTCATAGAAATATCATTGATTAATCTTATCTAATCTAGCAATCAAGTATGTTAAACATCATGTTATCCTTTCAATCTTTACCATGCGTGATAGAAATATAATACCATTATAGAAAAATAATAAATAATCTATCTTTCATATAAAGCACTAGGATGCCTAGTCCTGCATGTGTATGTATATATAAAAAATTTAAACAATCTTACAAACTATGCAACCATATGACATTTGCAATCTCATGAGATCTGAAATCAAACTTTCATTCAGAACATTTTACAGATTAAGCCTAGGTCATAGATTGTTTTGTTTATTTAGCTTATCTTTTCTCAAGCCACTAGGGAGTAATGAATTTTGATTAGAACTAGTCTCTCAAGTTCAACTAGATTCATTGTCTTACTAACATATGCTTATCTAGTTCTTCATTCTAGTCATACATGTTACCATTCCTTATTAAGGATATTCACATGACGATAATATATTTAGGCCTTCCTTCATGCTTAATATTCAAATGATCTATCTACTTTAGTATACGTATAATACCCATCTATCATGCACATCATAACTACATGACTTAAAAGCAAGCAACCAAGAAAACAATAAGGACCCATTACGATGCTCTGAATAACTAGATAACTTATATACATATACCACCAATAAAAGAATCTAAATGCACAATGCATTCTTATTCAAATATGTGCCACCATCTAAGAGTTCTTAAGGAGTTTTACAAACGTACACCTTGTACTTGCGATCTGACTGAAGCTCGAAAGGTATCTCCAACAAAGCTTGATCCTGAAAGGTAGTGAAAGAAACTTATAAGTATATACATACTTAGTGAGGTAGTCTCCAAGCAACAAAAATATGAAACAATTGTCCGTCCTTTCACTGAAGATCTATTAATCATATACACAATCTAAGCTTGGACTTGGAGTTTGTCATTCTAGTTTAAATTTTCAAACAAGTGTTTGCATATAATCAAGAATATTCAAATTAATCAAGAACTAAAATTCTCTTAAGTGTTCTAACAAAGCAAAAGTGGACATAACACACAAGGGTTCGAACAACAACTACAAATAGGACCATAATAATCGAACAAGTATACCTATTCACCCAATGACATATCGAAAATCAATTGATACACATTTCTTATGGTACTAGCTATTAAAATTTACTATTGTCTTGGCATATAAACTTCCATAGGTTTTTCCTTAAGCTAACCCATCAAAACATAAGCTATTTGACACTTAAGTTATCAAATATCATGGCATATTCTGAGTATGGTTCTCTTTTATTCAAACTTCTCATGTCATAAAGATAGATTTTAATATAACATGTTTCTAGGTCTATCAAACCCGAACCAATTGTATAATTTTATAAATAACGAGTCAATGGTCACAAGATCACAAATACGGTTTTGCTTCTACATGCAATCATGCTCAAACATCATTTAATCATTAGATACTCAAGGCACGAGTTATCCAAGTGGCTGATTAGAATAGCTTACAAATTTAACATTTACCTTAAACACAATCCTTTAAGAGCATACACATCCATTTCTTGTCATAGAAGTTATCTAACTTATCATATCATAAGCATAAATTCTCCCTAATACACAAAACATGATTATAATATATAAATCGTTTATACTTTTTTTAGCATGTGAATTAATAAGATAAATTCTTAATTTAATAAACAAATTTCATTGTTGTATTTTAACGTAGCCTTGAGAATCGAATTATATCCTAGGTACAAGAATCCCTAACCAACTGTCGCCAAACAAAATGGTACTCGCAGTACCAGTCAATCCCTCCTACTGTCGCCAAGTGACAACAACACTTCCCTCCTACTGTCGCCAAATAAGGATCGTAGTCCACCCCAAAACTGAACTCTATGGATTATATGGCATGCCAACTATACCTAAGACTGACTCGAGACCAAGGCTTTAACGTATATCATTATTTATCATAACATAGTGAGCATAGCTTCACATTATAAGGACATGTTAATATCTCATTACCATTTTTATTTATTTTTGGGTACACACATAGTTCACCCCATGTGAACCTTTCATATTTTTATCAAAACGAACATTGTTCCAATTTCTTGTCATTATGCCACCAAGGCTTTATCATATATCATACATGATCAAATATAGTGAGCATAACTCCTAAATCAGATATCATATGGATTGAGTTTTTTGTTCACCCACACTGAGTATATATTTAATACTTGCATTACTCAAAGCCTCATTCCTTTAATTCGAATGGGACATAGCAAGGATTACATTATTCATAAACCAAAGTTCATATTTAGGCTATTATTCAAATGTTAATCTTAACATTGCTTAACAAAGTCTTTCAAATAAGTTTCATATCAATCACAAACTCAATTAAAGATCAAGAACTTATCTAATTATTTTATAGGTTGAGCATAATTTCAGTTTCATGAACTTACATAAGTATTTCTCATATCTTTGCATATCTTTCATGTATTATTGCATTTTTCTTTTGACTGCTGTAGCGACGTTTTTGGGATTCTCGATATCCAGGTTTCCAACTTTTTTTAAAACATTTATTAAATGGGGGATTCTTTAAAAACGTGATTTTGAAATAAAATTGGGAGTCGCCACCGGTCACTTGGGTAAGGTAGACCGGACACCGAAAACAAAACCAAAGATTTTAAGTTCGAGAGTCGGTTACGTGTGGGGAAGTATTAGCATCCCCACAACGCCCAAAATTGGTACCAAAAGTTTTACCGCTTATCTAATATTGTAAATTGCAAAGTTAGAGTGACAATTTAATTGAAATTTGGTTATACATATGAGTATATTTTAAGGGCCCTAATATTCGAGAAGGAATGTCCGAACCACCACCACTACGACTGGTACTGGCCTCGTTCGTTCCTGAATAAAAGGACACCACATAACATAACATATTCCTGTATGGAATAATTTAAAAATATTTTAAATAAGCATACATGACAAATAAATATAAATGAAGAAATATAAAAACAAGATCCAAAATTACCACCTCTAAGCATGTATTACATGGAAACTATGTTATACATTATAACGGTTATATATATATATGTTGCCTTCTCAAAAGTATTACTTTTCATGCCTATTTTGATATGCTTTTGCTTGTTTTCAAGTACATTTAGTTGCATTATTTTGTTAGAATCATGCATTTACATAAAAGAGTTAGTAGGCTGCCTATGCCAGTGTCATGGGTTGTTTTAGTGGCCTTTGCGTAGGTTGGCAGGTGGAATGGCAGGAGGAATGGACGCAAGACGCAAGGACACAGTTAGGAATGCCAAGGTGAATGCCAGATGTTGCGGGCACTGAAGGACCAGATGAGTGCCAAGCATTTGTTGGCAGAGAGGTATGCCAGCGGCCATGCCAAGAAGATATGAACCCCCCAAAAAGTAGGAAAGGATCAGACTTCTAAAAGATCTCAATTGGATCAACTTCTGAAAAATAGCGGATAAGGTGATGCCAAGTGATGTTGGCAAAGTTGTGCCAAGCTCGTGTGCCAGGACGGCCATGGCATGATGACGTCACCCCTTGCCTGATAAGCTATCACATCGAGCTGATAAGATATCAAAATGATCAGATAGAGCTCTATCTATTATCTCTTATCTCTTTATCATTTCAAATTCAAATGCAAAGGCTTATCTCATCCTTTCCCTTACACGCCTATATAAAGACCAACCGATCAAGCATCTTAGGACACTGAGAAGAGGAGATGAGACGAGAGATGGTCGGAGCGAGGTGTTGGAGCGGTGAGTGATAGTCGGTGCAACCGAGGAATGGTTGTTTGACTTCTTGGACGAGAGCCTGGCGTGGAGGGCTGCATCGAGAGACCCCCTGCCTATTCCTTTGGCAGAAGTTATTTTTCTTTAGTTTTTATTATGATGGTGATGCTAAAAAGGTTTGTTTGTTTGTTGGTTAACCCCCACACCATGAACTAATTTAATAGTTTGTGGGGGAATATTTTGGTTTTAAACGTTGACTTTTATGCCTTAGTTCATTTATTATAATTATGCTTTTGGCAAAGTTTATTGTTTAGCGTACTTTAATTTTTCCTAAGTACTGTGCCAAAGCGAGAGCTGGCACCGTTAGCTTATTGCCTTCCAATATCTTAACAGACTTGTGTTGACAACGATCAAGTTTTTGAACACTTGGGAGAGAAGCTTCGAGAGAAGTCGTTCAAGTAGATGAACTTACTTCGGAAGTGAAATCTACCCCCACGAAGTATAGATTGGTTTTTAAATCAAATTGGTTTAAGGAAAACATACACTATAGAGATATAGGGGGTTTTACTTGGCCAATTTAGGGCAATGACCATCGAGATAGGCTTTGCTACTTTTGAATCTGCTCGGCAAACAATGCCAAGATAGTTTTACCATTGAAGGCTGGCATGAACCACGTTGAAATCAGGCATTCCCTGTCAACATTCATCATTCATTTAAAAACACATTCCTTGACAACATTTTACTTCAGTTTATTTTTCTATTATTTCCTTAGCTACAAACCCAATCCTTTTTAAACAAACATCTTTTCTTCCAATGCAAGTAACAATCAAAGAATCGAATTCAAGGCAATCTCTGTGGGATTGATAACTCAGCTTACCAAGCTGTATTACTTGTCGACTGTGTATACTTGCACGCAAAAGACTCTTGGCACAATTTATCTTGCCCAAATACATACCATTTATCCTTGTTGCCAGTATTCATTTTACACATCTCCCTAAGAGTCAACAAGTTTTTGGTGCCGTTGCCGAGGATTGCAATGGATTTGATTGTTTTTAAATTTTTAGTTGTTTTGTTTTTGTTTTCATCTTTGTTTTCACCGGTGTATGACCAGAAACCCCCCAGTGGTGAATGAGTGTCCATACAATCCGAAAATTGAGAGAACCTTATGGAGGTTAGAGAGGCGATACTGAGAAATAAATCAAGGCAATCAGAGGAATGGAGTGGTGAATAATGATCTACCCATTAACAATCAGCCTAATAACAATGCACCGCCGCCTCCTAATGTCCCAGATATGGTTGAAGAAGAAGAGATGCCAATCCGAGAACATTCAGCACCTAACATCGCAATTCTTATGCCATGACTTATTGGCACTGGTGCCGATAAGCCTAACTTTAAACTTAAACCCATAATGATCCAAACTCTTTTGAATGTAGGTCAACTTGATGGAGCACTTACTGGAGACCTCAGACAACATCTCAAACAATTCATGGAGATATGCCAACTATTTCAACAAACTGGAGTATCTAGAGATACTATGAAGCTAAAATTGTTTACTTTTTCATTGAGAGACAGAGCCAAGGCATAGCTCAATTCTTTGCCACCAAGATCAGTTACTTCTTGGGCAGACCTTTGCCAGAAGTTCCTGACGCGATTTCAGCCACCAACACTCACTGCCAAGTTGCATGGTGAAATCATTACATTTAAACAAGCCGAGGATGAAACTCTTTATGAAGCCTGAGAAAGATTTAAAGATTTGTTGAGAAGGTGTCTAATGCATGGGTTCCCAAATTAGACCCAAATACAAACCTTCTATAACATATTGAATGCACAAACAAGGACTGTTGTGGATGCTTTAGCAGCCGGATCGTTGCTTGATAAGAAGTACACTGAGGCTGTTGATATCCTTGAGAGAATTTCGATCAATGACTTTGAGTATCCTGTTGCTAGACTTGGGACCGGGACTAAAGCCAGTGGGAAATTGAAAGTTAATGAACTCACGTCCATTCATGTCGAGATTTCCATCCTCACTAGCATGGTGAGAATGTTGCAAAAGAACATTGAGGCCCAAGAAGTTAAAACACTGGATCTATTGTGCGCCATTTGTGGAGAAAACCACCATGTGGATGAATGCCCTGTTAATCCCGAGTCAATAAATTTTGTTAGAAATGCTGGTCGTTTTTATAATGCTAATACCTATAATGCAGGTTGGAGACAACACCCTAACTTAGCTTGGGGAAATCAAGCAGGCAATCACTACAATGCCCCACGCCAAAACATCCAACGGTAGAACAACAATGCCATGCCAGCATTTTATCAAAATACTATGCCAAAGAAAGCTCAGAACAATTTCCAGCAAGGGCAAGGAAGCAACCAAGGAGGAGATCTTACAAAATATATGGAGCAAAATGAAGTAACAGTCCAAAGTTTGGCGGCATCAATAAGAAACTTAAAAATACAAATTGGTCAGATTGCTAATGCACTTAGCAATCGACCCTAAGGTACTTTGCCAAGTGACACTGAAGATGCTCGGCACAAAGAAAATAAACAATGCAAGGCAATAACTCTTTAGAGTGGTAAGCAGTGTGAAACAGAGACGGCTGCCAAGCAGCCAATCGTCAGCCAGGATGCAAAGCTTGTACCAGCAGACATACCTAGAGAAGTAGATAAGGAGAAAGTAGATGATGCCAGCGATCATGCTAGTAAGAGTGCCAAACAGGATGCTAGTCCTAGTGCCAACAATGACGCCAGCAATGATGATAAGTAGATTGATGCCAAAACATATGGCAGCATTGCCTCGGCAAAGCCAACAATGCCAACATATGTATATACACCGCCATTATTTCTAGCAAGACTTCAAAAGCATAAGTAGGACCAACAATTTAAGCGCTTTTTGGAAGTGCTTAAACAGTTTCAAATTAACATTCCATTGGTGGAAGCCCTTGAACAAATGCCCAACTATGTAAAATTCATGAAGGACATCTTGTCCAAAAAGAGGAAGTTGGGAGAATTTGAAACTGTTGCTCTCACTGAGGGATGCAGTGTCGTGATCCTAAACCAATTGCCACCAAAGCTGAAAGATCCAGGGAGTTTTACTATTCCTTGCACAATTGGGAACAAGTTCATAGGGAAGGCGTTGTGCGACTTAGGAGACAACATCAATTTGATGCCACTATCAGTTTTCAAGAAGCTTGGCATAGATGCAAGACCTACCACGGTGACACTTCAATTGGCAGACCGATCCTATGCACATCCCAAAGGTAAGATTGAGGATGTGTTGGTAAAGGTAGACAAATTTATTTTCCCAGCTGATTTTATCATTTTGGATTATGAAGCTGATACTAATGTGCCAATTATTTTGGATAGGTCGTTTCTTGCTACTAGCATGGCTCTTATTGATGTTCATAAATGGGAACTAACCATGAGAATAAATGATCAACATGTTACTTTTAACATTTTTCAAGCTTTAAAATATGCAGATGACCCTGATGAATGTCACGCCGATGAAATGATGGAGTCCATCTTTACTTTGGACATGGTACAATTGTGCCAGGATATAGCAAGTGATGATGGCATATCTGAACTGTTTGAGGAACCTGTGGAATCAGCCTTAGAGGCTAAAGATGTAAGTTACTTCGAGCTACTCCACTTGGCTGGTAGAGAGATAAAGAAACCAAAGCCATCTATTGAGGAACCACCAGAGTTGAAGCTTCAACCCCTACCAGAACACTTAAAGTATGCTTATTTAGGTAAGAACTCGACTCTATCAATGATTATTGCCACTGATCTCACTCATGATCAGGAGGTAAGACTACTGGCAATACTAAAAGATTATAAGCAAGTGTTGGGTTGGAACTTGGCAGACATCCAAGGGATTAGCCCAACCATTTACATGCACAAAATCATACTATAGGAATACAATGGCATGACCATTGAAGGCCAAATGTGGCTAAACCCAAGCATGAAAGAGGTTGTAAAGATAGAAATCATAAAATGGTTGGATGCCAGGATCATTTATCCTATTTCCAACAGCTCTTGGGTTAACCCGGTGTAGTCTGTGATCCAAAACAATAAGGCCAAATTAATTCCCTCTAGAACCATCATTAGATGGAGGGTGTGCATGGATTACAAAAGGTTGAACAAGGCTACAAGGAATGACCACTTCCCATTGCCTTTCATTGACCAGATATTGGACAGGTTGACATGTAAAGCTTTTTACTGTTTTTCAGATGGTTATTTGGGATATAATCAGATTGCCATCGCCCATGACGACCAAGAGAAAACCACATTCACATGTCCATATGGGACATTTTCTTTTAGAAGGATGCCATTCGGATTGTGTAATGCGCCAGCAACATTTTAACGTTGCATGAAGGCCATTTTCTCCAATATGATTGAGCATAACATAGAAGTATTCATGGGTGATTTCTCAGTGTTTGCTGTAACATTTGAGGAATGCATCCATAGCTTGGAGCAAGTTTTGAAGAGACGCATAGAGACAAACCTAGTGTTGAATTGGGAGAAATGCCACTTCATGGTGAAGGAGGGAATTGTTCTCGGTCATAAGGTAACCAAGAGAGGAGTAGAAGTTGATCAAGCCAAAGTGGAGGTAATTAAGCAATTACCACCTCCAATAAGTGTTAAAGGTATAAGGAGGTTTTTAGGTCATGCCGGTTTTTATCGGTGATTTATTAAAGATTTTTCAAAAATTGCTAAACCTTTATGCTCATTGTTGGAACATAATGCCACTTTTGCATTTGAAGATTCTTGTTTGAGAGCATTCCAGGAGCTTAAAGACAGATTGATTAATGCCCCCATAGTCATGGAACCGAATTGGAATGAGCCCTTTGAGCTCATGTGCGATGCCATCAATTATGCCGTTGGAGTAGTTCTGGGACAACGGCGTGGCAAGATGTTCCATGCCGTCTACTATGCTAGCAGAACCTTGAATGAAGCACAACTGAATTACTCTACAACTGAGAAAGAATTCCTCGCGGTTGTATTTGCTTTTGATAAATTTAGATCTTATCTAATTGGTAATAAAGTTGTGGTTTATACAGATCATTCGGCGTTGAAATATCTCTTGGCAAAGAAGGATGCCAAACCTAAACTAATCCGATGGATGCTCTTACTTCAAGAATTTGACCTGGAGATCAGAGATAAGAAAGGCAGCGAAAACTTAGTAGCTGACCACCTCTCTCGGTTGGAGCACCAAATTGAGGATGGTAAGTCCACTATAATTAGAGACGAATTCCATGATGAGTATTTTCTTGTAGCCGATACTATACCATGGTACGCTGACATAGTCAACTACCTGGTAAGCAATATTCTACCATCAGACCTGGCATATAATGCCAAAAAAGATTTTTACTAGAGGTGAGGCAATACTATTGGGATGAGCCCATGTTGTACAAGCAGTGTGTCAACCAAATGATTCACCGATGTGTTCCAGAGGACGAGCAGCAATATATATTGCATCTATGCCATGCCGCACCATATGTAGGACATTTTGCTGGGATGAAGACTTATGCCAAAGTTTTGCAGACAGGATTCTTTCGGCCCACATTTTACAAGGATGCCCATGAGTATGCCAAGACATGCGATCGATGCCAACGAATAGGGAACATGCAGGCATGAATTACCACTCCATAACATTCTGCCAGTGGATTTATTTGATGTGGGGGGTCAATTTTATGGGTCCTTTTCTGCCATCGGTCTGTAATGTTTACATTCTCTTGGTTGTTGACTATGTGTCAAAGTGGGTAGAGGCTGTTTCCTTGCCAACAAATGATGCCAAGGCTGTTGCTAAGTTCTTGCACAAAAACATTTTCACTAGATTTGGTGCTCCTCAAATGATTATTCATGACGAGGGTACTCATTTTTAATGTAAATTAATTTCTAAAGCATTATGCAGGTATGAGATTAAGCAGGGAATCGCCACAGCATACCATCCACAAACAAATGGGCAAGCTGAGATATCTAATAAGGAGATTAAGATCATTTTGGAAAAACTGTGAATCCAACAAGGAAAGACTGCTCCTTGAGACTAGATGAGTCCTCGTGGGCTTATAGGACAACATTTAAAACTTCTTTGGGTACTTCCCCATTCAAACTTATCTTTGGCAAACCATGCCATTTGCCAGTAGAACCTGAACATAAAGCCTATTGGGCCATCCGGAAGCTTGACATGGTACGGAGAATTGCTGGAGGAAAGAGGTTGCTTGACCTCAATGAATTGGAGGAATTTAGAACACAAGTCTATGAGAACTCTAAGATATACAAGTAGAAGGCAAAACGTTGGCATGATAGTCGGATCCTACCAAGACAGTTCGAAATAGGTCAGCTTGTTCTATTGTTTAGCTCTCGGCTCAAACTTTTTCCAGGTAAGCTTAAATCAAGATGGACAGGTCCTTATGAAGTTGTGATGCCATATGCTCATAGGGTTGTAGATATCAAGAACTTACAGACCAGAGAAATTTTTAAGGAGAACGATCAGCGTCTAAAGCATTACTTGGAAGGTAAGCAAAGTCATGCCAAAGAGGAGATCCTCTTGGCATAATTGGAATGAAGTATCCACAGGTTTGAAATTCTTTGTAAATATTATGATAGTTGTTTTTATTTTTTTTAGGATTTAGATTTTGTTTTATTTCTGTTATTTTTTCAGTTTTATTATTTTGCTGTGTTGAAAAGTTTCCTTTAAGTGTGTACAGAATTGATGCCAGGAACATTGCCAGGATGACTGTTAGCCAGAGTGCTTGCCAAGGGTGATACCATGCACCATGCCAATACAACTTGGCATGCGTCGGTTTTTGTGTTGAAGAAGAAATAATAGAGAAAATAAGAGAGAAAAAAAATCCTTGAGATTAACCCTAGCCGCCCAATTTAAGGAAGATTTAAATTCATCATAATTATCCTATCAATTCAAGTCTTTCCTTATCACTTCACCTTATCCCTTTTAACATCTATCCCACTCAAAACTTTTAAACTTCCATCATTATCCCCCTCTTTTCGGCTACCATCATTAAAACCCTTAAACACCCCACTTTTTTTTTTTTTTTTCTACCCTAGCCGATTTCCCAAGAACCATAATCTCTTAATTTATTTCTCAAGCAAGATTCAAGAAACCATTCAACTTCTCTTCTTCTTTTCTTCATCACCGATTCAAGCTCTTCTTCTCTATGGCATCTTCATCTCTTCCCTTCAAAAGATTCTTCAATGAAGATATTCAAAAGAAGTTTGAGATGAGCTTTGCCTCAAGATCCTTTTTGTATGAGAAGAAATTCAACTTCCAAACCGACACCACTGTTGGATTCCCGCCGGAGTTCATGGCCATTGTCGATATGCATGGTTGAAGTTCTTTTTGCCAACAAAAAGGGAAGATCTATGCCACTATCGTGTGAGAGTTTTATGCCCATCTCACAAAAGATTCTCCATTCTTGATGATTAGAGGTAAATGTGTGCGTTTTGATGAAGGGTATGTTAACTCACTTTTTGCTTTGAATGCTATAGAAGATGAGCACTTCGACTATGCTGCATTTATGACCGTTGCCAAACGCAAGAAACTGCTGGCAAACTTGTATGAACCTAGCACAAATTGGACAGTTTTATCGACGGGCCATTGGACGGTGAAGAGGTTGGCATTGAAGCCACAAATGCGAGGATGAAACCATTTCATCAAGGCAAATCTGTTGCCTACATCTCAAAATAAGACCGTCTCGGAAGACTGGTTGATTTTGCTGCATTCCACCATCAAAGGACGCAAGATCAACGTTTGCAAAATCATTACCGATGAGGCTTATAAATGTGCTGAGAAGGGTAGGAGTAGTTTATTTTTCCCTTTGTTAATTTCTAACATTTGTTTGCGCCATGAAGTTCCTAGGATGGATGAGGATATCGGCCAAAAAATCAAGGGAACCACCATTACTGCCATTATTTGGAAAAACCTCACAACTTTTGAGCCAAATGAGAAGGGCAAGGGAAGGGCCAAGACAACCACGCCAAAGCCCAAGCCAAAGGAAAAGGCAGAGCCCAACAGTGTGTCAGAAACTATGCCAGCAAGCTCATTGGTAGTGTTGTCCTAAGTATATGCCCGCCAAGAGATTATTCTCTAAAAACTAGAGGCAGCTGAGGCGCTTAACGTCAAGATGAGGCACTACACAAAGGAAAGTGATGCTATAATTAGAGAGGTACTTGTCAAGCTTTACCCTGAAGATGTGCCAGCATTTTTAGTTTTCTCTGCCGATTCCTCTGCCAATGAAGATGTCGTGCCAACTGATCCTGCCAGCCCAACAATGACAGCCAGTCCAACGATGCCAGTCAATTCTACCAGTCCAACTAGTCCAATCAGTCTTACCAGTCCAGCAAGTTCAGAATCCATGGCCCCAACTCCAGTATCCCCGGTGCATGTTGAATCTGCCAGCACTGATTCCTCCTCTGACCCGAAGGAAATCAATGCCAAAACGCCCAAAGCAAGCTAGCTACACCTCCAGCAGTCCCTGCCAAGAAGAATGAGGATATTGGTGCCTCCACTACTGCCTCAAAGCATGGCTAGAAAGGGAATAAAAGAATGGCCCTTGAACGTGGGAGCCTAACCAAGCGAAAGACCTATGCCAGAAAAGAAGAAGAAGCTCGTGCCAAACGGGAAGAAGTCTCCGAAGGGGAGTCTTCTTCTACCTAACTCTTTGGCATTTCATTTTTTTCATCTTCATGTTCTTGCATTTTTATTTTTCTGTTTTTCCTGTATATATGTGTTCTTTCATGCATTGAGGACATTTGCACATCTTGGGTTTGGGGGTGGGCATTTTCTTGCATTTATGCCATGTCATGAATTTCATGTTTAATCTTTTTTGTTTGCCATGTGGTTCATGTAAAGTAGTTGCATACCGAACCATTAAAAAAGTGAAAAAGAAAATTGTCTCGGTTTAAATTTGAAGTTTGTTAACAACTGTTAGGCAAGCTTATTTTGATCTACTTGTTTGCCCGATGATGAGTTTATAATTTTCAATTTGCCATGCTAGTAGATTTGTATGCTATGTTTGCCATGACAATTGATCTCTAGTTCAGGTAATTGTTTCTACACTTAACACGCGGTATGTATCTAGTTCCATAGCAAACTTAGGTAATTTGAAACTATGCTCAGCTTTGAAAAAAAATGATGCCAGGGTTAAATGTAAATAAGACAGCAATGTTCTGCCAAGGCAAGAAAAAAATTTTGAACTATCCTCTACCTAGGGATAATAAGTACTTAGGGCTTTGTGGTATGCTCCCTCTTAGTTCTTAAGTCCAAAAACTTAGTGTATGAGTTGAAGAGAAAGCCTAATGGTAACTGGATTAAGGTGGGGATTCGTGGTATGCTCCATCTTATCACTCACGCTAAACAGTACCATGAAGCAAGCTAAAAGATAATGCCAATATCCTTCAGCACGAGAAATATAGAAAATAACAAAACTGTGTTTAGAAAGTAAATTGGCTAAGGGAGTGAATGGACGCTAGATGCATACTGCCCACACTTTGCGCACAGATCATGCACTTAGACTATAGTTATATTGTTGCACCAGAATACTATCTGTTTGACACTGTGCACTGAGATTTCTGAGGGCAGCACTAGAATCAAACTCTATTTTCCAGCATTTGTTGGCATTCCAACCAAACTTTTACTGAGGTATTTTTTCACTGTTTTTGTTTCTCTCTTCTCTTGCATTACTTGAAGATAAGCAATGAGCTGGGTTTGGGGGGTGTTACCTCCTCAAAAGTATTGTTTTTCATGCCTATATTGATATGCTTTTGCTCGTTTTCAAGTACATTTAGTTGCATTAGTTTGTTAGAATCATACATTTATATAAAAGAGTTAGTAGGCTGCCTATGCCAGTGTCATGGGTTGTTTTTAGTGACCTTTGCACAGGTTGGCAGGTGGAATGGCTGGAGGAATGGACGCAGGGACGCAGTTAGGAATGCCAAGGTGAATGCCAGATGTTGCGGGCATGGAAGGACCAGATGAGTGCCAAGCATTTGTTGGCATAGAGGTATGCCAGCGGCCATGCCAAGAAGAGATGAACCCCCAAAAAAAATTAGGAAAGGATTAGGCTCCTAAAAGATTACAATTGGATCAACTTCCGAAAAAATAGCGGATAAGGTGATGCCAAGTGATGTTGGTAAAGTTGTGCCAAGCTCGTATGCCAGGATGGCCATGGCATGATGACATCAGCCCTAGCCTGATAAGCTATCACACCGAGCTAATAAGATATCAAAATGACCGGATAGAGCTCTATCTCTTATCTTTTGATCATTTCAAATACAAAGGTTTATCTTATCATTTCCCTTACATGCCTATATAAAGACCAACCGATCAAGCATTTGAGGACACTGAGAAGAGGAGACGAGGCGAGAGGTGTTCAGAGCAAGGTGTTGGAGCGGCGAGTGATAGTCGATGCAACCGAGAAAGGGTGGTTCGACTTCTTGGCCAAGAGCCTGGCGTGGAGGGCTGCATCGAGAGACCCATTTTACCTATTCCCTTAGCAGAAGTTGTTTTTCTTTAGTTTTTATTATGATGGCGATGTTAAAAACTTTTGTTGGTATGTTGGTTAACCCCCACACCATGAACTAATATAATAGTTGGTTGGAGTTGATGGGGGGATGTTTTGGTTTTAAACGTTGGCTTTTATGCCTTAGTTCCTTTATGATAATTCTGCTTTTGGCAAAGTTTATCTGTTTAGCATACTTTAATTTTTCCTAAGTACTGTGCCAAAGAAAGAGCTGACACAGTTAGCTTATTGCCTTCCAATATCTTAACAAATTTGTGTTGGCAACAATCAAGATGCTGAACACTTGGGAGAGAAGCTTCGAGAGAAGTCGTTCAAGTAGATAAACTTACTTCGGAAGTGAAATCTACCCCCACGGAGTATAGATTGGTTTTTAAATCAAATTGGTTTAAGGAAAACTTACATTATAGAGATATAGGGGTTTTTACTTGGCCAGTTTAGTGAAATGACCATTGAGAGACGACAAATAATGCCAAGACAGTTTTGCCATTGAAGGTTGGCATGAACCACGTTGAAATCATGCATTCCCTGCCAACATTCATCATTCATTTAAAAGCACCTTCTTTGCCAACATTTTACTTCAGTTTATTTTTATTTTATTTCCTTAGCTACAAACCCAATCCTTTTTAAACAAACATCTTTTATTCTAAAGCAAGTAACAATCAAACAATCGAATTCAAGGCAGTCTCTGTGGGATCGATAACTCAACTTACCAAGCTGTATTACTTGTCGACCGTGTATACTTGCACGCAAAAGACTCTTGGCACAGTTTATCTTGCCCAAATACATACCATTTATACCTTTTGCCAGCATTCATTTTACACATCTTCATGAGAGTCAACAATATACATTATATATAGGTTCCATATATTATATATTTTAAAACCATGTATTATATACATACTTTATAAAACTATATTATGTATGTACTATATATTATAACAAACTATATTTATTATCTATAAATTAAATACATTATAAATTTATATAAAAACATATATTATATGCTTTGTAGAATACTATATATATTACATATGTAAAACTATATATTATATATGTTAAAACCATATATTTTAGATATAATAGAACCTTGCATTATATGTTATATCATACATTATATAAAAACTATGCATTATACTACAGATAAACAAATATAACAAATATTATGCTAATATAACATGCATATATCAAATGCCACATCATAATATAAATAACCAAAGCAGGGACAGGAATTAAGGAAATTTAAAATACAAAGCATAAATTAAAAGTATAATTATAGAAAAAGAACACTATAAAAAGGACTGAATCAAACAAAACTAAAAATTGGAGGCCAAAATTACAAGAAAAGAAGGCCCAATTGAAATAGGGGACGAAATTGTAAAACAAACCAAAACGGTAAGGATCCGGGGAGTGTTTTAAAGAGGCAGAATAGACAAACAGGTAAATACGAGGGGACAGGGGGGATTTATTATACAATTTTCCCTTTTTTTAAAACAAAAATCAGTATATAACTTAAAACTTAACCAAATCAGGAAATGTTTCTCCATTTTTTTCAATCAATCCGAAAATGCTCTACCCTCTCCCCATTTCCTTGATGAACACCGCCGTGGTGTTCATCACAAACCCAGAACTCCATTGCGTTTTCCAGTTTCTAGCAATGCTCCAACGTGTTGACCACCGCTAACCGGTGGCCGAACTTAACAACACCCAAAAAAACTCTTTTTCACTCCAGAAACCAGGTCTGAAGCCTCTTTTACTTTAAAGCAACCAAACTCTTCCCCTTTTAAGAAAACCCGAACCAAAACCTTCCATTTTACTTTAAAAAACAAGACCCACATCGCCCCCCTTTGATTTTCACTCCGTATGATTCACCCTTCACGACCTCCAAAGAGTCGGAGAGCTTATTACCGGTGAGGAGATAGATCAACACTGGGGAGATGAGCCGACACCAAAGGTAAAATGCTGAAACCATAGATTTTAACTATGCTTTCGAATGATAAAAATGGAAGTGATTATACCTCTGAAAATTTCGTTGTTCTCTATTGCTTGAAAAATCCAGAATCCCCCTTTACAATTATTTGGATTTGGGTTATATAGCCGAATACATAGATTTGAATTACATGCAATGTCAAAATCTTAATCAATTACTTCTGATGGCTTGTTTTGATTGTCATTGTCTTAATTTGCTTTTCCCCATTTCCTTTGTTTTTTTCCATTTCAAGCTCCGACCTCTTTTTCTCTTTTTGCATGCATGGCATTAGGGTGGTGCAAATGATGGAGATTGAGATGGGAGAGAGGCACGCTCACCGAAAGTTGGACGGTCGGACACGCTATCCTTGCACGGGCACGTGGAGGATCTGGAAGTGCATGGATGATTTGAACAGTAGGGCGTGTGGCACATAGGAGGGGTGATCAGCCTAAAAGCCTAAAAGCCGCGCGTGGGGCGCGTGAGAATCTGAACGGACCAGCGCGTGGACGATTCGAACGGTCTCCCATGCTTGAGTTTGGACCGTCAAATCTAGATTAGATCTGACGGTTGGTATGGGGCGGCTGCACAAAAGAAAGGGTGATCAGATTAGCTTTTAGGGTTCTTAGGTTTAATATTGTTTTGGGCCTAATGGGCCATGTAAATAAGTAATAGTTTTTTGGGTTATGTAAATGGACTCAGAATTAATAAACTTAGGCCTTTTATTTATCTAATATTGTTTTATATATGGGCTTTTATTTATTCTATTTGTTTGGGTTTTCATATTAGTATTATAATGACCATAAAAGCATCTAATTCCTATAGTAATATAACCGCAACATCACTAATAAACATAATAGTAATGGTAATATGATAAAGATAGTAACATTTATAATAACCATAATAAGACCACATATACTTAGTAATATTTAGGTTTCCTTTTCAAATGAATAAACCTAACAATAATACACAAACGCCCTTTCGTTCCGGTCGACTTTCTTTGGCCATCCTCTTGTTCCTTTCGACTTCTTCTTGATTCCTTGTGCTAACAGAATCCCTTCTTATGCTTAGGCTCAACCATCTTAGCCTTCTTTTCTCAAATTCTCGGCCCCTTTTTCTAAAATGCCTTTTCAGGTCTTCACTTTTTCTTTTTAATGTCCTTTCGGGTTATCATCTAGATTATCTTTTTCCTTTCTTTTTTTTTTCTTTTTCTTTCTTTCTCTTTCTTTTTTGTCTTTTTTTTGCAGCGCCCTTTCGAGTTTTCACCTTAAAGTCACTTCGCCCTCGTAAGCCTTTCACTTTAATCATCACCTTGCTTGAAACCTTCCATTTGCTTGGACCTTGGTACATAGAAAAAGTTTGAGATTCATTTTTGTCTTAGGATCAACTACCCTTGAAGAGGTCAAAACACAACAATACTTAGAAATCTTTTGCTTATCATGAGTCTACGTTAACTTACTTGCAAGGTGCTTGGTAGAACATATAATAGAAGGCATAAATAACACTTTATTAATATTTTTGAAAATTTGGAATGATTTAAAAGTCATAGCAAACATGAGAAAAAAAGAAAATAAAACATGATGCAATGTCCCAAACATCGACTGTATGAATGATTCGAGAACCCATCGACCGAGGCAGATCGCTCGCTTGAAGTTTTCCACTAAAGCGCCTGATATCTTGGGAGATCTCTCTTGTTGGATGCCTAATCTTGAAGGTTTGTCTGGGCCGCCCTTTCAGGTTTTTGACTCAGACCCTTCTTTGGTTTTGAGACGCCCTCTTCGGGTTTTCACCTCAAACCCTCATCTTTTTTTATGCATAGTATTTCTTCACCGAGTCTGAGATCACTGGATTGCTTAACTCATTCTCATCCATCTATGTTAATATCAATGTTCCCCCAGAAAAAGTCCTTTTTAACGATGTAAGGCCCTTTCCAATTAGGCATTCATTTTCCTCGGAAGTCTTTTTGAGTCTACAAGATCCTTTTAAGCACCAGATCTCCTTCTCGAAATTCCCTTGGGCGAACCTTTTTGTCGTAAGCTCGCATCATTCTCTTTTGGTACATCTGACCATGGAAAATGGCTTTTAGTCTCTTCTCCTCAATGAGATTCAACTAATCAAACCGTGATTGTACCCACTCGGTCTCTTCAAACTTTACCTCGTTCAATATACGTAGTGACAAAATATTCACTTCCATAGGTAGAACTACTTCCATACCATACACTAAGGAATAGGGTGTTGCCCTCGTAGATGTACGTATAGACGTTCGATAAGCGAGCGGGGAAAATGACAACTTTTTATGCCATTTTTTAAAAGTGTTAGTCGTCTTTGAAATGATCTTCTTGATATTTTTGTTTGCCGCTTCTACCGCCCTATTTGGGACGATAAATGGTGGAATTATGGTGCATTATGTTGAATTGCTCACACACATTAGTTATCATCTTGTTGTTTAGATTGTAAGCATTGTCGGTGGTGATCCTTTCTGGCAAACCATACCGAAAAATGATTTCTTTCTTCAAGAACTTGCAAACTGTCACTCTTATGATATTGGCATAGGAAGCTGCTTCCACCCACTTAGTGAAATAGTCGATGACCACCATAATAAAATGATGTCCATTGGATGCCTTTAGGTGAATTTGACCAATGACATCCATGCCTCATACAACGAATAGCCATGGAGAATTCATGGTGTGTAACGGTAAGGGTGGGGAATGGATCTTATCAGCGTATATCTGGCATTTGTGGCACTTCTTTGCATAGTCAATACAATCCCCTTCCATAGTCGACCAAAAGTAACCGTATCTCATAATTTTTCGGGCCATTAAGAAACCGTTGGCATGTGTCCCACATAACCCATCGTGTACCTCGGCGAGGATGCTCTTAGCTTATCGAGCATCGATACATCTTAACAAAATTTGGTCTTTTCCTCTTTTCCATAAAATCTCCCCATCTAGAACATATCCTGCTGCCATCCTCCTAATGGTCCTTTTATCATTTTCATTGGCCACATCGGGGTAGGTCTAGAACTTGATATATTAAAGGACATCTATGTACCATGGGTTGCCATCTACCTCTTCTTCCAAGTTATAGCAATGAGCTGGTATTTCAAAGACTTGCAACTCAATCAGCTTCATTTCTGCTTCGGTGCTTGCCTCAAACATTACAGTCAAGGTTGCCAAAGCATCTGCCATCTGATTGTCTTCCCTTGGGAGGTAAGCAAAGCTGATCTTCTCAAAGTTTTTAACCAACTCTTGGATCAGACCATAATACTTGACCAACTTTGAGTCTCTTATTTCCCATTCTTTTCGGAGTTGATAAACAACCAAAGATGAATCTCCAAAAACTTGAAGCACCTTGACTTTTCTTTCAATGGCCGCACGTAAGCCCATGACACAAGCCTCATATTCAGCTATATTATTTGTGCCAAAGAATTCCAATCTACTTGTGAAAGGATAGTAGACGTTTATGGAGAGATTAACACCGCCCCTATGCCATGGCCTAAGGCATTGCATGCCCCATTGAAATAAAGCTTCCACGACTTTTCTCCTGAAGTAGCCTTTTCTTCCACATTTATGAACATTAAGTCTTCATCGAGAAAATTAAAGTTCAAGGATTCATAATCGCCCGAAGCACGACTGGCAAGGAAGTCTACTATAGGGCTTCTTTTATTGCTTCTGACTTACATAGACAATTTCATATTCAGACAAAAGCATTTGCCAACGAGCCATCTTCCCGGTTAATGCTGGTGCTTCCATCAAAAATTTCAGCGGATCCAACTTGGATATCAACCAAGTGGTGTGGTACAACATGTACTACCTGAGCCTCTTGGTAGTCCATACTAGTGCACAACATAATTTTTGAATTGGTGGGTACCGTGTTTTACAATCGATGAATTTCTTGCTCAAATAGTAGATAGCCCTCTCTTTTCATCCAGACTCGTCGTGTTGCCCTAACACGCAACCTATCGAATTTTCAAAGACTGTTAAGTACAAGATTAATGGTCTATCTGGCACAAGTGCCACTAGGATCGGACCATTACTCAAATACTTCATGATCTTGTCTAGAGCCTCCTAGCACTCTTCATCCCATACTCCTGGGTTATTCTTCCGAAGTAATCTAAAGACAGGGTCACATTTTTCGGTTAACTGAGAAATAAACTAGGATATATAATTTAACCTCCCCAAGAAACCCCGAACTTCTTTTTATGTATGAGGTAGAGAGAGATCTTGGATAGCTTTTATTTTATCGGGGTCAATCTCGATCCCTTTTCGGCAAACCACAAAACGCAAGAGCTTTCCAGATGTGACAGCGAAGGTGCACTTGGCCAGGTTGAGCTTCAACTGGTACTTTCTCAATCTTTGGAAAAGTTTTCTCAAGTTTTGAATATGGTCCTCTTCAGTTCGTGACTTGTCAATCATGTCATCCATATACACTTCAATTTCTTTGTGCATTATGTTGTGGAAGAGGGTCACCATGGCTCTTTGATAAGTCGCCCCAGCATTTTTAGCCCAAACGGTATCACCTTGTAACAAAACATGCCCCACATGGTTACAAATGTAGTCTTCTCCATGTCTTCGGGATGCATCTTTATTTGGTTGTGCCCTAAGAAATCGTCCATAAAAGAGAACCACGAATGCCTCGTGGTGTTGTCGACCTAAGTATCAATATGGGGTAAGGGAAAATTATCCTTAGGGCTTGCCCTATTGAGATATCTATAGTCTACACGCATTTGGAATTTCCCATTTTTCTTAGGCACCGGGACTATATTTGCCACTCACTCAGGGTATTTGGCAACCTTTAGAAAACCAGCCTCATACTGCTTTCTTACTTCCTCACGAATTTTTAGCAGTATGTCCGTCCTCATTCTTCTTAGTTTTTGCTGAACCGGCATGCATTCTGACCTTATCAGTAGCTTGTGTACCACAATGTCTGTGTCTAACCCTGGCATATCTTGATAAGTCCAAGCAAAGATGTCATTGAACTCTGATAAAAGATCTATCAATTCGTGCCTTGTCTTGGGTGAGATTGTGGTGCCAATCTTCACTTCTCTCTTTTCTTCATCAATCCCCAAATTAAAGATCTCCACCTCTTCTTGGTGGGGTAGGATCTGTTTTTCCTCATTTTCCATTAACCTAAGCAATTCATCTGGGACTTCACATTCAATCTCATCTTCTCCTTCATCGAATTCCATCAGATATAAAGGTTGCTCAAAATCTATCTCAAGATCAGATTCAGAGTCATTCATATAGTTAATAATAGGGACCCTAAAACGGTTTGGAAATGAATAAGTATTGGGAAAAAAGGTAAATATTCTTATGTAATGAATGAAACAATAAATAATAAATGTAATAAAAGAATGCAATAAATATGATGTTTGCCATTTGAGAAAAAGTGAAAGCATCATTTTTCATTGAAAACAAGCAAGTCAACATAGAAGCCCTTTACAAAAGATCCCTACTGCTCGTGGGCAAAAGCAAGTAGGGATGGTTCTGAGCATTACTCTGATTCAGACTTAAAGACTACAGGTAGGTCTACACTGGTCTAATTGTTGAGTTTTTCTCCGGGGAAGCAAGGGCGGATTCAAGACAGAAAATCACCATTCATTCCTCTTTCGGTTATCATGTTAATGTCCATCCCTTCTAACGCCTCGCTGAACCTTTCTTCATCATTGAGTTTGTCACTCTCTAGATTTGCCTCATGCACCTTCTGTTCGCATTGATTATCCCGCCAGACAATAAAATATCCTTTATGTTGGAGTAAGTTATTGGTTCCCACGGAATATCTTCGCCACTGAACCTGGCCTTCCTTTGCTCTTCTCTCTTTTTCCATTATAGCTTCCTTTGCAGAAAATTGGGCTTGCAACCGAGTCTGAACCGGTCCTTCTTGTTGATGACGCTTTTGGTTCGCAGACAACTTTGGAGGCTCCTTCCAAGACCCTTTCCTTTCTTGGCTCCTCATCCCAAAGTCTCCCAAACCGTCATCTTGGTACAATTGTACATTATGGGGCATGGGATCTTGTTTCCTTCCGCCACAAAGGTAGCATTCACGAATTCTAAAGCTCTAAAAGAGCACTCAATGGCCTCCTCATCCATTTGGATGTAAGGAGTATCGGTTGTTACGGATGTAATAATGTCTTGCTCGGCTCCCACGCTCACCAAATTTCCTTCAATGACGAATTTTAATTTTTGGTGTAGTGACGAGGGCACAGTGCCTACTTACTGAATCTAAGGCCTCCCCAGCAGACAATTATAAGTCGGTTGGATATCCATCACCATGAACTCGACTATGTACTCGGTAGGCCCTATTAAAAAAAGTATCTTGATCTTTCCAATCACATCCCTTTGGGTTCCATCGAAAGCTCTAACAGAATTATGGCAGTGCTTTATGTGTAAACTATCAATGGGCAACCTTTGTAGAGTCGCCATCAGTAGCACGTTCAAGGCTGATCCATTGTCAATAAGTACTCTCGGCAAGACATGTCCCTTACAATGAGTGGTAATATTCAAGGCCTTGGTCGACCCCATTCCTCCGTTTGGGATCTCATCGTCGCTAAAAGTGATATAGTTATCTGTGGCAATGTGGCCCACTATTCGGTCTATTTTTCTTACCGAGATATCGTTCGGGACGAATGTCTGGTTCAACACCTTCAACAGCGCGCTACGATATTTTTCTGAGCATAACAATAATTCCAGTACTGAAATCTGAGCTTGTTGCTTCTGAAGTTGCTCGACAATGCTATACTCGCTATGCTTTAAGAATCTCAAGAACTCTTGTGCTTGCGCCTCTGTCACTAGCTCATGAATCTTTAGAGGAGGTTCTTCTCCAAATAGCTTTTCGGGTTCGGGCACTGCAGCCTTGCCATTGCCTCTTGGCACTTCCGCCGCCTTTGATGTTTCTGGTGAATAACACCTACCACTTCTTGTGAAGTGCCCCCACATCATTCACTGCCTCGGCTTTTGGATCTGTCGATTCCTCCATTTGTACAGGCTTCAGCTCTTCGGGTGACTTCTCATTTCCTTTTGGTTTTGAACCATCCGCTACTAAGATGTTGGTAGCATAGCTCCAAGGAACTTTTCGAGTGTCCTTGAAAGAAAAATGATGTTGGTGCTGAGACTACAAGCTTAGGGGCCATCTTAGAACTTCCTCCTTGAAGTGGGCTTTTCTCCCTTGACTTGAGCGAGATCCTAAATGGCCTATCTAGCCCGTATTGGACCTTGGGGTCATCCGACGTGCACACGTCTAATTTTTTCTTTCCTTCGACCTTTTCAAAGAACTCGATCTCCTTGTTGTCCATCAACTTTTGAACTACCTGCTTGAAATCTTCACAATGCTAGATTTCATGTCCTTTCTCTTGATGATATTCACAGTAAGGGCCACATCTTTCTTGCACTATTTCCATGCCCCGCTCAATTAGGCATGCCATGCATAACTGTTGGAATACCCACCTCAAAGGGGATTTAAACTCGACCACACTCACTTTTCCTTCCTAGTGTACTCATCATCGATGGCATTCACACCACGACTTCCATGGTTCGGTGGTGGGTTAGTACCTACATTTGGTTCATCCAATTGCAATACCTCAGTCTTGATCATGTTTTGAACAAACTTTTTGAACGTGATGTAATTTTTAATCGAGTATCCCGGGACATCAACGTTGATCATGTTTTGAACAAACTTTTTGAACGTGATGTAATTTTTAATCGAGTATCCCGGGACATCGGCGTGATAATCGCAATTTGCCTTAGGATCATACTATGCGAGGTAAGGTGGTTCAAATAGAGTGACATAATATGGCCTAACCAAATCAACCTTGTATATCTGTGAGTATAATTCGACGCACGACACCGGTAGCGGAGTGAATGACATTTTCTCCACTATTAATTCTCCTACTCTTTATAGCCATCTCAATTGATTCCCTGGTTCTTACCTTGTCGGCAAAATTTTGGGTGGTGTTGTTTATCAATTGGCCAAACAACATGCCCATCAAAGTGTTCACAAACATTGGTGTGATCTCATACTCAGGGATTGGCGGTTGAATATGAGCAGCCACATCGCGCCACCTTTGAGCATACTGACGCAAACTCTCATTTCACCTTTGTTCCATCCCTTCTAACGTGATTCAGTTTGGTGTCATGTCGGTCACATGCTTGTATTGCTCTATAAAGGCCCTTGAAAGATCCTTCCATGATTTAATATTAACTCGACTGAGCTGAGTATACCATTGGGTTGTAGAACCGATTAAACTATCCTAAAAACAATGAATGAATATTTTCTCATCTTTGATAAAAAGCCGTCATCTTTCGGCAATACATGGTGATGTGAGTCGAGGGGCAAGTGGTTCCATCATACTTATCAAAATTAGGAACTTTGAATTTCGGCGGGAGCACTAAATCCGCCATGAGGCTCAAATCTCTAGCGTTGTTCCCTTGCTCATCTATCCCTTGCAAGGTCCTAAACCTTTCTTAAAAGAAACAGAATCATTCCTCGTACTTCTTTTCTACCTCGGCTCTGATCCTCTCCTCTACCTCATTCATTACGCTTAGATCCGGCACTTCGTTATCTAGACCTGCTTCTACATCAACGGGCTGATTCAAAGAAATTCCCTGATGGTGGCTAGGAGATGCTCCCGCGAGATTGATGTATACTTTCTTTTTTGGATTCGATATTTCTGGTTGGGACTTCTCATGAAGTGTGATCCCTTCCATTCCTTCATTATTCAAGCTGTCAACAGAGACCCCTTCCTTGCCAAGCTTCTTGTCTAATAGAGCGGTCAACTGAGCAACAACTGAAACTTGCGACTAGGTGATCTTATCCTTGATGCTTTGTTCAACCCTGTCCAAATGTGCTTCGAGATCCCTTTGACCTTGTTCTACCTTGGCCATCTTTTCTTCCATTGCCATTGTTTGTGAATGGGTACCGTACGAGCGTGAAATGGTCACAAAATTAAACTTTCACTTTTTCTCTCTAAAAAGATATTTCTCACAATTAATTCCATTGATTAATTAATTAATGCATGACACATGCGGTGGAATGTAATGCATGGCAAAAATGATGAAATGAGATGCATAAGAAAATATATGCAGATAAAGGTGTTGATCCTATAGATGATCACCCTAGGAAAACTTTCATTGAAACAAAGAGGTCTTCATTACAACAGACAAAGCAAATTCCTACAGATAGACGCCAGCCCTAACTCCTAGTTCCTCAATAGCTTGAAGTAGTTGAATGAATCTTGGCGTTTCATCCATCCCTGGGGCAACGAAGGGGCGAAGAGCTTCGGCTTCCGCGGCTAGAGTCCTTACATGTTGGGCTATCTCTTGCACCCGAACCATCAAAGTTGTGTTGTAGTCATCCCGGTCTTGAATCATTCGAGTAGCATCACGAAGTCGCCTTAGCCAATAATTGTCTCCACCCTCCGTAGCTTCCTCGAGGACCAAGATTCGACCCAAGTAGTCTTGAATTGTAGCCTCTAGTGTCTCAATCCAGGTTCAAAGCGTTACATTCTCTTGCTAGCTAGCCTGAAGCTCGAAGAAGCCATTCCGATCATAGTATTCTTGGAAAGAAATATCCAATTTCGCTATCATTGCTTCCAACTGGGTATTATGGGCTTGGCTTTGATCCAGACTCTCAAAAGTAGTGTTATACAGATTTTGCATCTCTTGTAATCGATTCTTGTTGTCATGTGCTTTTCTCTTCCACGCGAAACTATTTTATTTCTCCCAATTTACCGCTTACTCACATTTCTCCTTCTCTTGCTTAGCTTTCTCTCTTTCCCGATGGATTGTTCTTTTGCAAGCTTTTCTCTCTTTCTTGATGATCAACTTGTTGCTTTCCATTTCTTTCTTAACCTCTTACTTGCCTTTCCTTTTTTCTTCCTCGATCAAACATAAACCACTTTCTCTTTCTTTCTCAACTGCTATAAATCTTTTCCAGTCGGTGTTTCGTACCAGAGCTTGAAGCTTGACAATATCATTTTGGTAAAAGGTATTCCTTTCTTTTAGATCCGCATTTTCTTTCCTCGGGTCCTTGATTGTTCCATCGTGTATGTCCACGTCCAAACTCACCTTGTAGAGCTCGCTCGCGTGCTCGGTTTGCAAAGCTTCCATCTTCTTCTTAACCTCCTCGAGCTCACTCCTCAAAATGTCAGCTTCAAAAGGAACTATCCTCATATGCTCTTCTAATATCATGGATGGTCCTTGATCTGGCCTTGGAATTTCATCATTGATCTTCCAACGTCTCCATAAATCATAATCAGGAGTGAACATACACAATCGATCCTTCTCGACACTTATACGGTAACAATGATCCCAAGCCCGAGATATATTCTAAACTTTTTCTTTAAACTCCCCCTTGAAAGCAAATTCAGTACGGCTCAATCCTGAAGTAATAGGAATAAATTGCCCAGATCCAAATTGCTTGGATACCAATAAAGAGGCGCAACCAATCCCTCCGTACAATCAAAGAAGCATTAGCCAATTGTAGTCTCCGCACCAATACAAGAAATAAGGGATACTGCCTAACCAAGGTACCCTCCAAACTATATCATTATCTTGAAGGTTCCTGAGAATCGTAACCCATTTAACCTTTTTGATGTCTTCTCGTCACTCCTTGGCCACATACACTAGCAAAGGAGAGAAATGCTCAAACAAAACACCAGGCAAAACCTCTTTTGGCGTTTCCCAAAAATGACTTTGGATCCAAACCTGAAGCAACTGTGTGCAACCTCTAAAATACCCCTCTTCATGCCTTCAGATAGCATTCAAAGAAATGAAAGTTTCGGCCAAGATTGCCGTGCCGGGTTTGCCTTCCTCTTTAAGCGCTCGAGCACATCTAAGACAACCACATCAATGCCATTCAAAATCATCAGAAAGATGATCAACCTATATATCCCTAAAGCAAACAAGTCCATCTTCATAACCTCGTCCGGATGTGTGGGTATTAAATCTCGAATTCATTCCCACGAAAAGGCTACACTGTATCCTCGATGCTGAATCAATCATTTCACCCAATCCTTACTCATTCAAGGTATGTCATTGAGCTTGGTTGGATAATTCTGAGACTTCGGGTGTTTAGAGTAGACCCAATCCTTCTTGACACCTTTGTGATGGAGTAGCGCCGCATATTCTTCGATTGTGGGCATCATGCTCCCCATTAAAGGTGAAACAACAAAAGGCAGGATTCCAACATTCAAAAAAGGCTTGGAACAAGGTTCATTAATTCTAACATACATCAAGCCGACTATGTCACCATAATTCTCACAAAACAGATTCTTCAATCTTCGATCCCAACTTTCCCATATTTATTTCAACTCGTAGAAATCACTTTGTTGTAGACTCACGTAAGTATAACTCGGTACTATGCGCTCACTCGACAAACTATCACCTTAAACTCTTTGGTTGACCTCAGACCAATGTCAGACTTGCGAGTTGATTTCTTCCTTCTTATGTAACCTCCCATCCATAATGATAGATCTCTAATCGGGAAAACCCCTCAATTCAACAACTTCATGTCATGAAATGAATGCAAAATAAAAAGGAAAAAACAAAAGCAAAAACCAAACACAAAAGAAATAAATTAGTATCGGATAAAATAAATAATGAAGCAGTAAAATAGAGAAGATAAACAAACGTATCAAGAAAATAAACAACCCTGTTTACATCCTGTCTACAACGCCTAGGTTAACCGCATGGCTCTAAAAGGCGTGGGTTTTCTCTGTTCGCTACTTGCAGTTTTGGTACTAAGAAGGTACCCGAATTGTCCTCGATGTCCCCTACTAAGGGTAGCAAGGCCTCCGATCATCACCCAATATAGGCTCATCTTAATCGAGTTCAATTCCGGGGCCCTTTCGCTATGTCCATACGGAGAAACAATATTCTCACAAAAATATAGAGCAATCGAGCCCTGAATGTACTTACTAGGCCTATACAGAGGAATAATATCCCCTACGAAAGCACTAGCGTTTTCCCCCACTTAAACGGAAAGGTTTATATGTCAGATTTTAAATGAACTTGCATTTATAAACAAATATCAACTTAATTGTCACTTTAATTCACAACTTCCAATATTAAATAAGTGGTACATTTTTTAGGCCTGACTCTCTTTTGTAAAAACAAAAATTTATCCGCAGTAGAGTCCACGAAAGCACTAGCGTTTTCCCCCCACTTAAACTGACAGGTTTATATGTCATATTTTAAATGCATTAAAATACACTTGCATTTATAAACAAATGTCAACTTAATTGTCACTTTAATTCATAACTTCCAATATTAAATAAGCGGTAAATTTTTTAGGCCTGACTCTCTTTTTGTAAAAACAAAAATTTATACCCAGCAAAGTCGCCATGCTGTATCGACGTTTTTGGAATTCTCGATGTCGAGGTTTCCCACCTTTTTGGAAAACATTTATTAAAGGGGGGATTCTTTAAAAATGTGCTTTTGAAATAAAACTGGGAGTCACCACCGGTCACTTGGGTAAGGTAGACCGGACACCGGAAACAAAACCAGAGATTTTAAGTTTGGGAGTCGGTTACGTGTGGGGAAGGGTTAGTACCCCCACAACGACCAAAATTGGTACCAAAAGTTTTACCGCTTATCTGATATTGGAAATTGCAAATTTAGTGACGATTTAATTAAAATTTGGTTACAAAGACGAGTATATTTTAAGGGCCCTAATATTCGAGAAGGAACGTTCGAACCACCACCACTACGAATGGTATTGGCCTCGTTCATTCCCGAATAAAAGGACACCGCATAACATAACATATTCATGTATGCAAGAATTTAAAAACAATTTAAATAAGCATACATGACAAATAAATATAAATGAAGGCATATAAAAACAAAATCCCAATTTACCACCTCTAAGCATGTATTACATGGAAACTATGTTATATATTATAAAGGTTACATATATATACATTATATATAGATTCCATATATTATATATTTTAAAACCATGTATTATATACATGCTTTATAAAACTATATTATGTATGTACTATATATTATAACAAACTATATTTATTATCTACAAATTAAATACATTATAAATTTATATAAAAAAACATATATTATATGCATTGTAAAAATCTATATATATTACATATGTAAAATTATATATTATATATGTTAAAACCATATATTTTAGATATAATAGAACCTTGCATTATATGCTATATCATACATTATATAAAGACTATGCATTATACTACACATAAACAAATATAACAAATATTATGCTAATATAACATGCATATATCAAATGCCACATCATAACATAAATAACCAAAGCAGGGACTGAAATTAAGGAAATTTAAGATGCAAAGCCGAAATTAAAAGCATAATTATAGAAAAAAACACTAAAAAAAGACTGAATCGAACAAAACTAAAAATTGGAGGCCAAAATTACAAGAAAAGAAGGCCCAATTGAAATAGGGGACAAAATTGTAAAACAAACCAAAATGGCAGGGACCCGGGGAGTGTTTTAAAGAGGCGGAACGGCCAAACAGGTAAATACGAGGGGGCGGGGGGATTTATTATGCAATTTCCCCCTTTTTTAAACAAAAATCAGTATATAACTTAAAACTTAACCAAATCAGGAAATGTTTCTCCATTTTTTTCAATCAAACCAAAATGCTTTGCCCTCTCCCTATTTCCTTGATGAACACCGCCTTGGTGTTCATCACAAACCCAGAACTCTGCCGCGTTTTCCAGTTTCTGACAATGCTCTGCCATGTCGGCCGTCGCTCGTCGTTGGTCGGTGAACTTAACAACACTCCTAAAAAACTCCTTTTCACTCCAAAAACCAGATTTGAAGCCCCTTTACTTTAAAGCAACCAAACTCTTCCCCTTTTGTGAAAACTCAAACCAAAACATTCCCTTTTACTCTAAAAAACAAGACCCACATCGGCCCCCTTTGATTTTTACTCCGTCTGATTCACCCTTCACGGCCTCCAAAGAGCCAAAAAGCTTATTATCGGCGGGGAGATGGATTGACACTGGGGAGATGAGTCGACACCAAAGGTAAAATTCTGAAACCCTAGATTTTGAATATGCTTTCGAATGAAAAAAATGGAAGAGATTATATCTATGAAAATTTCATTGTTCTCTATTGCTTGAAAAATCCAGAATCCCCCTTTACAATTGTTTGGCTTTTGGTTATACAACCGAATACATAGACTTGAATTACATACAAAGTCAAAATCTTAATCAATTACTTCTGATAGCTTGTTTGGATTGTCATTGTCCTAATTTGCTTTCCCCCTTTCCTTTATTTTTTGCCATTTCAAGCTCTGACTTCTTTTTCTCTTTTTTTGCATGCATGGCATTGGGGCAGTGCAAATGATGGAGATTGAGATGGGAGAGAGGCACGCTCGCCAGGAGTTAGACGGCCGGACACGCTATCCTTGCACGGGCTCGTGGAGGATTTGGAAGTGCGCAGATGAACTGAACAGTCGCACATGTGGCCCGTGAGGGAGCTGGGAAGCCGGGCGTGTGGCACACACGCGAGTGGGGAAGCTGAAAAGTTGCGTGTGGACGCGTGAGAATCTGAACGGACTGGTGCGTGAGTGCGTGGGCGATCCGAATGGTCTCCCTTGCTTGAATCTGGATCTGGCGGTTGGGATTGGGTGGCTGCACAAAAAAAGGGGTGATCAGATTAGCTTTCAGGGTTCTTAGGTTTAATATTGTTTTGGGCCTAATTGGCCATGTAAATAAGTAATAGTTTTTTTAGGTTATGTAAATGGACTCAAACTTAATAAACTTAGGCCTTTTATTTATCTGATATATATTTTTATATATGGGCTTTTATTTATGTTGTTTGTTTGGGTTTTCATATTAGTATTATAATGACCATAATAACATCTAATTCCTATAGTAATATAACTGCAACATCATTAATAAACATAATAGTAATGGTAATATGATAAAGATAGTAACATATATAATAATCATAATAAGACCACATATACATAGTAATATTTATGTTTTCTTTTCAAATGAATAACCCTAACAATAATACACACATATATATATATATATATGCTTAATTAAAATAACACTAGTGGTTAAATTTTTTTGGGTTTTAAAGTTTTAATAAAAGGTAAGGTAAACAAAGCCCAATATCTATTTATAGTAGGAACATACATGCATATAAGCCTATTATTATAAAAGCATGAAATAAAAAACGGGTCTACCTCGAACAAAAAATTAGTGATTACAGCTGCATAACATACATCCATTTTCCTAACATATTCATATAATATTAAGTATAACATAGGTTTTTATCCACTAAGTATCAATCGATCTATCAAGCATTTCATGGCCATCCACACACAATCAACCACATCTAACTTCCGAAACTACCACAATTTCTTAATATCTCAATCATCTCAATTCATGAGTACTTTTATTATATCATGTACCTTGTAGTCCAAGCATAGAAGCTCAAGCACCATTTTAACTTGATGAAACGAAAAAAAATAAACTTAAACAAGATAACATGCTCGGGATAGGTTCAATCTATTCCAAGACTTTACTACACTCACAGGTTTCTCCGAGTCAGGTTTGTTTTCAACTTCTGATTTCTCTTTTTCTTTTATCCACTACTTGCTCTATTGTAGTCCCTACACCTTCAATTTCCTCTTGATCTATTATGTCAAGAAGTGAAATTATGCATTAGAATCATTCCTGGCATTTAACTGTTTGTAAAGTTACAGAATTACTCATACATATATAATTTCACACAAACAGCCCATTAGCCTTCACAATCAATGCAAAATAGTTTCCAAATCAAATCATATACATGTAAACATATCCGAACGGTCTCCCTTGCTTGAATCTGGACCGTCAAATCTAATCTAGATCTGACGGTTGGGATGGGGCGACTGCACAAAAGAATGGGTGATCAGATTAGCTTTCAGGGTTCTTAGGTTTAATATTGTTTTGGGCCTAATGATCCATGTAAATAAGTAATAGTTTTTTTTGGTTATGAAAATGGACTCAGACTTAATAAACTTAGGCCTTTTATTTATCTGATATATTTTTATATATGGGCTTTTATTTATGTTATTTGTTTGGGTTTTCATATTAGTATTATAATGACCATAATAACATTTAATTCCTATAGTAATATAACCGCAACATCATTAATAAACATAATAGTAATGGTAATATGATAAAGATACTAACATATATAATAATCCTAATAAGACCACATATACATAGTAATATTTATGTTTTCTTTTCAAATGAATAACCCTAACAATAATACACATATATATACTCAATTAAAATAACACTAGTGGTTAAATTTTTGGGTTTTAAAGTTTTAATAAAAGGTAAGATAAACAAAGCCCAATATCTATTTATAGTAGGAACATACATGTATATAAGCCTATTATTATAAAAGCATGAAATAAAAAACGGGTCTACCCCGGACAAAAAATTAGTGATTACAGTTGCATAACATACATCCATTTTCCTAACATATTTATATAATATTAAGTATAACATAGGTTTTTATCCACTAAGTATCATTCGATCTATCAAGCATTTCATGGCCATCCACACACAATCAACCACATATAACTTTCGAAACTACCACGATTTCTTAATATCTCCATCATCTCAATTCATGAGTACTTTTATTATATCATGTACCTTGTAGTCCAAGCATAGAAGCTCAAGCACCATTTTAACTTGATGAAACGACAAAAATAAACTTAAACAAGATAACATGCTCGGGATAGTTTCAATCATCCCAAGACTTTACTACACTCACAGGTTTCTCCGAGTCAGGTTTGTTTTCAACTTCCGATTTCTCTTTTTCTTTTATCCACTTCTTGCTCTATTGTAGTCCCTACACCTTCAATTTCCTCTTGATCTATTATGTCAAGAAGTGAAATTATGCATTAGAATCATTCCCTGCCATTTAACTGCTTGTAAAGTTACACAAGTACTCATACACATATAATTTCACACAAACAGCCCATTAGCCTTCACAATCAATGCAAAATAGTTTCCAAATCAAATCATATACATGTAAACATATCCGAACGGTCTCCCTTGCTTGAATCTGGACCGTCATATCTAATCTAGAGTAGACGGTTGGGATGGGGCGGCTGCACAAAAGAAGGGGTGATCAGATTAGCTTTCAAGGTTCTTAGGTTTAATATTGTTTTGGGCCTAATGGGCCATGTAAATAAGTAATAGTTTTTTTGGGTTATGTAAATGGACTCAGACTTAATAAACTTAGGCCTTTTATTTATCTGATATATTTTTATATATGGGCTTTTATTTATGTTGCTTGTTTGGGTTTTCATATTAGTATTATAATGACCATAATAACATCTAATTCCTATAGTAATATAACCGCAACATCATTAATAAACATAATAGTAATGGTAATATGATAAAGATAGTAACATATATAATAATCATAATAAGACCACATATACACAGTAATATTTATGTTTTCTTTTCAAATGAATAACCCTAACAATAATACACATATATATATTCTTAATTAAAATAACACTAGTGGTTAAAATTTTTTGGGTTTTAAAGTTTTAATAAAAGGTAAGATAAACAAATCCCAATATCTATTTATAGTAGGGACATACATGTATATAAGCCTATTATTATAAAAGCATGAAATAAAAAACGGGTCTACCCCGGACAAAAAATTAGTGATTACAGTTGCATAACATACATCCATTTTCCTAACATATTCATATAATATTAAGTATAACATAGGTTTTTATCCACTAAGTATCATTCGATCTATCAAGGATTTCATGGCCATCCACACACAATCAACCACATCTAACTTTCGAAACTACCACGATTTCTTAATATCTCAATCATCTCAATTCATGAGTACTTTTATTATATCACGTACCTTGTAGTCCAAGCATAGAAGCTCAAGCACCATTTTAACTTGATGAAACGATAAAAATAAACTTAAACAAGATAACATGCTCAGGATAGTTTCAATCTATCACAAGACTTTACTACACTCATAGGTTTCTCCGAGTCAGGTTTGTTTTCAACTTCCGATTTCTCTTTTTCTTTTATCCACTACTTGCTCTATTGTAGTCCCTACACCTTCAATTTCCTCTTGATCTATTATGTCAAGAAGTGAAAATATGCATTAGAATCATTCCTTAACATTTAACTGCTTGTAAAGTTACACAAGTACTCATACACATATAATTTCACACAAATAGCCCATTAGCCTTCACAATCAATGCAAAATAGTTTCCAAATCAAATCATATACTTGTAAATATATTCACAACAGTCCACAAGACTATAAATATTTGAAACGGCCCCTAGTTGTGCAATAACAGTCCCTAAAAACGAGTAGAACAATCCCCTGATTTTAAATCATTCAAACAGTCCCTTAACTTAACCAAAATAGTCCCAAATCATTCAAAAATCAACCCAATATATTTTAATGTGTTCAAACAGTCCATATGATCTTTAATTATTCCAAAACAGTCCCTTTTGTCCTTAAAACGAATGTGCAATCCTAATTTATCAAAATAGCCTCTAAACCTTTAAAACAGTCTCAAATTATAACCGAACAGACCTCCCTGAGTAGTTTGTAAAACAACTTTCAAAATCAAATTTTCCAACCATAATTTTAAAGTTTTTACTTATATTGTAACCCTTCAATTCAGCTTTCAATACAGCATCAACTATATAAATAATTCAGTCCACAAACATATATATAACATGGCAAAACAGTCCCCTCTCTATAAGATCAAAACATGGCAGTTCCATAAGTTCTCTGTCAATTCACCAAAAATTAAGTCCACAATGTATTAGTTCATTGAAAACACTCCTATGAACTCAATTATCCAAACCATTTATTGACATGCACATCATAGCAATCTGATTAATTGGTCACAACTAAGAAATCATCAAATCTAAATTCATGCTCATTTGAATACCTAACAAATTCAACTAATTTGTAACCACACCTATAATCACAATCAAGCATACAAGAAAAAGAAATCAGATTTAACAAGGAAAAGCCTAGCAATTTTACCTTCCTTTAATCTAATTTGATCAAGCTAAAAAATGGCATGAATGGAGTTGGTCTAAGAAACTTCTTCTCACCCTTTCTCTCTCAAGACCTTCGGCTAAGCAAGATGAAGGAGATGACACACATTTTGTTTTCCTTTCTCATCTCATTACCGTGAGATAACACTCACTAGACACATGGTTCTCATCATTTGAGAACATGTGTCTAGGTCCCTAATTTTGATTTAATTTAACATGCAAACTCACAACTTTGCATGTTTACATTTCTATCTTTCCATTTAAGTCTTCAAATTTTAATTTTCGTTCAAATTAACTCTCATGCAATTATTTAACCTAATGGACAGCAATGGTACTTCAAGAATTCATGATCAAATGGATATAAACTCTTAAGTTGGGCTTTCGGGGTATTACAACTCATGCTTTAAACACAAGTATAAAATGTATACTTACAAGGATCACTTAACATGTGCATCCTTCATCATCTCATGATTAAAAATAGTATATCACATACTCAAAACATGCTTAACAGTAGGTATCATGTAATCAAAACCAAGTGCATAAAATATTTCGTAAAAGCACGACCGAGAGATAAACCACTCTATACTTATTTCTGAACTTAGACAAGCATTTCAAGCTCAAAACTAAGTTCCCAAAACCACCTTTAAAACATTTCAAAGTTGAAATCCACATTCTCACTCATCGACACGTGAAACCTCAATTCGCCGACACGAATTCAAGTGCATGAAGCCTCTAAAGCTTCACCGTTAGCTACCGAATTGATCTCCCCTATTTTAACCACATAACAACAGAGGATTAATGCATCATATGAATTCCAAATCCTAGCAAATCATTCTTCAACACTGATTTGCTAAAAGCTAACAATCGGATATTTGAAATAACCAAAAACCACATTGATTACCTTTCCAAACTTAACCCAGCCAAAACCTAACACTTTGATCTATCAATTAACATCAAAGATTCAACACAAAACATCCTTATACCTCCAGCAACCATTAAACCCAAACAACTTCCCAAAAACACAAAACTAGCAACCTAAACAATTAGAGATTCACACAACTTCGGGATTCCAATGTTAAAACCTTTCACATAACATTAATAAACATACAAATCTTGATTGAAATCAATCCATTAACCCTCAAAACAGATCCATTTCGAGAGATGAAAATGAAGTGATCTCTGGAAATTTTGCAAGAGAAAGCATAGTTTGGCTGATGAGAAAATAGAGAGAAATTTTGGAGTCAAAAAGAAGTTACGTAAGAAAATGTTTTAACCAAATAAACCTTTTTATCAAATATCCTTCTCATCCTTAATTATTAATTAATTAATTTTTTTTATTAAAATGGCCTAATTAAGGGAAATAGCTAATTAAAAAGAAATAGCTACTTAAAGATTCAAAATTCTGAATCTTTACAAAATAGTCACTAACAAAACAATTTTACCAAAATTACATTTTAGTCACTAGTTCAAAATGTCACATTTCCGAATTGTATTTTCTAAAATTAATTTCTCCATAAATCATTATATAATAAATAAAGATTTTTAAACATTTTTCCATATTTTTATGTCACATAAAAAATATTCATTCTTGAATTAGACTCGAATCTCTAGCCCGGTCTACCGGACCGTCTAACTAGCCTACAAACCACTAGGCCCAAAACTGGGGCGTTACACCAGGATAAGGTTCAGATTCTAGAACCCCTCAACTGATTATCAGAAGATAGGAGATCATAAACATCACTTTGATCAAATTCCTATTTCATACAAAGAACTGTATCCTCAATTGTTGAAGGCTCAATTGGTAACCCCACTTTTCCTTACACCCCTACAACCTCCATATCCAAACTGGTATGATGTCAATGCTCACTTTGATTATCATGATTGAATTCGAGGATATTCTATTGAGAATTGCATCACCTTCAAACGTCGAGTTCAAGTTCTTTTGGAATATGGAAAATGGAAATTTAGGATAGAAAACAAGCTCGATTCAACGGTTGAGTGGGAGATTCAAGATGAAAATACCCAGAAAGAGGGGCAGCAGTTCGAATATGAGGCTTAAATAAGCAAATTAAGGAAAGAGAGAGATGAGTTGAATGAGGAGTTGAAAAGTTTGCAACTCGATCATCAAGAACTTCGTTCGATGCTCAAGAATGTTGGTTTGAGTATGAATCTGAGTGTAATATCCCGAAAACAGGTGTAGTCAGAATTGGGTTTCAGCGACCGGAAACCCTACACCGAACAAGCCTAAATATTGTATCGATGTTGAATAGGAACCCTTTCATTGATGTGAGACTTTGATTAAGTCCAACCCCTGACTAAGAACCCTATAAAAATGCCTAAAACATTGAGTCTAAATTAAGGGTATCGATACAGTAGGTATCAATACAGTAGGTACCGTATCTGTACGGTCTAATAGTTTTAACTAACTTTCTAGGATTTGGCTTAGCCGTATCGATACAGTTCCACCTGTATTGATATAGGTACCTGCAAAAATCTGTTTTGAATATTAAATTGAAAGAAAAAAGGTTAGGGTGATGATTCACCACTTAGCTTGCCTCCCTCACGTGAATTACCTAGAAGATGAGATGGATAGCCATCAATTATCTTAAGATGATAAAAAGCATGAGTTGATAGAAATTATTGTTTAAGTAAACCCTTTGCTTAGGGTAAACTTTCTATTGGCTCATGAATGGGTGGGGAAATGATTAGAGCCTTAAACTTCTTTAAAATGAATTGAAGAAAACCCTCATCTTTGATTTGTTACACCGAGACTAATTCCATCTTTTGCTCACTTCATCTCCTAACTAAGCTCACACCTCCATTGATATCCCCTTCATCAAGCAAGCACACACCTCTCTATTGAACTCTTTATGCTTAAGTATTCCTTGTTTTGAAAGCTTTGATCCATAGCCTTTAATTGGGTAAGTAAAAACCCCAAACCTTTTGTGAATTCCATGGACTAATGAATGCTTAATTCCCAATTGGATCCTTAAGCTAAACCCTTATTCTTGAAGTTTTAATCCATGAATCTGTTGAATAGCTAATGGATATTCTAAGCTTTAATTACCGATATCGATTGTAACATCCTCATATTGTTGTTCCTAGCTCAAGGTTTTGGAGAAGCTAGTCCATCATCTCAAACAAAGGCTAGGAATAAAGGAATCGTTATTCGAGAGCCTTAGTATCAAGGTGAGTGTCGCCAGTGTCTTGATAGTATTGAAGATTTTGATGCTACTAACCATCATATTGAAGATTTTTGTGTAAAAACCCCATTGATAAACTATGTTGGTAACTAAGAGTAAGTATTGCATTGAATCCATGCTGGAAACATTATTGCTATTGTTATTGAGATCATTGAAATTTTGCTATCATTGATTGACATAAATATACGATTACCAAACTATTGTTATTGATCCATTGCTACGAAACTATTACTATTGAATTATTATGAACCTTGGGATCGAAGTATTGGATACAACTGGCATGCCATAGAATTCATGAGCTCATTGGTACGAGTATTGGGCTTCGGCCATTATGATTGGTGCGGTAGAGGGATGTGTATTGTATTGGTCAAATTGGTGCGACGAAGGAATGATATGTGACCGGACCACTATTGTCATTGTTGGTGATGAGGTGGAATTTGTGTATCCATATACCATGAAATCGATCTAAGGGAAACCATTGATTATTTCTATTGATTATTGATGTGGATTTATTGATATGTTATTGACTATTGATTGGTATGATAATTATTAATACCATATTACATGTTGAGCATGATGATTATGATATATTAAATTACATGTCTTATTAGCATGGTTAGACTTATCATTGAAATATGATGAATTGAATATCATGTTCATTCATGGTTTATGGCTACCTCACTTAGACTATATAAGTCTAATGCATTCATCTTCCACATTTCAGGTTAAGAAAGTTGTCAGTTCGAGATCGAGATTAGTTGGAAGATCGGCAAGTCACCACAAGTTTAGAGTAATGTGTTTTGTCCTTATGAACTCCTAGAACGGTGGCAAAGTAGTTAAACTAGTTGATTATGGCTATTTTTATGTATGTGCAATACCTATGTTTTGTATAAGGTTAAGTGGCCCTAAATGACCTTTTAAAAGTGACTAAGAGTGGTTATTATTACATATTTGGCTAAAGTGGTGAAAACTTAGTAAACGAATTTGAAATGCTCTAAAAAGATGCATTCTATTAGATTTATTGTTTATTAGTTTACTGGTAAAACTTGGTAAAATTTGGATAACGTTTGGATGGGTAAATCGAATAAAAACTAGTAAATTTCTGTCATTACAGGTGAGGGCGTATCGATACGGGTGAGGGCGTATCGGTACGATTAGGCATAAATTGGCTTAAGGAACAAGGAGTATCGATGCGGTTTTGGCGTATTAATACAGAAATTGGTCATTGGAATCTAGTGGGAAAATGGTATCGATACAGTCTTAAAGTGTATCGATACGAGGTCAACACCAGTCAACTGGTATCGATATGGTCTTAGCTGTATCAGTACGGGTTTGAAATCCTGGAAATCTGGAAATAAGCATGGTGTATTGATACAGTGTTAGTTAAATCTGTTATAAGGCATAAAAATAGAATTTGGACAGTTTACAAACTAGTCACTAATAACTATACGGCCTAATTAATCAGGTTAATCGATATCTGATAGTAATGAAACCTCACAGATCAATAATTGGTAAGTTTAATTATAAGTTGGTAATGAAGAATTTAGATTAGGGTTGCTAATTTGTAAAGTTTATGATTTAGTCCCTAAATTTGAAAATGATTAAAATTGACCCCAATTCTAATAAGAATTGTAATGAATAGGTTCGATAAGTCTTAAGAATGACCATTAATATATTTTGAACAATTTTTAAGCTCTGATTTCTTCTTCCAATCTCTGAATAAGTTTTTGATAACACTTTCCGACCCGGTTCTCTACCAGACTGGGAAGGGGGTGTTACACTAGGACAGTCAATGAAACAAATCAAAGAACTGCAATGTGAAACTGAATACTAGGAAAAGAGCTCTAAGGTAAATGAAATTCGAGTCAATACGCTATCGTGTGATCTGCAGGCAATGGAACTACAACGCAATACTTTCATGGATGATTTAAGGGTTAGTCAAGCTAAGCGCGAGATGATGACTAAGTACATACAAATGTATGAGTATGCTATTATCATGTTGAATGCTAGTCAAGCTGAAAAAGAAGCATTAGATAAGAAGGTTGATGAATACCTCAATCTTGCGCTTATGTACAAAGATCTTGTTGATGATGTTAAGAAAGATTATCAAGAAAGTGAGGAGAAACGACATGTCCAATTTTAGAGATCAAGAATAAAGATACGAGAAAGAGACAATGACATGAAAGACATTGTTACTCAAGAACAAGAAGTGGCTCAACAAGTGGCAGACCTAGATGACGTGGCAATGGCTCTAAGCCAGAATATTGATACGGCATTAGATCGCGAAGGGAAGCTGACTTAGCTCTTAGAGGAAGTTAGGAGTTAGAGCTCACCAATATTTGTAGTATCCAATATCTGATGTATTGAATCCTTTTTCTTTAATGAAAGTTGTTCTATGACGATCACTTTTCGAACCAATATTTCCTACATTCATGCATTTATACATTGCATATTAATTAACATAACATTATCATTTAATAGCATTGCATTAACATTCATGATCTGAAGTGGTCGAGATTTCGATGGCAGCAATCTGGGAATCAGTGGAAGTTTGGAAATCTGTTATCATGGATGAAGACATGGAAGGAACTGAACAAGCTCAAGAGGGGTTACAAGAATGGATGACCGAGCCTCAACAAAATGCGAAGAACTACACTTCTATACCTTGTTTGACAATTTACCCCGGGGCATCTAACTTGACTGCAAATATAGGTTCTGTGAAGTCTATCATCCCATGACTAAGACTCTAGCAGTTGAAAGATAGATATGCAAGACATGAGGAAAAGATCGAGGCAGAAAAAGGCGTTGGTGATCTCAAATTTGATGTAAGAGAATTTTTCTTAGTCCCTGATTTGGTTATTCCACCTGAGTTTAAGGTCCCCAATTTTGAGAAATATGACGGTTCTAGCTGTCTTGAAATCCACTTGGCAATGTTCTGTAGAAAAATTGAAGGATATTTGGATGATGATAAATTATTGGTCCATTGTTTTCATGATAGCCTGGTTGGATCTGCTATAGTGTGGTACAACAGATTAAGTCGAGAGCAGATTCGATCATGGGTTGATTTGGCCAAAGCATTTTTGGGGCAATACAAGTATGTTATAGACCTAGCTCCAAATCGTCATTTTCTGCAGAACGTGAATATGAAGGTCAGTAAAAGCTTTAAAGATGAGGTGGCAAGGAATAGCAGCCCAGGTACGACCTCCCATGACAGAGGAAGAAATATCTATCATGTTTCATCAAACACTTCCATCTCTTTTTTTAGAGAATGCTTGCAAATTCGAGCTGACAGTTTTAGTAGCCTTATGGTGATTAGTGAAACAATAGAGATAGGGATCTAATAAGGGAAAATTAAACCAAGGTTTGAAGACCGTGTTGATTAGGAAATAGAGCAAGAGAAATAAGTGAATGAATGTAATGTTCAAAGTTCCTAAAGTCAAAAAAGAAGAAGGTCTTTGGAACGACCACGAAAAATCCCTTGAGCAAGTGCAAATCTGGAGATCTTTGGAGTATCTATTTTAGACTTATTTCCTCACCTTGTCGAATGACAACATATCACTCCTAGGCCAATGAATGTAGTATCAAAGCCATCTGCCCATAGCTATGATCCAGACAATATTTGCAACTTTCAAGAGGCGACAAAGACTAGAAAAGATTTCAATCACATTTTCATGAGACAAAGATACCAATCCGTTTGAAGAGACGGATCTCAGCAAAGATACCAATCTGTTTGAAGAGGCGATTCTCAGCAAAGATAACAATCCGTTTGAATAGGTGAATCCCAGTAAAGATTTCAATCCATTTCAAGAGGCAGATCTCTACAAAGATATTCGATTGTTTGTATAGGAAATGAATTGCATTACAATTCTAAATCCTTTGGGTCAGCAGTAAGTCATTCGGGCATGATGTTAAGTCCTTCGGTCCATCACCTTCGGGAGTGATGTTTGATTGTTTGCACACGAAAGGAAGTGTATTACAATTATAAATCCTCCGGGTCATCAGTAAGTCCTTTGGGCATGATGTTAAGTCCTTTGGGCCATCACCTTCGGGAGTGATGTTTGATTGTTTGCACATGAAAAGAAGTACATTACAATTCTAAATCATTCTGGTCATCAGTAAGTCCTTTGGGAATGATGTTAAGTCCTTCGGGAGTGATGTTTGATTGTTTGCATAGGAAAGGAAGTGCATTACAATTCTAAATCCTTCGGGCCATCAGTAAGTCCTTCAAGAATGGTGTTAAGTCCTTCAGACCGACATCTCTAGAAATGATGAGAACTTTTTTGGATGACGTCGCAATAAGATAGTTGGGGCATGGTATCGACAAAGATATTAACCTTTTGGGTTACCAATTCCAAAAAACAAAAAGAAGAAGAAGAAGAATGGCGTACAGGTTATCAAGTTGGAAAACAAGATAGATTAGTTTTGAGCTCAAATGAAGAGGATTCACAGTTTAATTGGTTAAAATTTTCAATGTTTCTCATTGAAGCACTTGAAGTTTCTTAATGATATACCCAAGTTTTACATTTTCTTTACAATTAATGTTGAAAGATTAATGATAGATTTGGCTTTTGCAGGTCATATATAATTTCCAAGTATAGAAAGAGATTGACCAATAGAGGAAGCGGCAAGAGATCTGATGCGTGTTTCAGATTGAAAAAATCAAGACACAATAGACAGAAAAGCAGGGACTCTAAAGATCTTAGCGCTTCAAGCTAAGAATTAAGGATATTCCATGCCACTTCAATTTGAATTCTTATTAATTGATGATATTTTCTTTTTGCAGGTTTAGTTTTTTCTAGAATAAGAGGTTAATCAACATTCTTAGCAAAGAATACAAAGTTCCTAATGAGAAGAACTTGCCCAAAACTCCTAATGAGAAGAGTTTGCCCTAGAGTACCTAATGAGAAGAACTCGCCCAAAAAAGAAAGAAGAGCTCTTAATGAGAAAAGTTCGCCCTTTTGCAGAATGAGTAAGTTCCTAATAAGAAAAGCTTGCTTATTCGACGCCTTTATAGAGAAATGGATTAGCAAAATAGTGAGGAATGAAGAATTTATAATAAGAAGAACAACTTCAAACCTCAGAAAAAGAAGAATTTCAAGGAGCAATGATAAACCCAAGAGGATGAAAAAATTTATAATGAGAATAACAACTTCAGACTCTACGATTTGGCAGAAGGTTGAAGAATTTCATAATCAGAAGAACAGCTTCAAGCTTCGGTGTCCCGATGGTTCGGGTAAAATTTGTGCCTTTATAGTCTTTGCCCAATTCTCGTTCCACATCAAAGAGCAAATAGGGGCAGCTATAATACCCTACTTTTACCCGGGTATGGGTATATATATAATTCACTATAAATAAGACCATAAATAAATAGATAACAGTAAGTTCATATATAAATAAATAAAGTTGATATAATAAATAAATAAAACCCAATAATAAGTCCTAAAAGTCCATTTATAATATCCATTACATTCAAAAAGCCCAAATATAGTGATAAAAGCCCAATTTAAATCCATCTTCAAAATACAAAGTCAAAATTAGTTAATCTTTGACCATTTTTTTACAATTCGGGTAAAAGGCCCAATCCTAAAGTCAATCCCACCCAAAATTTGATAAAAAAAGCTTTGGCCAGCTAGAACATACATGTGTCAGCCCAATAGTGGCTGATTTCCTCTTCACTTGGATCAATCTCTTGCTGATGTTAGTGCCTGCACCAGCCTATAAAAGACCAAGGAAAGAGAGTTAGTGGGGATTAATAACAATTAACGAGGGCAATTATTACCTAATAATTGAAGTGAGAGAGAGAATTAAAAATACTTACATCGAGAGTTGGAGAGATCATCGGAAGTTGTACCGTCGTCGTAAGCTGAGAAGTCGCCAGAAAGCTCAAACTTCGCCGATGAAGAAAGTCGAAACTATCGCGCCATTATTGGAGAGGTATAATTTTTTCCCTTTTCTGATTCCTGCAAAGATAAAAAAAGATTAGGATCACATACATATGAAAAAATTAGAATTGAAATAAAAAAGGTGGTCGAAAATCTTGTTTGTTGGCCGGTGAGAGTTATGGCTACGATTAGAGTAAAAAATGAGTGTTTCGAGTAGCTTTAGGATAAGAGATGATGGGTGATTCTTTTGAATCGAGATGGATTTAGGGTTAGATCTAAAAAAGGGGAAATTTCTGGGTTTTTTAGGGTTTCGGTGGTGGTTTACGATGGCCAGAAATTGCCAGAGTGGCGGCTGGTGTCGCCTGCAACGGCTAGGGTTTGAACTCTGGCTGTCGGCAAACAGCTGTTGGTGGACGGAGGACGATGGCAGTGGATCAAGGAGGCGGTTCTAAGGGTGGAGCTTGGCCGAAGTTTTTGATGTTCATCCGGTTCTTGATGAACTCGGATGAACACCAAGTAAAAAGGGTGTGTTTGATCTGAAAACGTGGGTTTTTTGGGTAAATATTGTTTGAGTTGAGAGCATATGGGTGAGGAGAGAGAGAAGAGATAGAAGGGGCTGGTGTAAATGAGCGGGTCGGCTTGGTAAAAGGGTATTTATACCCTGAGTCAAACAGTGTCGTTTTGGCACTAGGTTGACTCAACCCACGCGGGTCATTCGGGTCGGGTTAGAAGATCATCGCCCTTCTTTATGGAGCTTTAGACTTTGGCCTTCAATTTTGCATTTGTTTCAATTTGGTCACTATCAATTTGTAATTTGGCTCTTCAAGTTTGAATTTAATTCAATTTGGTCCCTTTTTCAACTTTAATTTATTTTAATATTTTAAAATTATATGTATGCTTTTATATTTAAAATGGACATATAGTATAATTGTTTAGACAATTAATTCACTTAGTTTTAAATAATTAGAGCCTCAAATACTAGGTTCTTTAATTAAATTAAATAATTCAAATAGGTGAGATAATTTTAGAAAATAAATAATTATTAAATGGAAGCTTTAAAGTCCTAAGTTGGTTAGTGTCTCATTGTAATGAGATGTTAATCAAGGGGGCTTTTTAGTACAACATTTAATATTTCATTTGAACATAGAACATGTAATCACACATAGTTAGTTAAAGTTGATTTAGGATTAGGTTTAAATAATTAGAGTCATTAAATAAATAGGAATATTGTTGATTTAGGGCTTAATATGGATAGTGCCCAAACAATTGGGTGTTATCACATAAAACCCTAAATTCGATAATATTTATAGATTCTTTAATAAATCTAATTAATTAATTAGAGCCCTTATTAAGTTAGAACTTAAAATTGGCAAGAAAATAAATGAACATGCATTGAAAACCTTTTGTGTTGGGATACATTTTTGAATATGAATTAAAGTATCCTAAGGTAATTAGATGTTTCAAAACTTATATTCATTTAAAAATGTATTTTCTTACAAAAGGATGTCTTCATTTGGAATGAAAATTTATTTAACGATTAAAGATTGAATTGAATTAAAATTATCGTTCGAAATGCCAAAATGCCACGTGAAATTAAAAAGGTACTAATAACGAACGTTTGTGGGGGTGCTAATCCTTTCCCACACATAATCGACTCCCGAACCCTAATTTTAAAGAAACGAATCTCTAGTTGTTTTTATGGTGTCCTGTCCACCAAAGTGACCGGTGGCGACTCTAAAATATTTTTCAAGATTAAATAAAATGGTTAATTTTCATGATTAATTAAAAAAATTAATTTAATAAGAAAACCTTATTTTTTTTCAAGATTAAATGAATGGAAAATCAGTTTTATGGTTAATTAAGTAAAAAACCTGATTTAACATAAAACCCCAATTTTCAAAGTTAAATGAATTAAAAAGGGTCAAAACCATATTTTGTGAAACCGATCGTTAGGCTATTTTCACATCGATTTTAAAAATGGTCGCGAAAGAGTTATGAGGGACACTTATGTGTAGTCTATGCCCTATTAGTTTTAAATTGTAGGATAAAATCTCGTAAGAGATAATTGCTTCAATGCAAGATTGATTTCATTGAATATTTTTTCGATAATTAAATAAAAAATAAACACGAGTTGGAAAAGGTGAAGACTTGTCTCAAAAGGAAGTTTGATTTTTTTAATTAATACCTCTACAATTTTTTGAATTTTTTTGTTTCAATATTTTTAATTATTTTACACTTTTTAAAAAATTATTTTTATCATTTTTAATTATTTTAAAAATTTTAAATGTTCTTAACAATTAAATAAAACCTCAAACTATGACCCCAGAGTTTTCTCTCGCGGCGCACGTTTGCTGACCTAGTGTGGCCTGAGGTTTTCTTTGATTGCGTTAGGGTTTACATTGATTTCGTATTTCTTGTTTCTCTCTGGATTGTATGTTGTTGTCGTTGTCTTTGATCGATTGGAAGAAGATTTTTGTTGGGGCGGAGGAGCAAACACTGAAGTATTTCCCCTTCCTCTTGAAGAGGGTTCGAGGTTTGTTGATCCGCCATCTCATGTGTTCGAGGATGATATTTCTAACTGGAAATTATCTCTGGTGGGGCAATTCATCGGCCGGCTCCGGATTTTAGTGCGATGCAAAAGATTTTTTCTCTTACCTGGGTTAAGAAGTCAGAGGTTAAGGAATAGTTTCGCGAGTCAGAATCTTTATATTTTTTCTTTCGCTAATGCTACTGCCAGGGACTGAGTTTTGGAGAATGGCCCATGGCACATTCAGCATAAGCCCTTGATCTTGCGAAAGTGGGAACCAAACCTAGCTAAACTTGACTTTGATATGGCTAAAATGCTCGTTTGGGTTCAATTGCACAATGTTCCTCTCGTTTGACTTTGACTAAGTTAGAGCTTAGTTATATAGCTAGTGCAATTGGATACCTTTGTATATGGATTCGGTAACAACTGTTAGAGAAAGATTGGAGTATGTGAAGGTATGCATTGAGATTGAGGCTTGTTCTACTATTTCTAAATTTGTTGATGTTAAGATACAAAGTGGGAGCTTTGTTGTATTCAGGGTAGTTGTTCCATGTCTTCTCCCTAGCTACTACAATTTTAAGATTTATGGCCATGGGGATAATGCTTTCCTTGTGAAGAAGACTGATGCTAAGGTTGTTCAAGTTGCTGCGCCAGAGTCTGTTGTTGTGTCTAAGCCTGTTACTGTGCCTGAGCCTGTTGCATGTGCAGAAACCTATGAAAGTTCAGGCTGTTGATGTTCCTACTTATGCTCCTGGTTCTGGTGAAATGGGGGACGAGGAAGAATTTCCTTCTATGCAGGCCTTTGTTCAGAAGAAAAAAGGGTAGGATAGTCTTTCTAAGGATAAAAGTGCATCAGTTTCCAATGGAGCTGATAAAAAGCAAGGTTTGAGGGCTTTGGTCAATGATATAAAAACCTATTTATTTTTTATTTATGTGAGATTGGATCACCTAAAAACCCGGTTATTTTAATAAAACTTGTTTTTTTCATTTCTATTAAAACAACGAGTTTTGGTCTGCGAATACTAGAAAAATAGGTTCGGAAGTCGGTTACGTGTGGGGAAGGGTGAGAATCCCCACGATGCCCAAAATTGGTACCTAGTCGATTATAAATTATTTTAATGACGGAAATTAAGAATTCGAATTTTAATTTAAAATTGTGATCCCTTAAAATATTTGAAAGAATGTTTATTTATATAAAGGAATTTTACACCCCAACGCCCGAGGCATAATTCCTGTTAAAGTATCGAACAAAGGAAAATTATTTTGAAATGTATGATTTAATATTATAATTAAAAATAATGTTTCGTAATAGAAATTAACGAAAAGCGGCACCCCTACGATCGGTGTACGTTTTCACGATAATCCCTAATAAAAAATCATTTAAATTTATAAAATTCGAAGAAAATGAATGTCGTACTTATATATATATAACACGTTATTGTATAAATAATAATAGTAATAATAATAATAGATATAATAATAATAAAACTAAAAATAGTGACTGAAATGAAACAAATTAGAGATTAAGGTGCAAAATTAATAAAAAAAATAGTGACTAAAATTGAATAAAACAAGAAATAAAGTACAAAAACATAAGGATACAACAACTAAGGGATCAAATCTGTGATTTTCCATTTTCCATTAAAAGCGCGCGGATCTCCCCCTCCGGGTCGGGTCCGAACGCGGGTTGTATACACTCAAAATGGCGTCGTTTTGAAATTCCCTTATATAGACTTTGGCTCCCAAAAAAATCACTTTAACACTTGTTACAACAAAAAAACTGAAGCTCTCCTCCCCCCTTTCGGCCAAGGTCCGATTGCTGCCCAGTGCCTGTCGTGAGCTGTTGTTCGTCGGTGGCGAAGAACCACCGCGAACGGCGGCCGTGATACATGCAATGGATGGGTTTGGTTTGATTTTAGGTCCTAAACACTGATCTGAGGTTTTTTTCCTAAATCCTTCTTTATTTTCTTAGATCTAAAGTAAACTGAAAGATTTTATAAATATTGTTTACCTTTTTCAAATTGTTCTTACTTCGATTTTTTGCCCCTCTTTCGTTTTTTGATTCGAATCCTTTTTTCTGTTTGCAAACTGAGCCCTCTTTTATAAGGTTTCAGTTTTGGGGTGACCTGGAAAGTAAGGGATAGATGGAGAGTGGTGGGTTCGAGTTTGGGCGGTGGTGGCAGTGTAATGAGGATATGGTGGCAGAGGAGATAAACATTTGGGGCTTTGATTTTTAAGGGTTTATTTTTGTTTAATCAAGATTAGATTTGGTTTGGCTATGTCAGCAGGAACTGACGGCGGCGCGCAGCACAGACAACGACGACTTCGGTGGTGATGGCAGCTGATGAAGGCGGTGGCGACTTGGCAGCAATGGCGGCGGCTGATTGTGGATGGAGGCGGCGGAGGCTAAAGCATAGAGGGTTGTTGGCTAGGGTTTTCAATTAGGGTTAGATTGGTTATGGTTTTTTTGTAATGAGTCGGGTTATGGATATTGGAGGTATAATATAATGGGATGTAATATATTTGGGTTCAAAGGCCCAGACTAAAATGGGTTACTACAGCTGCCCCTCTTTGCTTACTGCAGGCAGTTTACGAAGGTGTTCAACGACATTGTATTCACTGTGCTTCAGGAATTTTAAGAATTTTTTCATCTCTTCCTCTTTAACCGGCTCGTTGATCAGTGATTTAGGTTCAACATATTGTGCCTTCTCAGGTTCGATTATCAAGGCTTTTCCTTTTGGATCTTCTGTTCTTTTAGGAACATATCGCCTCACGCTCCTGGTAAAGAAACCAACGTCATTCACCTCTTTTGAAACAGTCTTCGGGGCCTCCTCTTCCTGAATCGTTACCTCGCAATCATATTTCCATGGTACTCTCTTATTATCATTGTAAGGAAAAGGCCCCAGTTTTTTAATTGTGACCCTTGCTCCTAAACTCTCACCTTCCTCAGATTTCCTCGGTCCTGAAATAACAATAACCGAGAAATTGCCCCCATAATTATTCTTAGGGGCTCCTGGTTCTGAGGCACAGACATTTGCCTCCTCTATCCTTCTTTCTTCAAAAAACTCTAATTCTTTGTTGTCAATCAATTTCTGAACGAGGGCCTTGAACTCTGCACAGTCTTGGATATAATGATTCTTCTCGCCATGGTATGGGCAGTAGTTATTGGAGGCTTCTTTCAGGTCACCCGAGATTGGTTGTACCAAGCCCATTTCGACCATCTTTTCCCAAACCCACCTTAGTAGAGTTCTAATTTTAAGTTCTTCTTACAACATTAAGAAATCAATATCCAAAATTAGACATTATTACCTTGTAGATAGTGGGAATTCATACAGAGGATTGGAAATTGGAGCCATGAATAGAAGCCTGAACTAGGCCCATAACTGAAGCAGCACCAAACACCCACCAATATCGGTATGTACGAATCTCTCGTTGACAAATGTATGGGTTGCTGCCTTGCACAACACTCGATATAGGGAAGCTAATATTGCAGATCCACAACTGAATCTTCTTGCTTTGTGCGCAATATTCAAGAACTTGAGGTATTGTGTGTGCAGTAAGAAGTCGATTTGTCCAGCATTAGCATCCCACTAATAAGGCGCAATATATACGCCCAAGCAGCATTTGCAACTTCTGCCGCTGTGGATTTTCCATTCACTAGAAACGCATCCTTCAACCACGTCACCGTCACCCGTTTACCAGCTATGTCTCGCCCCTCTGACCCCTTCCCCAAATGTTGCACACAAAGAGATTCTGGAATATAGTTGTTGCATGTAATGAGCAGAAATCCCGAAATTGGGACGCCAAGATGCATAACAACATCTTGGAGGGTGATTATGCACTCCCTGCACGGCATGTGAAAAGTGTGCGTCTCCGGTCTCCAACGTTCCACCAACTCATTAATCACATGTGGCACGATGTCAAAATCACGAATCTTTTCCGTATAATTAAATCTGACTGTCTCTAGAAATCCACAAATTTTTGTGCATGGCAGCTCGTTTCATAAAATTCAGGGCCGAAATTTATTCTCCTCCCTATAAAAACACAAGATTTAAATTAAATTACTAACATACCTTTCAAAAACTACAAACTAAAATTAAAAAAAAATAATTAATAAATTATTACCAATAAGTCCATGTTGTTCGTAATGTGATCCCTTTCTCGTCTTAACAACGTTATTTTTATTCTAATAATTCTCATTCAAAAAACGTTAAACCGTAACAACACAATCGAATAACAAATATTTTTATCAAATAAACTCGGAAACAACCACAATAAAAATCAAAAAACCGTTTACCTTGAATCTTCTAAAAAATTTTGTATGCTTGATTCTGGGGCTCTACGAAATTCACACGACTTAATAACAATATCACTTGTTTTGCTCGAACTAAAGATGTTGAAAAATATTTAGGTGCTCAACACTCTAGACCAAACCTCCTATTTATACTACACAACATAAAACTCTAACTTGAAAAAATTGACCGTTGAGCAACGGGTAGAAAAGGAAACTCGCCATGGCTCTACGACGAGTTTAATTTTCTATCCCTTAACCAACGGTCAGTTTCAGATTCCCCATTTACGGTGTTTGGTTGAGACGTTGGATGGTTGTTAATCCATTCGAAACTCGCCATACCCCTACAAAGAGTTTGGTTTAGTATTAGGTTAATCACCTTATTAAGATTTAAACAGGATTATAATTTAAAAAAAATGGAACTCACATAGGTGTTACAACGAGTTTGAATAAAAAAAAGAATATATTCTGAGAACTCACCTTGGTGGTGCGACGAGTTTATTGTAAGGGTGCTACTCCAGGTAATTTAGGATTCTGGATGATGCTCTGGTCATAATGGGATCTAAAGATCCTATATATGTCCTTAAGCCTCAAAGTTACCTTCTTCTACTACGACGTTGAAAATTCATCTTGTTTCTGGCGATTTTAAGAAGCCGTTCTTCCTTAACGATAACATTAAAAAAAATTAGAAAAGTCGTCATACATTCTCGATAACTTTAGAGAAAATCGACATACTTTATCAACGACTTTTATAACATTGTAGATTTATTTTTAGTTCGACAAATAAATACTAGAACATTCTAGATAATCATTTAATTTTTCCAAGTGTATTATTGGGGGGCAAATTTCCCCATTGAATTTTTTTACCAAAATATTTTTATTATCAGCTTTTTGTGTGTCTTGATTGATAATATTGGTAAATATGCTAATAATGGGTGAAGGTACATGAAAAAAATAAGGGTGTAGTTGACCCTACTATGTTAGGATATTTGTTTTGATATAATAATTGAAAATAGTTTTGGACTAAATTGAAAAGAGTGCAAAAATGATTTTAAGTCCAAACAACTTGAAAATAAGTTTATGATGTTTTCATAAGGTTTTGAAAGTGTTTAAAATGTTTAAAAGTAGTCAAACTCATGTTTTCAACTCGACCGTACTAATACGGTATACATCGTATCGATACCTTTTAAGGTTTCAGGTACAGTATTTTTCTAGTAGCGAAAATCCATATCGGTAAACACTTACCGATACGGAGAAGGATCGTATCGATACTCGTAAAGGCGTACCGATCCCTAATTTTCAAATCCCCAACGGCTATTTTCAAAACCCCAACAACTACTTCTCTGCAGCATACCGATACCCTGTACCGATCCCTAGTACCGATACGTGTGCATCAAGCTTAACGGCTAGTTTCTGAAGAAACGGTACCGATACAGCTACCCGCGTACCGATACTGACTACTCTAGAACTGCATTATTGCGGGAAATAAAGCTACCAATGGCTCCAATTCAATCCCAACGGTCACTGACGGCTAGAAACTCAATTGAGAGTATTTAAGGTCTCAAGAAGTATATGAAGAAGCTAATGATCAAATTTCCAACATCAAAACGATTGAAAATGTGTCTTAGTGTTTAAATTCATATTCTTGTATAGACTACACTTGTTGAGCTCAATTGTCAATGTATGCTCAAGTGTATTAGGGTTTGGGTGAGTATTTTAGAGTGCAAACATCTACCTAAAAGAGGGATTTCAGTTTGCTATTAATTCTCTTGTTAGTGAAGTTTCTCAAAGCTTGGTTTGTAAGCTTTGAATGCTAGGCTTGGTGAGTGAGTCTAGGTTGTAAAGGGTTGCCTCCTTAGCCTTGAAAAGGGGAAGAATTTTTAGTGAATTGTTGAAATCCTTAGTGGGGAAGCTAAGGTAGTGGGTGTATGCTTTGATTAGAAAACCGAACCACTCTAAATCATTGTGTATATTTTTCTTTCTTTTGCTTCCACCACCATCACCCAAAATTACACTTCTCCACCACTCGGCAAGTAAATCGGTTGAGAGATATCGGGTTCTTCACACTAAAAAATATCCACCATATAGAAATATTAGAATTGTATCAATTTTTTCATATAAAATATTGGCCCCACTTAATTTGTTAAGATATGTGGTCAACAATACTTATTGTGGTGCTATAGAAATTCTTCATATTTCATACTCAACTTTGTCCCTGTTATATAAAAATTTTGTCTCCGCCTCTTATGCTAATGATGGTATAACTTGAAAATTTTGATTGATTTGTTTTATAGTAAATTGAATGTTTGATTATTTTTATTTTGAAAAGTTTGAGGTTTTATTTTTTTAAGATAAGCAGTTGTTTCCATTTATCTCAAAGCAAAGTTTTGCTACAGATTGCTATTCCACATCCCAGAAAAATTTAGGCTAACCCTCAAGCTATACAAAGGGAAGAATGAACAAATAAAAATTTGTCTATACCCCTATGTGCAAACTTTACACTAACAATCTCCTTTATTACATCAAGAGTATCAACAAAAGAACAAGAATGGCCACGAAAAATCCTGCGATTCCTCTCCTCCCAAATTGTATAAATTGTCGCATTCCAGGTGATCCTAAGAACGAAAGCCCTCGAGGACTTTCCCTTCATAGCATGGACGGCCCAGCTAACTCATCTTCCTACTTCGCAACATCCCTGGACACTCCACATAATGATAGAACACGCGACCAAACTGAACCAACAAAACTACAATCGAAGAACAAATGGGACTCGAGATTCAGTATCCTGCTCAGTCAAGTCATATCAGATACGATACCCTATTTTTGCAGTTTATCCCTGGTAGGGAGCCTTCCCAAAACAACAAACTAGGTGATGAAAGCATGCTTAGGGACATGCCGTGGAAACCAAATCAAGTTTTGCCAAGTAACCCTCTCCCTCTTGATTCGAATTTCAGCCCAAATAGCTTTAGTAAACACCACTCTCGTATCAGTGACAGTAGCAAACACACAGGTTGCTTTCCCTACGCAATTTCATGAGCCTGTGCATACACCAACTCATTGTATTCCGAGTATCAATTGCCCAAAAATCTTGACCTCGAATGACATATGCCTTGCCCAAACGACCCAGAGGGAGCCCTCATCTGCCAGAAGGTTCTTTAAAAGCCTGAGAGCACAAGCTTTGCTACAATAGGCCAAGTCATATAAACCAGTCCCCCTTCAGTCCTCAGGATACAAATGTGTTGCCACTGCACCTTGCACCAGTAGCAGAGGAATCACTACCCTTCCAAAAGTAACAAGAATAAAACTGGTTCAGTTTGCCTAGAACAGACTTAAACAAAATGAGCCGCCTAGTCCAAAAGTTCAAAATATCATAGAGCACCGATCGAATCAACTGGAGCCGGCCTGCATAGTTGAGGTTTTTAGCTGACCACTACCCAAGTTTGGTCCCTACCTTGTCAAGCAAAGCATTTTAGTCCCCTTCAGAGAGCTTACGACTGACCAGTGGTACTCCTAGGTACCCAACTGGAAAAGAACCTAGCCTAAAACCAATCCCCTGAATGATAGTCTTAACACTGGCAGAATTGACACCAGAGACAAAAAGAGCTCACTCTTTGCAGCGTTGAGTTGCAGGCTCGAGAAGTCATAGAACTTAGATAACATACATTGCACTCTCACAACTGAGTTCAAAGTGCCCTTGCAAAAGATGAGCAATCATCCACAAAACAAAGGTGCGTGAGGCCAATTTTCCTACACTTCGGATAGAATTAAAAAACTCTCTTAGCACCTGCAACATCCGACAGTCTCGATAAACAGTTCTTGGCCATCACAAAGATGTAAGGAGAGAATGAATCTCATTGTCTGATCCCTCTAGCCCCCCTCAAAATAACTAGTCAAACTACCACTAAATGTCAAAAAAAAACTTGGGAGTTGTCAGGGACACTCTAATCCACTCCCTGAACTTGGCAGGTAGACCCAGGATCTCTGACAAGCTAAGAATAAACTCCAAGGACAAGCTATCAAAAGCCTTTTACGAGTCCACTTTAAGAGCACACCTTGGAGAGAGAAATACTCTAGCATACCCTTTCACCACCTCCTCAGCCAACAATGTATTATCAGAAATGCACCTTCCCTTGATAAAAGCATATTGATTTGGGGATATCATCTCCGGCAAGTAAGGCATGAACCTATGAACCAAAATTCTGGTGATAGCTTTGTACACCACAAAACAACATGATATAGGGCGAAATTATTTCATCTCACAATGGTTGTGAACCTTAGGAACAAGAGTCAGTGAGGTGGATTTAAAAGCAGAAAACAGATTCCAAAAAGCAAAGAAAAACTTGATGGCAGCCACAACATCAGGCACACCAATCTGTTAGGTTCTCTTGAAGAAGAAAGGAGTGTAGCCATCAGGCCCTGGGGCCTTATCATTCCCCTGGGAAAAAAAAAGACAGCTTTAATATCTTCAGTAGTAACATCCCTAGTCAGATTCTCACCAGCACCATCTGGGAGAGTACTGCAGAAGGTCCTTCAACAAATTCATAGGGCACCCTGAAACCTTCCCATCCACAGTTTCAACGAGTCTGGTGAAAAACTGTACAGCTTCAGCAGAAAATTGATCAAAAGATTCTAGCTTTTCACCCTGACCATTAGCCAAAACTCAAATAGTACTTCTCTTCAGTTTCGTGGCTAAAGCACAATGGAAGAATTTGGAGCATTGATCCCCTTCCTGTAGCCATCTGACTTTGTCTCTTTTTTTTTAAAGAAAAGAATGCTCAGCCTTCTCTAATTCAACAAGCTCATGGTACAAGGCAGCTTCTTTAGACACATCAACTAAACCAGAAGAGAGATTTAACAACTGTTGTCTTTCTAGTTCACTTCATTTCAACCTAACTTGAGTAGAAAGATTATCAAAATGCTCCTTATTCAACAATCTTAAAGGGGACTTTGAGCCTTTTTAGTTTCTTGAAAAGAACCAGGATAGGATCACCAAGAATCTCTAACAGTAGAAAGAAAATCAAAGTGCAGCCCCCAAAAATTAAAAAAATTGGAAGGCTTGAGCCGGCAAGCAGGCACTTCCTTAGACCACCAAACTAAAGCAAGGCTATGAGCTGAGATGTCAGGAGCCTAAAATTCCACAAAAGAATCAGAGAATGTACAACACCAGGTAGGATTAACTACAATCATGTCCAACTTCTTAGCTAAATATCCATCATGTTGCTTGTTTGACCCAGTGAAGAGAGGGCCAAAGAAAGGATGGTCAGAAACATCAATATTATCTAGACAAAACTGAAAATCCCTCATGTCAAAAGAAGAGACCGCAAATGGGTCAGAGCTCTTAGAAGATTGCAGATGAATGTTAAAGTCACCCCCTAAGATTCAAGGAGCATTTAGAGTACCATCATAACCCTACAAATATTCCAAAACTCTCTCTCTTGCACCCCATCATTATGGACATAAACAACAGTAAGAAAGAAAGGCAATCCATTAAACTATACACTGACAGTAATAAACTGGTCTGAAGCATCAATCAAAGACAGAACCAAACCCTTTCTCAAAAAAAAAAAATCCAGATCCTTCCATTGTCAGCATGAGCATTAATTGGTAAGAAAATTTCAATCATCCAGCTTACGGAGTATAGTAACCCATTTTAGTATGGGCATTTCAACCGAAATATATTACAACTCATTATATTATACATCCAATATCCATAACCCGACCCATTACAAAAAAAAACCCTAATCAATCTAACCCTGATTGAAAACCCTAGCCATCAAATCTCTATGCTTTAGCCGCCGCCGCCTCCATCCAACAATTAGCTGCCGCCGTTGCTGCCAAGCCGCCGCCGCCTTCATCAGCTGCCATCACCATCGAAGCCACCGTTGTCGGAGCCACGCGCCACCATTAGTTCCTGCCGACATAGCCAAACCAAATCAAATCTTGATTAAACAAAAATAAACTCTTAAAAATCAAAGCCCCAAATGTTTATCTCCTCTGCCACTACCACTCTTCATCTGTCCCTTGCTTTCCAGGTCACCCCAAAACCGAAACCCTATAAAAGAGGATTTGGTTTGCAAACAGAAAAAGAGGATTCGAATCAAAAAACGAAAAATAGATTAAAGATCAGAGAGAGATTTAGAGAACAAAATCGAACAAAAAATAAAGAGGGACAAAAAATCGAAGCAAGAGCAATTTGAAAAAGGTAAAAAATATTTATAAAACCTTTCGGTTTACCTTAGATCTAAGAAAATAAAGAAGGATTTAGGAAAAACAAACCTCAGATCAGTGTTCAGGACCTGAAATCGAACTAAACCCATCCCTTGCATGTATCCCGGCCGCTATTCGTGGTGGTTCTCCGCCGCCGGCGAATGGCGGCTCACGGCGGGCGATGGGCAGCAGTCGGACCTTGGCCGAAAATGGGGGAAGAGAGCTTCAGATTTTTTGTTATAACAAGTGTTAAAGCGATTTTTTGGGAGCCAGAGTCTATATAAGGGCATTTCAAAACGACACCGTTTTGAGTGTATACAGCCCGCATTCGGACCCGCCAGAGGGGGAGATTCGCGCACTTTTAATGGAAAAGGGAAAATCACAGATTCGGTCCCTCAGTTGTTGTTTTATTCAATTTTAGTCACTATTTTTTTATTAATTTTGCACCTTAATCTTTGATTTGTTTTATTTCAGTCACTATTTTAGTATTATTATTATTATTATTATTATTATTATTACAATAACGTGTTATATATATAAGTACGACATTCATTTTCTTCGAATTTTATAAATTTAAATGATTTTTTTATTAGGGATTATCGTGAAAAACGTACCCCAAGCGTAGGGGTGCCGCTTTCCGTTAATTTCTATTAAGAAACATTATTTTTAATTATAATATTAAATCATAAATTTTAAAATGATTTTTGTTTGTTCGATACTTTAATAGGAATTATACCCTGGGCGTTGGGGTATAAAATTCCTTTATATAAATAAATATTCTTTCAAATATTTTAAGGGATCCCATTTTTAAATTAAGATTCGAATTCTTAATTTTCGTCATTAAAACAATTTGTAATCGACTAGGTACCAATTTTGGGCGTTGTAGGGGTGCTCACCCTTCCCCACACGTAATTGACTCTTGAACCTATTTTTCTGGTTTTCGTAGACCAAAACTCGTTGTTTTAATAAAAATGACAAAAACAAGTTTTATTAAAATAATCGGGTTTTCAGGTGATCCAATCTCACCTAAATAAAAAATAAATGAAAAAGATTGGTGGTGACTCCTCATTGTTACAACTTGACGACTCTGCTGAGGAATTTTTTTAGAGAGTCAAGCCACGATTCAGTTACCTTTTGTCTTAATGAGTACAAAATATTAATTTGGTTTAATTTAATTTTGTTATCCCTGCTTTTTCTTTCTTTCTGAAAATTTTTTAAATTTTTTTATAAAATATGTCTTCTAAGTTTTCATATCATGAGCTCTAAATCCGAGCTCCGTCCCTTTTAGGTGGGAGCGAGAAACCATGCCTTCGTGAGGTGCCCCCTCCGTGTAGGATGGTGAATCACTTCCGGGATATCCATTTGTCTTCGTGAGATTTCATCTCCCTGCAGACCTAGGGAATTGTATCCCCATGAGTTGTGCTTACTAGCCTTAGCAGGATAGTGAGTACCACTCGGGTACCTTTGTTAGAACCCAACCACATGTAATGAATCATAGAAACCCACCTTATCCAGAGCCGTGCCGAACCTCTGCCTATTTAGGGAGTCACCCGATAGGTGCATTATAGAGATAGATGAGGGGGTTTTAATGCCTTTTAATTATGTTCTTTAACTTCAGTTTTATTTATTTATTTATTTATTTCCTTTTCTCAGTACAGTATGTTAGATACCATGCCTATATTTATACAAGACAAGCATGCAGGTAGATATCATGATAGGGTAGGATTTTATTTTTCTAAAAGCATGTGGGGTAGAAAAGCATGTTCTAGGACTATTTTAATTTAGCTTTTGTCTATTATCTCGATATTATTCATTTATTTTGAGACTAACATGTTTCCTTTGTCTTTGTTTTCTCGTTCTTGCATTGCATTTTTATATTCTGCTTAATCAAAAGGTGTTGACGCAAGTTTAGCCGTTATAAAGGATTAGCTATGGAGAACCAATTTCTTGATAAGGTGGAAGGGAACCTAGGCGTACAGAAGAAACATAGCACCAGAAAGGGGACAGTCTGTTAGAAGGTGAAAATTTAGAGCTCAAGAATTCCACTAGCATTAGATCGACTCAGAACCAACTACAAGAGTTAAAAGAAATCTGGAGCCAGTGGGATGAAGAAAATAAGCAGTTGTTCTATGCCAATTACGGTGATTTGCCTTATTTGCTAAATGTCAGTATCGACAAAGCTTTGTTCCGAGCCCTTGCTCAATTCTGGAATCCAGCCTACAATTGTTTTACCCTGGGAGACGTTGATATGGTACCAACCATTGAAGAATACACTACCTTGATCCGTTGCCCAAAATTTTGGGTTGATAAAGCTTATTTCAAGTCTCCTGATTCTCCAGTATTTTAGAAAAAACTGCTCAAGATGACTGCCATGGACGAACTATGGGCAAAAGCCAGGATTAAGGTAAAAGGGGAAACTTACGGGACCTAATCCAAGTAGAGTCCAAGCGAGAAAAATAGGTCAAAATGTTTGCCTTGGCCACCTACAGTTTGGTTATCTTTCCCAAATCGTTAGGGTACATCAATGATGCTGTGATGGAACTGTTTGATCACCTTAATAAAGGAGTTACCCTCGTTCCAGCCATCCTAGCCAAAACTTTCAGATCTCTCAGTGCCTGTAAAAGAAGTGGTGATGGGAGGTTCATCAGCTATGCCCAACTTCTGTTAATCTGGTTTCATAGTCATTTCTGGAAGCTAGAGAAAATATCATATCGGGCATGCTTCGAAAGTTACTTACCACTCCAGGATCTCGTGTCCACATAAAGGCATGAGAACATCTCTTATGAAAACTGGAAGGCCATTTTTCGAAACCTCCAAGAAAAAGATATTGTCTAGAAAGCACGCTGGTTCTTTCTTGACAGTATCATATACAAGTGTGGAGACTATGAGTAGGTCCCTCTACTTGGGATATGGGGTACAACCGGATATGATCCGTTACTAGTATCCAGAAAATACAGATCAAGACAATTCATCCCGGTGACAAGGGGGCTTGCTACTTGTGAATTTCCATACAAGGGTAAAGTCTACAAGAAAAATGTTTCCATGATCACTAAGGCATGGAAGAATCCTTGCAGGATGGAACCGTTCGATGAAAAACCTAGAGTTACGCCGGAGTATCAACGATGGAGAAGCATGAGAATCAACAACGATGTCCCTCTACCGAATCTAGAAAGTAATGTACCAGTAGAGGAACATTTACAAGTGGATCCCTCGAAGATGGAAATCACGAAGCACGATTTTGAGAGAAGGTACTTCATGATGGAAAGTCAATTATTGAGGTTAGAAAATGAAAGGAACCAGTTGAAGTTCGACATGCAGTCTAAGGAACAAAAGATTGAAAGGCTGAGAAAAGGGAAAAACAAAGCCGAGGAAGATTTGAGTGGTCTACAAAACGATTACAAGAAACTCCGTGCATCAGCAAGATACGGGAAGACAACCGTCGAATGGAAGCTTGAGATTCGAGAAGAAAAGAAGAGAGCGGATCTCTGGGAAAGAAGATTTAGATATGCCCAGGCACAACAAACGACCATTGAAGAAGGATTGTCTGACAGTAGAGCTGAGAATATAAATCTGAGAAGACAAATCATAGAACTAGAATATTCCCTATAGAGGCACCGTAGCCGAGACTCTGCAGCTGAATTAAAAGCAAGTAGAAAGGAGAATGAGACTTTGAAAAAACAAGTTGAAGAATTAGAAATAACTCTACAGACATGTCAGGGGCTAATTAAAAATTTAGAAGAAATCCAATGGTGGAATGATCAGCGTTGACAGGTACAATTAGAGCAATCTCAGGACCAAGTCTGGGATAGAGACCGCGTTATGTCTGAAGCTCTTGTACAGGTACGAGAGGTCACAGAACACTTGCAGACCTTATCTATTCAAGACGACGTTTTGAGCTTGCAAGCTAAGTCAGAATCCAACAGGGGCAAGAAGTTGGCATGGCTCCTCAAGAAGATTAAGATCCTAGGTGTTAAGGCTAAGCAGTATATGTGAAATAGGCCCACCTTATGTAAAGAAACTTGTTCTGATGCGAGTTTCCTTTTGAAAGTTGTACTGAAATCAACACCTTTTGTGTAAAATATGTTGTCGTACTAATATAATATGTGTTTTTCATGTACACCGCATCTTCTCATTTGCATTCGCGTCAGACTACATCATACTACATCATTTTACTAAGATTCTCAAGGAATTATTATCGCATTAAATTCTGGGGCATACAAAACCACAGATTTGACACCCGTACTTCACCAGAAGCAAAGCTAGAGACATGGAAGAAAGATTGGAAAAAGTTGAACAAGTATACAAGGACTTTAGAAAGGATATTGAAAGCAAGCTAGAAAAAACACAACAAGAAACCCATGACCATATTTCGCAATCGCAAGAAGACTTATTTGCTAGAATAGCCGCAATGCTAACCGGGAAAGGTTTTGAAAAGAAAAAAAGGGTCTTTATAGATCCCAGTGCACTGATAGAAGACCCGGGGCATCCTCTTAGCAAGACCCATCCGCCAATAGAGACTCCAATGGCAAAAGTCAGTCGTTCAGGCCGAGTTTTCCTTGCAAGGGGGAATGACAGTTCATGATGACCCTAACGAGTATATTGTTCCAGATTTCAATGAGATTGAAAAACTAAAAGTCAAACTACCCAAATAGTTTGAGGATCGATGCAAATAGTTGGAAGAAAAGTTCAAGGCTATGGAAAGCATAGATCAGTTTCCAAAGATGGATACAAGAGAGTTAAGCCTGGTTCTTGATTTGGTGTTTCCCCTAAAGTTCAAGATGCCTGATTTTGAAAAGCATAATGTGACCACTTGCCCTGAAGCTCACCTCACAATGTTCATTAGGAGGATGATGGGGTTCATTGACAATGACTCCCTCTTAATTCACTGTTTTCAGGATAGCCTGACGGGGTCTGCTACAAAATGGTACAACCAATTAAGTCGTGCCAAAATCAATTCTTGCAAGGACTTGGCTTAGGCATTTGTAAGACAATACAACCATGTTATTGATATAACATATGACTGGGTGACGTTACAAAATATGGAGAAGAGACCTGATGAAAATTTCAAACAATATGCTCAGCGATGGAGGGACATTGCGGCCCAAGTACAACCACCACTGTTGGAGAAAGAAACGATGATGCTCTTCATTGGAACGTTGAAGAAACCTTCCTCGATCGTATAATAGAAGGTTCCACAAAGGACTTTTCTGACATAATAATGAATTGATAAATGATCGAGAACGCAATTTGAAGTGGAAAAATAAGGATGAAGAAAACAGAAAGAAGTCGAACTACAGAAGAAAAAAGAACGAGGCCAGCAATACATGTGTCTATAATATCGGCTATACAAAGCAGTTGATAGTCAGACAACCCAAAGCTGCAACCTCGAATACCTAAAATTCCTCGAAACAATGATCAAATCAGAAAGCGAAAGTAGAAGATATGGAATTTACTCATATCCCAATATCTTATGGCAAATTATACAAGAATTTGTACAATGCACATGTGGTATCTCTATTCTACACAAAGCCGATACAACCCCTTACCCGAAATGGTACGACGCCAATGCTCAATGTGACTACCACGCTGGAGTTGTAGGTCATTCCATCGAGAATTGCAACGTTTTTAAAAAACTTGTTGAAAAGTTTATAAAGATGAGGGTCGTAAGGTTCGATGACTCTGCAGGGTCGAGTACGGCTGGGAATCCATTCTCTAATCACGCTGAGTCAAGCGTAAATGCAATTTTCGGCAATGGAAATAGAAGAATCAAAACCAGCACCGAAGGATTTATTTTACAATTTTGTTGACGACGTTTGAGCCCAACATATATTTATCTTTACATTTAAAATAAATTGACCAAGCGAATTTTAAGTAATTGAAAATTTTAGTTTCATAAAAGTAATAATTTAGCTACTTTATTTTGAAATAAATTTATTACATTTATCATTTACAATGGTTATACATAAATGTAATACATTCGTGTAAAAACTCTATCATACACTCATAGCGAGTTCCATCAAAATCATAAATAATTTTGTTAGGAGAATTTTGCGTAAGTAATTAGAGATGAACAGTTGTCTGACTGTTCATTAATTGCTAGAGTGTTGTAAGGCAACGTACAATTAAGCTTGACAATATGGTTTCTTTTAGCCCCATTTATAAGAGAATAAGGCGGTAGTGCATGCACGAGAGCGTCAATGTACTACTTCATCTCGATAAGAAGACCATGTCGAGGCTCACATTGAAAACTGTATGCTGAGACTTACTCAACATACCTAATGTTGTAAAGAAAGCTTCGTTGGTGGAACTCATGATATTGTTAGTTCAAAAGTTTCACCGCCGGAGTTCAATAAACAAGCTAAAAAAACACCAGTTTCAGTTAGTGATGAGACCATCAAACTCGTGAGGCTGCATGCCATACATTTATGATGCCAGGACCATCATATGAAGCCCTTTGATACATGAGGCAATTTAACGTACATGCTCTTAACGCATGAGCTACGATGATGATTTTGAAGTGTAAATAATGTTGTAAGAAGAACTTCAAAAATTTTAAAGATATACTTATGACTTTTTCGTGAAAAATAAGTATATAGATCATCACATTGGAAGAAGATCTACATATAAAATAGTGGATCGTTTGGTGTGGTATGAAATAGAACATTTAAGTTTTGGACAAAAAACCTTGTATACTCAAACACTATTTGTCATGGGTATTTATAGGAGATGCATTGATTCATCTGAAAGCTGCATAAATTCGTTTGCGAAAGGTAAGATTTGGAGCATTTTTCAAATGCGCAAATGAACGACGGCCACATCGTCGATAAATAAACACATGTACGTTAGGGTGGCAAAAAATGCAGCAAAAAAACATCCTAACACGGAGAAAAAGTTTCCTAAAGACCTCTATGGAAGTCATCATGGTAGCTTTTCAAGACAAGATTCGGAGCTTCAATAGACATGTGTTAGGTAAATTTATAGGGTGTTGGGGGGATAATATTTCATATTTTTGAACTTTCACGTCATAGTATTGAAATATCTTTTGAAAATGGTGTAAAGATCGACACGTATAAGGCATCATAAAAAGGTGTAAAAATCGCGTTAAAAAACTCTATCTAGCCAAGTTTTTTTGCATGATGAACAAGCAAACATGGGTCGATATGTATGTTTAAATGGATTTTATGGTATGTTGGTGATAAGTCTAATATTTGCATATTTTTCACATATATATACATACCTATATTTTAGTGTTCTAATCCAACTATAAATCTATGTTTTAACAAGTATTTGATTTTTGTACGGATTTTGACAACTAAAGGATAATACATGCTTAAAAGAGAAGTTTCAGTTGGATTTGGATTTTAAGGAGCACTTAACATAAGAAGAGGAAGTCTACTTCAAGTTGAATTTTTATTTTTTATATTATATTTTGAGTGGGATAGAGTTTTAAATTAAATCTTTTTGTAATTCCTTCTCCTAGTTGATGTAATGACCTCTATTATAAATAGGGTCATGAGGAGAAGAGAAATGAATCATCCCATAATTCTCATTCTTCTCTTCTTTGTTGATTTCCCTTCTCTATGAGTTGCTAAACTCTTTTTCTAGTTAAGGTTTAGGTTCAGGGTTATTAATAAAAGTTTTTAGTGGGATTTCTTGTTCTTCATCTATTTCAAGTATTTTTATATCTTCCAGGCTTATTCAAAACGTATATATTGGATTATATATATACACGACAACCAATCGAGGCATCCTTGATACAAGTGGTAAGTAACCAAGCAACATGTTAGAAGGTATGAATTCATATTCTTGATAAGTTAACGAATTAGTGTTTTGATAGTTTATGTGCATTGAGTCTTTTAATTCAGTAAAGCTATTTGATAGGTTTTAATTCTAAGTGGATTATCTAAGGATTTTAATCTTGGTAATAAGAGTTAGTTATTTATGGATTATTAAGTGATTATCTACTAAGTAAGAGAGATTGGGTTTAATTGTGGATTATCAATTAACTTATAACCAAGCTATTTGAGATTGATGCAGGTTTATCTTTTATGAAGTTCGATGGTCTAAAACTTGGATTAATACACCGAAATCTACCTTAACTAGAGTTCCTTTTAATATAGAATTCTCATTTACTTTAAATTGCTTTCTTCAATTCTACTTAAACACAACCTCCCCTTTACTTTAATTGATTGTAAACTTAATCTCTTAACCGCTCTCTTTGGGATCAACCCTATTTGCCGCTACTACAAATCCAAAGAACAAGTATGTATTATTTTTTTACGGGTTTGACACCCATCAGTTGGGGGATATTTTTCTTTTTGTTTAGCTTTCACGTCGTAGTACTGAAACATATGTTTACAATGGTGCTAAAATTGGCGCGTATAAGGCATCCTAAAAGATGTAAAATCATGTTAAATATATGTCAATCGATGAGCACGACCCAGAAGAACACTCTGAAGATGAAATTAAAATCATTGTAGGAAATAATATTTTTAATCTGTTAACATTGACAAAAGATGCAATTAAAAAAGTATGAATCATCCAAGTATATTGGGAGAACTAGCATGTATTGTAGCGATCGTTTTTATATTTTTTTCTCGCTACGAGTTATCCTCATATTTTTTGAAATTTGGTTTAAAGGAGATTTCATTTCGAAAATTCATATTTATTGAAAATAATGTAGATTTAGAGTTGCCACTAACCACTTGGGTAAGGTAGGTCTGACACCACAAAACCAAAGATTCATTTTGAAAGGGTTCGGGAGTTGGTTACGTGCAAGGAATGACTAACACCCCTATCACGCCCGGAAATCGGTACCAAAAATATTTGTTGCTTTTAAATGGATGGAAATAATTGAAATTTAAATTTAATTTAATTAAGTGTACTTAATTCAAAATTGACCTAATGAGACAGGCTTTATCAAATTGGTGGGTTCAAATTAAATGGACTTTTAATTAATAAGGTTGACGATACATTGGACCATAGATTAAACCGACATCAAATAAGCCCGACTATCATGTTAATTTATGGTTCAAATTTCGTATGTCACCTTTATGCATGGTGCAAGCATTTTGATATGATGTTATGACTTGTAAATTTTTAATTATCATTTACCTTGGGACGATAAAGATTAATTCAAATATTTGGTCAAAATCCATTAAGCCAGGACTATTACAACACAAATATCAAACTTAATGAATACCTCCTTTTATGGTTTAAATTAATTAATTCAAAATAGACGGGTCATATGAATGAAAATTAATATAAATGGCAAGGACAAGCTTGTAAATAAATACACAAAAAAATCCCACCAAAGCCTTAACCTAAAAGGCCCAAATTAGGAAAAATCAATTAGTGATCTAATTATCAACTAGGTTTTTCTAATATTAACCTTAAATTAATTAAACCCTAAAAACTAGAAACCCTAATGAACCACAAATTATTTTGAACCGTGACAATTAATTGGATTAATTTTAAACTAGTATCTCAATGATCCAAGGATTCTAATTAAAATAAAGCAAATTAATTAATCATGATTTAATTTAAATGTCCACCTATGTCCAATGTCAATTTCATCCTAAAGGATAATTAAGAAGTGTTTAACTAATTTAATGAATTTAACATTTATCCCAATAAGCCAAGGATAAATTTAAAATAATTAAACTAGTTCAAACCTTAATCTAACTATGACTCCAAAACCTAACCCTAAATCTAATTTAATTAATTTAAAATTTGTGCCCCTATGAGCTGAGCACACAATTTAAATTAACTAGACTATCTTAAAAAAAATCTAATCTAACCAACAAAAAATTGTGCCCCTATAAGCCGAGCGCACAATATATTATGATATATAAATATATATATATATATTTAAAACTATATACTATAATATATACATATATTCATTAAAAATATATATTATATATATTAAAACCATGTAATATGATATATATATATATACATATTCATTTGAAACTATATATTATAGTGTATATACGTTAAAACTATATATTATATATTAAAACCATATAATATGATGTAGATACATATTAAAATTATATATTACATATAACATATATGATGAACAATTATATATTACATATAACATATATGATGAACCAATCATGTAACATCTATACATGTCTACAAAACCGCATCATGTAACATATATGATGATACCACTTGTCACGGGGCCATTACCCTCTTCCCAAAAGACATGTCTGATAGGATGTGCAGCGCCACCATATTTATATCCCAAGACCTCCTTTTCCTTTCCGATGTGGGATTAATGACCCCGCCTCTTCTCAGGCGTGACATTCTCCCCCACTCAACCTCGTGACGCCCTCGTCACGAGCTTCCGCTCTCGTGATGGGCCACCTTGTCACAGTTGTCCACCCTGCCTACCCCACTCATGGGCACTCGGCGTGAAATCGGGCAGTCAAAGGGTCGCTCTGATACCAATTGTCACGTCCGTAAATTCACACAAACTAGGACGTGCGGCCGTGGGTGCTTGCTGGGCGGACTAGCAACCAAGTAAGCCTAAACTGATCGAAGCTAGAATGCTTGGATCGTCGCGGAAACGAAAAGAACAAAGAAAGAAAATGGCTAGCAAAGAAGACCGAGGGAAATGAGTGAATTCTCAATGTATTACTCAAATCAGAAGTGATTTACAAGTGAGGAGGGGGCCTCTATTTATAGTTGAACTCCCCTACATCCAACGGCTCAGATTAATTTACATCAATAAAAACCCAAATTAAACGAGAATATAATAAACAACAATAAGAAAAACAAAATGCAAGATAAAAATGAGTTTTAAGTATGGATTTGGGACCATATTAGCAAAATTAGAAGTTTTAGGGTCCAATATAAGTAAAATATAAAAAGGACGAAATTGCGAAACTCTTTGAAACTCCAAAGATTGCGGCCGTGGTTTAAAAATGCGGAATGGCTATCATATAAATAAGGGGAGGCAGAGGGATTCATTATGGGAATAACTGATTTTTAAAACCTTAAAATAATATAAAAAGGGCCTTTCGGCCCTACGATCTCCTCTTTTGGCCATTTTCTCAAAAAAATCTTTGATAAATCCCTTTTTTCTCTGAAAACAAACATCAAAAATCACCCTTATCACTCCAAACTCAGATCAAAACCGAGAAAATGGGATGAGCACCATCCCTTTTTCATCCTGTTCATCATGAGAACATGAAATCAAACCCAGGACCACCACCAAACCCAGAATCTAGTGGCCTCCGCCATATGCCGCCACGTCAGCCGCTGCTCACCGACAGCTGTCGAACCCTAAAGTAAGACTAAACAAACCCCTTTCCTTTTCTAAACCCAAATCTGAGACCCTTTTTCTTAAAAAGAAAACCCCTTCATTTTATGAAGACAGAACCGAACCCCCTTTAGCTAATTCACCTCATCTGATCCCGAAGGATGGCTCAAAGTTTAGCACCGGAAAGAGGAAGATCGTTTGGCATCGAGGAAACCGAACGGTCATCGAGGAAAAAAGGAAACCCTAAAACCCCTTTCATTTATGCTTATGCTTCGAACTCAAATGAAATGAAGAAATGAGAGAAAATATACCTCTAAAAACTCGAAACTGCCTTTTTTTCTCTTGCTTTTTTGAATTCTCCCCGTCTAGGGTTAGAATTGATTTAGGGCCTCTTTTTTATATCCCTGAATTTCATATTTTTTTACATAAATCTAAAATCATCAAAAATCCATATTGGTTGCCTTTGTCCTTTTTGGTCGGATTCAACTGCTATCTGCCATTTCTGATACTTTGATTTTTTTGCATGTGTTGAATGGTTTAAGAGAGGGGGAAGACGGATACATCACGCTGATGTGGCTGTAGGCCGATGTGGAGGAGCCGAAATGCTTGGATTGCATGTGGGAGCGTTCGGAAGGCGAACAGACGCAGCTTGGGAGCTGAGGATGCGGGCGCGTGGGTGACGCTAGGGGTCGTGCGTAGGTGCGCGGGAGATGTCAACGGTCTCTCTCGATCTCACCTTGATCGTTAGATATGATGTAAATCTAACGGCTCAAATTTGGATGCACCAAGAGATAGAGAAGATTAGGGTTTTTGTGTAATTGGGCCTTAGTTAGTTGGGCTTTACTGGGCCGAATATATATATATATATATATATATATATATATGTATTTAATTTTTGGATTGTAATTTATGGAATGTTTAAATGAATTAAGATGGGCTTTTATTTTAAATTAACTTAGTGTATTTTTTTGGTTTTATGATTTTTTGCAATAATATAAACAATAATAATAGCAATGACAATAGATAAAAAGAGACTTAACAGAGAGCATCATATATATATATATATATACTAATATGTTCTAACAATAATTATGTTATATGCTAATAATAAGATAACACAAAGAATACCATAATACACTAATATCGTTTTGGGGTTTTCTTTTTTTAACTGTATAACAACATTGTAACAATAGCATGATAATAAATAGTATAATATGATAGTAAACAGCAACACCTAAAAGACATCCCATTGCTATGAAATTGAAAGAAATGTAAAACGGGTTAATACCCCATACAAAATTAGTGATGACAGTTGCCCATCTTTGCTTATCCTTGTGGAACAAGAATAAACCAAAGACCATATGCGCTAATTTTGCGCCACTTTCCTGTTTGAAGATTCTGAGCTGTGAGTTCCTCCTATATAGAACTGTTCACCCTTCCTCTTCCTTAAATCTGGAGCTATGAGTATTTGCCTCCTTCACTCTGAAGCCCTTGAGCTATGGTTATCTGCCTATTTCGCTCTGAAAACCCTGAGCTATGAGTATCTGCCTCCTTCGCTCTAAAATCCTAATGCGGCGAGTCTAAAATCATTCACCTAAAATCCTTGAGCTTTGAGTATATACCTCATTTTCTCTGAAATCTTGCTACGACGCATTTGAAATCCTTCGCTTGAAATCCTTAAGCTTTGAGTATTTGCCTCCTTAGCTCTAAAATCCTGATATGGCGAGTTTAAAATCCTTCACCTGAATTCTCTTTCGGTCTCTCACTTTGTCACTTACTCCTCTTCTTAAGAGGTTTTCGACCTATTTTCAGATATCTCAAGAAAGAGATGAAATGCTATGATGACATGAGTTAGCATGCACCTAACCTAGGGATGTCTAACTAGATATGATACATGAACGACGAAAACTCTTAAACTTTCTCGGACACTTTCTCTTCTTGGTCCATTGAACTTGACCTTCTCTTGCTTTCTACTTCTTTTCTTTGCACTGGCGGTGCCTCCTCCCTCACTCCGGTTCACCCTTTATGCACCTTTTTCTTGAGCTCTTGAACCTTTTTTTCTCTAAAGCGCCTTTTCAGGTTTTCACTTTAGAGATATTTTTTTTCTTCTTTTTTTCTTTTTTTATTTCTTTTTTCTTTTCTTTATTTCTTTTCTTCTCTATTTTTTTTCTTTTTTTTCTTTTTTTTTTTTTTTTTTTTTTTTTGGCGTCATTACGAGTTTTTGCCTCTAGTCCCTTGGATTTTAACATGAGAGGCATTCGATGCCTTTTTCTCGGTGGATCTTGTTAATTTTGCTTCCAATGTCTTCTTGTCTTAACCTCGGCAGACTCTTTTCCTATCTGGGAATGAACCTGCACTTAATAGGTTAGATCATAGTAATGCCGAAAAATCCTTTATTTTTTTCACAATCTATGTCAATCTATCTGCAGGATGCATGTGAAATAAACAATATAAACTAGAATAAAATCTTATTGATACTTAAAGGAATATTATGATAATTTTGAATGTCATAGAAAACATGAGAAAATGAAAAATATATAAATGGTATCCACTGCATGAATGTTGAGAACCCATCGACCTCGATAGATCTCTCGCTGGCCACCCTTGGTCGTTATTCTTGATAATCTGAGGATCGAAACATAACCCCTCAACTAAAACAAAGGCCGTCAGCTGAATTCCAAAAATCAAATTCGTCTGAACCGTCATTCTCAGATTTTCAATTTAGACCCTTATTTGGTTTTAAGGCGCCCATTTTTGAGTTTTCACCTTGAACCCTCATTTTCTTTCTTTTCTCTTTTTTCTTTTTTTCTTTCTTTTTTAGGAGTAGTACTTCTTAACAAAATCTGAATTTATGGGACTGCTTATCTCTTTTCCATCCATCTCTGCTAGGATTAATGCTTCGCCAGAGAAAGTCATTTTTACAACATAAGGCCATTCCCAATTGGGCATCCACTTCCCCCGAAAGTCTATTTGATTCAACAAGATCCTCTTAAGCACCAGATACCCTCTTGAAATTCCCTCGGGTGAACCTTTTTGTTATAATCTTGCATCATCTTTTTCTGATATAGTTGGCCATAATAAATGGCTTTCAGCCATTTCTCTTCAATGAGGTTCAGCTGATCAAATCTGGCTTCCATCCATTCAGCTTTATCCAACTTTACCTCGTTCAGAATTTTAAGCGACAGAATTTCTACCTCGATGGGTAAGAATGCCTCCGTGTCGTATACCAAAAAGTACGGCATGGCCCCGATAGAGGTTCTTATAGAGGTCTCATAGGCAAACAGAGCAAAAGAAAGCATTTACCAGTCCTTGAAAGTCTCCGTAGTTTTTGCTATGATCTTCTTAATATTTTTATTTGTCACTTCTATTGCTCCATTCATCTTGGGGTGATAAGTAGTAGAGTTATGATGCACAATCTTGAATTGCTCGCACACCTCAGTCATCATCTTGTTATTTAAGTTGGAAGCATTGTCGGTGATGATTCTTTTAGGCAGACCATAGTGACATATAATTTCTTTCTTTAGGAATTTGCACATCATCGCTCTTGTGATGTTAGCGTACGAGGCGGCTTTTACCCACTTGGTGAAGTAATCAATAGCTACCAGGATGAAGGGATGCCCATTATAAGCCTTCGGGTGTATCTGAATGATGACATCCATCCCCCAAGCAGCAAACGGCCATGGTGAATTTATGGCATGGAGTGGCACTGGCAGGGAATGTATCTTGTCGACATAGATTTGACATTTATGGCACTTCTTTGTATAGATGATGCAATCTCCCTCCATGTTTGACCAAAAGTAGCCATATCTCATGATTTTTCTAGCTATCGAGAATCCACTGGCGTGGGTTCCACACAAACCTCCGTGGATTTCTGCTAAAATGGTTTTGGCCTCTTGAGCATTGACACACCTCAACAATATCTTATCTTTGTTTTTTTGTACGAAAACTCTCCGTTAAGGACGTACCCCGATGCTGACCTTCTGATAGTTCTTTTATCGTTGTCGTCAGCCTCTTTTGGATAAGTCTGGAACTTGATGTACGAGAGAATATCGTGATACCATGGATTACTATTCTCCTCCTCTTCTAAACTATAGCAATGGGTTGGTACCTCAAAAGTTTGCATCTCTATTGGCTTCATCTCGGCTGTCCAGCTTACATCGAACACGACATCCAATGTGTCTAGAGCATCGGCCATCTGATTATCCTCTCTTGTCAAGTAGGCAAAGCTGACTTCTTCAAAATCTTTGACCAAATCTTGGATCAAATCGTAGTACTTGATTAACTTCGAATCTCTAGTCTCTCATTCTTTCCGAAGCTGGTAGATTACCAAGGAGAAGTCTCCAAAGACCCAAAGCACTTTGATCTTCTTTTTTATGGTTTCCCAAAGCCTCATGGCACAAACCTCATATTCGGCTATATTGTTGGTACAGAAGAATTCCAACCTACTCGTGAAGGAGTAGTAGACGTTTTTAGGAGTAATTAATATTGCCTCTATTCCATAGCCTAAGGCATTTGATGCTCCATCAAAATAAAGCCTCCATTCCTTATTCTCGGTAGTGGGCCTTCCTTCGGTCAAATTACAGATTAAGTCTTCATCTGTGAAACTAAAATCCAACGGCTCGTAATTATTCGAAGTGCGACTTGCCAAAAGATCTGCCACCACACTTCCTTTCACCGCCTTCTAGATCGCATAAATGATGTCAAATTCTGATAATAACATTTGCCAACAGGCCATTTTCCTGGTTAGCATTGGTGCTTCCATTAAGAATTTCAAGGGATCCATTCAGGAAATTAAGCAAGTGGTGTGATACAAAATATATTGCCTGAGTCGCTTAGTAGCCCATACCAAGGCACAACACAACCTTTGAATCAATGGTTATTGTGTTTCACACTCGGTGAACTTCTTGTTTAAGTAATAAATTGTCCTCTCTTTCTTTCCAGAGTCGTCGTGTTGTCCCAACACACATCCCATAGAATTCTCAAAATTTGTCAAGTATATGATCAACGGCCTATCCGGAACCGGTGTTACTAGGAGCGAAGGGTTGGTCAAATACTTCTTGATCTTTTCTAGTGGTTCTTGACAATCTTCATCCCAAATTCCTAGATTATTCTTTCGAAGTAGTCTGAAGACGAGATCACATTTATCGGTCAGTTGGGAAATGAACCGAGAAATATAATTCAGCCTTCCTAAAAATCCTCAGACTTCATTTTAAGTTTGAGGCGATGGGAGGTCTTGGATTACTTTCACCTTATCAGGGTCGACCTCAATTCCTTTCTGGCTCACCATAAAACCCAAACGTTTTCTGGATGTAACTGTGAAGATGCATTTGGCAGGATTGAGCTTCAACTGGTACTTTCTTAGCCTTCAGAAAAGTTTTTACAAATTTTGGATGTGCTCCTCCTCGTTTTGAGACTTGGATATCATGTCATCCATGTACACCTCGATTTCTTTATACATCATGTCATGGAACGAGGTCACCATGGCTCTTTGATAAGTTACCCTGGCATTCTTTAGAGCAAAAGGCATCACCTTATAGCAAAAAATGCCCCACATGGTCACAAAAGTGGTCTTTTCCATGTCTTTGGGGTGCATTTTAATCTGATTGTACCCCGAAAAGCCGTCCATAAATGAGAACCAAGCATGCCTCATAGTGTTGTCAACTAGTGATCAATGTGGGGCAAAGGGAAATTGTCTTTGGGGCTCGCCTTATTAAGGTCCCTATAATCCACGCACATGCGCGTCTTCCTATCTTTTTTCGATACTGACACTATGTTGGCTACTCATTTCGGGTACTTAGAAACTTTCAAGAATCCTACCTCAAATTGTTTCCTTATTTTTTCTCTAACTTTCAATTGCATGTCCATTCTCATTCTCTGGAGCTTTTGTTGGACGGGCTTGCATTCTAGCCTTATGGGGAGCTTGTGTACCACAATATCCATGTTTAAACCCAGCATGTCTTGGTATGTCCATGCGAACACATCTTTAAATTCCAGAAGTAGTTCCACCAACTATTGCTTAACTTTGGATGATAGGGTACTGCCGATCTTCACTTCTTTCTTCTCCTCGTCAGTTCCCAAATTCAAAATCTCTACTTTCTCTTGATACGGAAGGATTTGCTTTTCTTCACTAGCCATCATCCTTAACAACTCATCTGGGACCTTATCATCCTCTCCATTGATTTCTGCCACGCACGTGGGTTGCTCAAAATCTACTCCGGGATTAGGTTTTGCATCATTCATACAATTTATATTAGAAGGCCTGCATAATTTTTGAAAGTATGCATTGGGAATGGAAAGGGATATCTTATGATATGAATAAATAATAAATAAATAAATGAATGAATGAATGAATGAATGATATGTTTGCCATTTGAGAAAGAAAAGTGGAAAATGTTCATTTCATTGAAAGTAGATAAAAAGTGACATAGCTTCCATTTTAAAAACATATGCACGTTACTTTTGGGCAAAAGTAACGAGGTTGTTCTGGATATTACTTTGACTCAGTCCTAGAAACCACATGCATTTCTACATAGGTCCAATTTTTGAGGTTTTCACCCGGGCAGTATGGGCAAATCTTGGCCAAAAGCAGGATAGTCTTGCCTTCGTCACAGATCACATTCACATCCATCTCTTCCAAAGCTTCGCGGATCAACTCCTCCCAAAGGCATCTTTCACCTTCTCAGCTCGCTTCTTGAACTTTCAACTTAGGGTTTTGGATCCCACCGGATATGAAAATGCCATCAAAATTCGTATAGGTTATAGGGGCCAAGGAATGTCCTCCTCTCTAAGCTAGGCCTTCCTTTGCTCATGTCTCTTCCTTCATTCTTGTCTCTTTTGCAGGAAATTGGGCCTATAAGCGAGTCCAAAACGGTCAATCTTATAGATCACACTAGTAGGCCAAAGACGTCCTTGTAGACTTCTTCCCAAGCCTCTTCCCTTCCTCGCCCCTCTTCCTAGGGTCTCAAACACCTCCATCTTAGTACAGTTTGACAGTTTAAGGAATAAAACTAGCTTCCCTCGGCGACAAAGGTAGCATTGACGAATTCCAAAGCCCTAAAAGCACATTATATTGCCTCTTTGTTAGTATAGGTATACGGTGTATAAGAAGTCACAATAGTGATGATGTCTTGCGCGGTGTTCACTGTGACCAATTTCCCTTCAATAACAAACTTCAATTTTTGGTGTAGCGAAGACGGGACGGCACCGGCCGAATGTATCCATGGCCTTTCTAACAGACAATTATAGGATGGCCAGATGTCTATGACCACAAAATCAACCATATATTCGGTAGGGCCAATGAGTAGGCATACTTCTATCTTTCTGACCACATCTCGTTGGGTTCCATCAAATGCTCGCACTGTGTTATGACAGGGCTTCATGTATGAACTGTCGATCAGTAACCGTTGTAGAGTATCCAATGGCATAACATTCAAAGTAGAGCCATTATCAAGTAGCACTCCCAGTAACACATAGCCCTTACAATGAGTGGTAATGTTTAGGGCCTTGGTGGACCCCCTACCTTCCCTCGATATTTTATCATCATTGAAAGTGATGTAATTATCGGCAGTGATGCGGCCGATGATCCGGTCCAACTTTCCAACCGAGATATCACATCTGACAAAAGTTCTTGAGCTGGCTATTTCTAAAGCTGTTTCACGATGTTATACTCGTTTGTTTCAAGAATCTCAAAAATTCTTGAGCTTGGGTTTCCGTGACTGGTTCCTTGATCTTTGGAGACAGCTCATCTCCGAACATCTTCTCCGATTCAGTCTTGGTTTCTTTGCCTTTTTCCTTTTGTTCTCCTGGCGCCCTTAAATTCTTTGGGGCATAGCACCGACCACTCTTCATGAGATATCCCAAGTCACTTACTTCTCCGGTATTGGGTTCCACAGGCCCTTTCTAAATAGATTTTGTCCCTATTTCCACATCCTCTCCTCCTTGCGAACTAGAGGAGCTCGACATTGTAATGTTGCGGTGTAATTCCATGGAACCACCTGTGTATCCTTGATAGGAAATGACCTTGGGGTAACAATTATAATCTTTGGAGCCAACTTTGGTGCACTTACTTCACTTAGCTTGAAACCAAGGACAAATGGTATTTTTGCACTGTACTTAGTGTCTTGAGCATCTGAGTCACAGACTTCTAATTCCCTCATTCCTTTCTCCTTTTCAAAGAACTCAATCTTTTCGTTATCCATCATAGTTTGTATCAACTGACGAAACTCCTCACAATTCTGAATCTCATGATCCTCCGATTGATGATACTCACAATACGTGTCACAACCTTCCTTCACAATCACCATTCCCGGTCGATGAGGCATGTCATGCACAATTACTGGACAACCCACCTCAACGATGACTGGACTTCGGACACATTTACCCTAGCTTTTCTGGCATACTCGTCTTCAATAGCATTTACGCCTTGACCTCTATTATTTGGTAGGGGGTTGTTGGCTGTGTTTGGCTCCCCCAACTGTAATACCCCGGTCTATATCATATTTTGGATAAACTTCTTGAACGCTATGTTGTTTTCAATCGAATGACCTAGGACGTTGGCATGGTGCTCACAATGTGTTTTGGGGTCATACCACGTCGGATAAGGTGGGTTGAAATGTGTGACATGATAAGGCGGACTAAATCTGCCTTATAAAATTGTGAGCAAAGCTCCTTGTAAGAGATTGGTAACGGAGTGAAAGATCTATTTTCCCCTTCCTTCTTAGGTCTCATATCTTCTTTCTTGTTGAAGTTTCGGGCGCTCCCCGTTGCAGCCTAGGGCTGGAAGATAGTGAAGTTCTTGGCGGTCTCAAAAGTGTTTGTGCTGTTAACTTCATGATCTTTCTTCTTGTACTGTTTGTGAGAAGGCTCCCCTCCATTAATTCTCTCACTTTTAATGGCAACCTCAATACGTTCTTCGATCATTACCATCTCTGTGAAGTTGCTAATAGGATTACTGATCAAATGATCATAGAGTATCCCTTTTAGCGTGTTTATGAACATCAGAGAAATCTCATGCTCATGAAGTGGTGGCTAAACTTGTGCCACCACATCACGCCACCTCTAAGCGTACTCACGAAGACTCTCATTGCGTCTTTCCTCCATTCCTTGTAACAGAAGTCTATTAGGAACCATATCAGTTATGTTCTTGTACTGGTCGGTGAAAGCTTTGGCCAAATCCATCCATGACTTAACTTGAGCTCTTGTTAGTTGGTTGTACCACCTTGAAGTAGATCCCACCAAACTATCTTGAAAGCAGTAAATCAAAAGCTTCTCATTGTCAGTGAACCCAGCTATCTTCTGACAAAACATGATCACGTGTGCAGTAGGGCAAGTCGTCCTTCCAAACTTCTTGAATTTTGGGGTCTTGAACTTGTACGGGATTTCTACGTCTGGGACCAGACTGAGCTCCCTAGCATTCAACCCATAGGAACCTTCCTCATCCTCCTTTACTCAAAGCTTTTCTTTGAGACCCTTTTGGGTATCTTCCAATTGCTTTGTGAATTCTGACTTCATTTGGTTTAGCTTCTCCAACTCATTAAAATCTTGGATACTATCCCCGATATTCTCGATATTCCTGAAGGTTACACCTGGTTGGGCTTTGGTAGATGCACCAATATGAGGGGAAGATCCCTTTTGTGGAGGGTTCGGTGAAGGGTCCACAAGAAGAGGGTCTTTAAAGATTGGGGCATAAGGGCGGTCTCCCGAGCTTTGGGCAGGATTCTCGGCGGTAGCCTTGTCTCTCTGCTCTTGTCCTAAACAGAATTTTAGCATCTGAGATATCTCTATCATCATATCTTGTTGGGACTTGATGATGGTGTTCCTCAATTCTTGTTGTGTTAGTTCCAGCTGACCTCTCAGATCGGCTTCCAATTTTGCAAAGCTTTCCTCCATTAGCCTTGTTCGTAAAAGAGTGTGGTATGGGTGTGGAATGATTGTAATTTAAAGAACCTAAATGCTATCTTTCTAAAATAAAAATACTTTTCAATTAATTTTAGCAATTAAACAAAGTATGCAAATAAATTTATTATGCATGAATGCAAAGAGCAACACTGGGTTCGGCAAATATCATCATTAAATAACTTTCACTAAAGGAAGTATCGTCTTGTTACAATAATTAAAAGAAAACCAACTAGGCATATGATCCTAAGCTAGCATCTAGGTCGACAATCTCCCTCAAGATCCAAACAATCCTTTCTCCCTCCTCGGATTCATCGTCTACGTAATCGTTAAGCTTGGCAGCATCTTCCGCTAGAAATTGTATCTTCCGGGTGACCTCTTGCATCTGAGCCTTCCATTGTGCCAATTCTTGCTCTTGCCTCCAAATAGTGTAAGTGGCAAACTATAGTTGCTCCAAAGTTGGCCTTTGATACACTTAAACCACTCCCCTAAAGCTTGCTATATGGTCGTTGAGTCGTTGAACCTCGGCTTCCAATTCTTCAAAATAAGCCTTCAAATCCTGATTCTCTGAGCTATTGGCTTTTAACTTGCTGGTTGAACTCTTTTACCTAAAGATGTATCTTTCCAAACATTTTACCTGATCTTTCAATGCTTTATTTTTGGCGTCGCTCATTTTCAAGCTGTCTTAAGTGAGAGGCTCGTAGGTTCTCCATCTCTTGAGTCAAATCAAGCACTTGGTCTTTGTGCTCGTAATACGTCCTCTTGTGATTCTCGGTTATCACCTTCTCTTCTTTGAGTCAGAGCTTCAACCCTTCACTCAGTCCATCCTTCGCAACTATCTTGCTTTTGTTTAACCTTTGCAGTTTTTGGATTTCCTCCTTCTCCAACTTAAGTTTGAGTTCCAATTCATCTTTCTTTCTTTGCAGACCCTTAATCACTCCCTCGAACTGTTTTTTGTCCAACTCCAAGTTAAACCTTTCTTGATTGGCTTTCTCTTCAAGCTGAATATACCTCTTTTGTTCCTCTTTGAACTGCTTCCTCATTAAATCGGCCTCGATGGGAAGCGTAGACAATCTCTCCTCCACAGACCTCCTACCATCGGGGTTCAATTGGGGAACATTGTTGTTGACCCGATTAAATCGCCACTCTTCGTACTCGGGGTGACCATGTAAGGAGAATTTAATCCTAACCAGCCTTGCATTGTTCCAAGCTAAAGAAGCGGTATACACCACCCCCTTGTAGTCATTCTCTTTCTCGTAGTCCATGTTGAATTCGTTTAATCTTTTTGTGGTCGGAACAAACTGCTTCGAACCGTACTGTCTCAAGACCAAAAGGGGTGCATAAGCTGTGTGTCCCCAAAGACCAAGTAGTGGTGCCCAAGAGTGTTCCCCGTATCTATAGAGGATCCTTGATGATAGCCAGGGAGCCTTCCAAACTATGTATTTCTCTTTTAGATTTCGAAGAACGTCTAGCCAAACCTCCCCAGATCTTCTCGTCAGCCAATCTCCTTTTCGCATGAATGCCTCTAATGGTGAGAACTTGACGTCATAGATAGGCCTTGAGAAGTTGACATCAGACCAAAGATGAATGTAAAACCAAATGGTCAGAAGCTAGGGACAACCTCATAAACGACCCCCACCATGCTCTCTACAAAACCTCAAGGATTGAAAGGATTCTGACAAAATTACGGGTACCGAATTAGTTCCACCACCCAAATGATCAACAAATCCAATACTGACGGGTCAATAAGCCATAATACTTTAGGAAATAGCACTAACCCATAGATCAAAAGTACAAATAAGTCTCGCTGAACTTGACCCACAGGATGTACCGAAGCTAAGACCAGAATTCTTTCCCACTTAAAATACTCTTTCTTGTTCCAAGTTGTAACTTGATTGTCGACCCAAGATGGCAGAGTGTCTGAGAACCTACCAAGCTTGCCCTGGAAAGATTTGTTCTTGTTCGATTTAGAGTAGATTCAGTTCTCGTCGATCTTCTTACGATTCACGAGGGCTTGATACTTTTCAATTATCGGGGTTAAATCAAGGTTGCCGATCGTGAAACAACTGTAGGCTGAATTCCAAAACTCTACCAAGGCTTGAAGTAATGATTGATCAATCGGAACATTTAACAAGTATGTAATGTCGCCGTAATCGTCTTTGAAAGCATTTCTTGTCTCAAAATCCCAATCATTCCATACCAACCTTAACTCAGACATATCATTAAATTTTGTGTTCATGAAAGTCTCGGCTAACATTGCTGACTTGAACCTGGCCAAAATATTGTCCCCATCATGCAGTTGATCTCCTTCTGACCATACTTGCACATCAGAATTCTTCTCGTCATTGCTATAGACCAAATCCCCCATTGACCTAGCCGTTAACTTTAGACTATTTCCTGACTCAATGTGCTCTTCATGATATGACAAAATATGAAAAACAAAAAGGTAGAAAGAAAAGGGATGGAAAACAAGAATAAGTGTTAGTCAAATAATAAACAATAAATTCGGAAATGAGAAAAGATAAATACAAACAAAACAAGCGAAAGGTAAACACGCAAAAGAGTCCTAACCGCATGAATTCTAGTTCGATATGGTTGTCTACATGGCTCTAATGAGGTGGGCTTTTTAGATTTTCACGCATGGGTTTGGTTCTAATTAAGGGTACCCGAACCTATCTTATTACCTTCTAAGGCAACAAGAAGCCCAATTCTGGCCCATTACAAGCTTGTGAATTAGATTCGGTTCAAGGGAAAGCATGACATAATGACGTGGAGGGCTGCTCACGTGTCAAAGGCATGGATTTCGGAAGTGAATTACCAACCTGTGGAGGGCTACTCACGTGGGTATGTGGCGTTTCACTCCCACTAAAGGGACGAAGCTCGGGTATAGAGCTTGATGGTCATGGTGCAACGCATGTAGGTGATTCCATAAAAATTAAATGAAAAATTAATCTAAAACCACCGATTATCAAAGCCTGTGCAATCAAAGTCACAATTTCAAGAAAAGCTCAACCTTATTAAGTCAATTAAAATTTCCATAATTTTCATCATTAAAAGCAACAAATATTTTCCTGTCTTAACTCTCTTTTTTGTTTTGGTAAAAACAAAATGTCCTCAACGGAGTTGCCAAGCTGTAGCGATCATTTTTTATATTTTTTCTCGCTATGGGTTATCCCCATATTTTCTAAAATTTAGTTTAAGGGGGATTTCATTATTGAAAATAATATAGATTTGGAGTCACCACCAGCCACTTGGGTAAGGTAAGCCGGACACCACAAAACCATAGATTCATTTTGAAAGGGTTTGGGATTTGGTTACGTGCGAGGAAGGATTAGCACCCCATCACGCCCGAAAATCGGTACCAAAAATATTTGTTACTTTTAAATAGATGGAAACAATTGAAATTTAAATTGAATTTAATTAAGTGTACTTAATTGAAAATTGACCTTAATGAGACAAGCTTTATCAAATTGGTGGGTTCGAATTAATTGGACTTTTAATTAATAAAGTTGACGATACATCGGACCATAGATTAAATCGACATCAAATAAGCCTAACTACCGTGTTAATTTATGGTTCGGATTTCGTATGTCACATTTATGCATGGTGCAAGCATTTAGATATGATGTTATGACTTGTCAATTTTTAATTATCATTTACCTTGGGACGGTAAAGATTAATTCAAATATTTGGTAAACATCCATTAAGTCAGGACTATCACGATACAAATATCATACTTAATGAATACCTCCTTTTTATGGTTTAAATTAACTAATTCAAAATAGATGGGTCATATGAATGACAATTAATATTCATGGCAAGGACAAGCTTGTAAATAAACACACAAAAAAGCTCACCAAAGCCCTAACCTAAAAGGCCCAAATTAGGAAAAACTAATTAGTGATCTAATTATCAACTAGGTTGTTCTAATATTAACCTTAAATCAATTAAACCCTAAAAACTAGAAAACCCTAATGAACCACAAATTATTTTGAACCATGACAATTAATTGGATTAATTTTAAACCAGTATCCCAAGGAGCCAACGATTCTATTTAAAACGAATCGAATTAATTAATCATGATTTTAATTTAAATGTCTACCTATGTCCAATGTCAATTTCATCCTAAAGGGTAATTAAGAAGTGTTTAACTAATTTAATGAATTTAATATTTATCCCAATAAGCCAAGGATAAATTTAAATTAATTAAGCTAGTTTAAACCTTTATCTAACTATGGCTCCAAAACCTAACCCTACATCTAATTTAATTAATTTAAAATTTGTGTCACTATAAGCCAAGAGCATAATTTAAATTAACTAGACTATCTTAAAAAAATCTAATCTAACCAACAAAAAATGAACTCATAAAGCATATACATTAAAACCAAATATATTATGATATATATATATATTTCATTTAAAACTATTTATTATAATATATACATATATTCATTAAAACCATATATTATAAATATTAAAACCATGTAATATGATATATATATATATATACATATTCATTTAAAACTATATATTATAGTGTATATATGTTAAAACTATATATTATATATCAAAACCATATAATATGATGTGGATACATCTTAAAATTATATATTACATATAACATATATGATGAACCAATCATGTAACATCTATACATGTCTACAAAACCGTATCATGTACATATATCTATTCAAGCGTATAAATATGAATAAATAAAGCATATAAAGACCCAAATTAAACGAGAATATAATAAACAGCAATAAGAAAAAAAAATGCATGATAAAAATGGGTTTTAAGTTTGGATTTGGGACCATATTAGCAAAATTAGAAGTTTTAGGGTACAATCTAAGTAAATCATAAAAATGGACTGCGGCTGTGGTTTAAAAACGTGGAATGGCCTATCGTGTAAGTGGGGGGAGGCGAAAGGATTCATTACAGGAATAACCCATTTTTAAAACCTTAAAATAATATAAAAAGGCCTTTCAGCCCTGCGATCTCCTCTTTTGGTCATTTTATCAAAAAAACTTTGATAAATCCGATTTCTTTTCTTTGAAAACAAACGTCAAAAACCACCCTTATCACTCCAAACTCAGATCAAAACCAATAAAATAGGATGAACACCATCCCTTGTTCATAATGTTCGTCATGAGCGCATGAACTCAAACCCGAGACCACTACCAAACTTAGAATCCAGTGGCCTCCGTCGTATGTCGCCACGTTGGCTACCGCTCACTAATGGCTAGTAAACCCTAAAGCAAGCCTAAAAACCCATTTCCTTTTCTAAACCCAAATCTGAGACCCCTTTTTCTTAAAAAGAAAGACTCTTCCTTTTATGAAGACATAACCGAACCCCCTTTAGCTGATTCACTAATATGTTCTAATAATAATTATGGTATATGCTAATACTAAGATAAGACAAAGAATACTATAATACACTAATAATGTTTTGGGGTTTTATTTTTTTAACTGGATAACAACATTGTAACAATAACATGATAATAAATAGTATAATATGATAGTAAATAGCAACACCTAAAAGATAACCCATTACTTTGAAATTGAAAGAAATGTAAAACGGGTTAATACCCAGGACAAAATTAGTGATTACATGTATGAGGTCTGTTGTTTCTTGTTATCTACCACACGTTGTTTAGCCTCTTCATTTGTGATACACGGATCCGCTAGTTACATATGTGGTCCTTTTGGACACATTCTCCAATATAGTTGTCCGCATTCGTTTTCTTCACTGTCGACACAACTAAGTAGCGTATGTTGTAGTTCTTAATTGCATCCTCTGTGATTTTTTTTATATGAATATCATTCCAACTTGTAGTTCATCGTCACCATCGAAAGCAACATCACATAATTGTCTCCCCATAGATAAGAAATCATCTACGTTTCTATCCATTATAGAGTGAATTAGTACAAAATCAACTAAGAGAAATATAGAGCAAATTAGTATGAAATTGACTCAGAAAACTATTGAGAGAATTAGTATGAAATTTAAGGTGTGAGTTTTTGAGGATGTGGAGGGGGCCTATTTATATGGGTGTAAATGAACCGAGCTTGAACGAACAAGACTATGTTAAGGAGATAAGCTTGTTTATTTTTGAAGGTGTTCATGTTCGATTCGTGTTCGTTTAAATTTCTAAAATTATGTTCGTGTTCGTTTATTTATTTTTAAAAGTGTTCGTGTTCGTTTATTTAATATTTACGAACGTGTTCGTCTAAGTGTTCATGAATGTGTTTGTTTAAGTGTTCCTGAACGTGTTTATGAATGAGCTTATAAATAATTCCATAAACACGTAAATTGTATCCCTAAACATGCTTATAAAAGAACATAAATGAACGCTATACAAGCATAAAAAATAACAAACATAATTACAAAATTTGTGGACCGAATGTGGGGTATTTTTCCAAATGATTTTCAGTGGGGGTGTTTTTCCAAATAATTTCTCAAAATGGAATATTCAGCTAAATTAGCCAATATTTATCTATCTTATTTTACAATAAAGTTAATTATTTAATTATGTCAAAAAGCAAAGACATAACTCATTCATCACCGTCCTCCATTTTTCTGTATCTACATTGTCAAATCTCTAAAGTAATTGTGCATTCTCCGCATGCCAGGATTCCAAGAACATCGTCGATGCTGCCACCATGTATTGTTCATTTACCCACATGAGCCTTACATGCAAGACCGCGATAATCCAAGGCACCAGTCAATCTGCATGACATACAGTAAATGTAAAAAGACAAGAACTTGTGGGAGCTAATCGTTGGTGTCCAACAATGATAGACACATGCATACTTGACTTTGTAGAATACTTAATGTTGTAAGCAAAAATTCGTAAATGTAAAAAGATAGACACATGTGGAAGAAAATCGACATATGATACATGGTATGTAAAAGAAGATTTAACATTTGTGAGTCATTTTTACATACTTGAACATTAGTTGTCACGGCTATTTATAGGGAAATATGTGCTCTTCTTGTTTCTTTGAAAATAAAGCATGCATCTGTTTGTCTGAAACCTACATGTGTGGTACCTGCAAAAAATGGAAATGATAGGTGGAACTCGCCCGCAACACAAGGTGAGTTCAATAAAACTCATCATGCATTAATAGCTAGTTGCACCAATCATTTCCATTTTTTCAGGTAGCACACATGTAGGTTTCAAACGAATAAATGCATGCTTTATTTTCAAACAAGCATGGCGTTTTTTGAATGCGCTAATGAAAGATAAACACGTCATACCATAAATACAAATTTGCGTTATTGTATTACAAAACTTAATACATTTCTTATATTACAAAATGGTTACAAATAAATGATATATACTTCTAACAATGCAATTTCATGGAACAATAATGTTGTAAGAAAAACTTCCATTACTATTGGGGCTGACAATATCAATTCTGACAGCCCCATTACGAGCAATGCATCGCTTCCTCATCTGCATCAGTTGGGGATTTGCAATAAAGTTCACATTGATCCTCTTTACTGTACCAGCAGATAAGCCCCAAATGATACATATGTAACTGTCTGACTTTTCATCACTTGAGAAAGTGATGTAAATCGACATACAATTTGGGCAGACAATATGACTTATGGCTGGCCCATTATAAGCAATGCATGGCATCCTCCTCTGCCTCAAAATCTAGATAGATTCAGTTGGCTTCGACCCTGTTCACTTGACTGACAGAGAATATCGATCTTGGGATTTGTGTGCTACACAGAGTAAGCTAACAAGGGATATGCAGCTGTAAAGTCCGAGTTGTGCACATAGATGCTCTGGGTTGGTCCACATAATACACTTTAAGCCTTAACAGCTGCATCTGCTCCGTGCGCATATAATGTTGAAAGGGAAACTTCGTGCATCAAACAAAGCTTCACCAACACATAAGACGACCATTATTTTGATTGAATGCATAATGATACAAATTTTTTTTGACTTTTTGTACTTTTGTTTTATACAATCGGACATCATTTTTGTAGGCTATTTATAGTAGAGCTTTTAACTTAAAACTTGCTTTACATTTAAACCGAGTTACAAACATCATGTACTTGAACCCTGCGAGTTCCACATATCTTTCGTCCCCCTGCATGTTTTTGCAGGTAAAAGATTCGTTCAATTACCTATAAAAACCAAGTTTTTACCTTCACTATATTTCACCCTGAACCCACCATGTTAATATTTATTTGGAGCAATGTCATTCCGAGAAGATAAGCTTGTTATTTTAGTCAATTCCAAACGAACCAAGAATATTGTACACACCATGGGTTCTGACAAGTTACACAAAGTTCTCCTTACACCATGACGTGTCGCTATTCCTTTTTTTCTCGAAGGTATTGTGAAACTAAATGTTGTAAGGAAAACTTTGTGTAATGAGTCTAAATATATGGTCTTGGTTCATTTGGAATTTATGGCTTTACCAAGCATGACATAGCGGTGTATTTATAAACACGGGTGACCGAAATAATCCAACATCAAATTACGACGACATTGAAATAATTGTAATGAATACATTTTGTTTAATATCTCTAAATTTTACTATTTTTTTCATTTGGAGTATATGTTTTCATTCGGTTGTATTTACTATTTAACGCATGTTGTGCTAATTCTTCTGCAATAATATTAAATATGATCTATTTTGAAACTCGCCTCTAATACTTGGCGAGTTTCGCGTCTTTTTCCTTTACTATAAAACCCACGTTCTAATTGTGTCTATTTCACCAATACATCCAACACTTTGCTCCCCTCATGGATAAGTTTTCCGCAACATTTTATTTTCTTGGAACCTATTTCGACTCAACAATCAAAAGCAATATTTAACTCCACGATTTGTTACAGTTAATATCAATCGAGGTTAGTAAATGTACATACAAGCAAATTTCTTTCTTGGAATATAAAATCCTAACATCGACGGTAGCTAAACCACACTACATTATGAGGCTTACCAATGAAAGTGACATATGCAAAATGTATGACCAACTCAATTCTGCAGGAGCTAAATACATGCACTTAAATGTTAAGTTTCATCAGGTCGATGCCAACAAAGGTAGTTCGTCTGCACCCAAAAAAGTTGGCCTATGTACACTCGCATTGACCACTAAACAAGCTTTATCTTCACCAGATACTAGATGTTGATGCAAGCTGCTCATGCGTTGCAGTTTTTTATGTATAGGCCCAGACAAGAGAAATAACAACTGGTCGAAGAACGTAGCTTAACTTCAAACGTCTCAACTGACTACGATGATACTAAGCCTGAATTCGATTAACCTTCCACTACTCAAATCATTGTAGTTTCATGTTTTATGTGTTGGTTTTTCGTCTGATGTTCTAAGTATGTACAACTCTGCAGTCTACCCTCCTTTATTTAAGTGAAACATTGTTCAGTACAAATCATCTTCAATTATCTTTTTCAGCTCATTACGGTAGGGAGATAAAATTTACCTCATTATTCTAACAACTATGACTACCACTAACGTACATATAAATAATTTACTAACCCAAATCGAACAAAATTCCAAAGCGACCATCTTTACGTTAAATATTTATAAAACTTTATCTAACTGACCGTACATACACGACAAGTTTCAAATTCCCCAGTTACGACGTTTGGGTAAGACGTTGGACGGCCGTAAACTCATTCAAAACTCGCCATACCCCTACAGGCCAGGGGTGTATTTGGTTCGGTTCAATTTTTTAACAAAATATGAATCGAACTGTAGTCTGTAGTTTTTTAAAAAAGAAAACCGAAACCGAATAAGAAAAAAACTGAAATACCATAAACTGAATTTTGCAGTTCAGTTCAGGTAAAAACTGCAGTTTTAACGAGGTTTTTTTTCAAATTCAAAAAATGTAAGCAAAACACATAACATATTTTAACGGGGTTTTAACGCTTTCCTCTGCTTTTTGTGGCACGTTTTCACCTTCTGCTCTTTGTGGCACGTTTCTTTACTTCCTTCTAATTTCACTCACGTTTTCTTTTCTTTCTTTTTTTTTGGTTTTCTTATGGCTACCGTTGAAACTGATTTGGTTTATGTATAAGTCAAACTTAGGGACTGTTTTGCTGTGTTAAAGATATCAAGTAGCTGCTGGAATTTATACCAAAATAGAGTCAAAATTAAGGACTGTTTTGTTGTGTTAAAAATATCAGGTAGCAGCTGGAATTTATACCAAAATAGAGTCAGAATTAGGGACTGTTTTGTTGTGTTAAAAAACAACATATTCTTTTTATGCCCTGGTGCTTCCGAAACCTAGAAATTTGTATAAAAAAATATTCAAAAGCCCAATCAAAATAGAAGCTAAATAAATTATATTTACCCTTCAAGTGAGTGTACTGCTTTCATTTAGCTACTTGTTTGGTTTTGTATTTTCTTTGATTATGTGTTTGTATTGTAAGAATATTTCTTGATTATTTGGATTAATTTAATTTTTAGGCATTCCTTTCCCCTTTTCGTTCCCGATATTGAATTTTGTTTCAGTGTTGGCTATAAAAGCGATTTTTAAGAGACTCTATCTTTTATAAAAAAACTATAGCAAGCCTGAATCGAGCTCAATAAGACTATTTTTTACCTCAGCCCGAGCCTGCCGAGGCTCGGGCTCGGCTCAGAATTTTAACCATAAAATAAGTGTATCGATGAATAAGACTTTGACGAAGTTGGGAAAATGGTGAAATATTAACTATTAAGTCTTCATTTAGGTTTGAGTCCTGCTTTGCATAAATTATATGTGAATGTTTTTTTCAAAGTTATTTTAGACCAAGAGATCCACGTCCACCAATGTTCCATTTCATTTATAATAATATATCTGTATTCCTTATAATTATCGGTCTATATGATTATACTTCTATTAATAGTAAAAAAGTCAAATCAAAATAATTGTGTAGAAATCGATAAATGTTTGGTGAAATTACATCGTACATTTAAAAAAGAGATTGACATTCTTTAAAGATAACATTATTAAAATAGATATTTGTACTCCGAACATATATAGTCAACATATATAACAACAACAATAACAACAGCAGCCGCAGCAACAAACGAGTACATTTAAAGTTTTGAGCTCTATCGTCAAGGTTATAGGCTGAGAAGGATATTTAAGGTTTAAGGGAGAAAATTTTAAAAACAGTTAAAGAAAAACTACAGTTATTTAATTTCAAAAATTACAAAATAAATAAGCATTTTTTTTAAATCTAATTGGTTAATTGCCTTATCCAACAGACTTTTTAATGCTTTTTATAAAAGGAATCATCATTATTATTATTATTACACGAGTTATTGAAAAATGCTCGAGTTATTGAAAAGAGAAGCAATGGTGTCATTAAAAGAATGTTTAACTAAAGTTGCATAGCTTAGGGAAAAAATTGTTTACCCACTGGGTTATCTACCTAATTGATATGGTAATTTAGATGAAAATTTTCAATAAATTTCGTACTTAATAAATTATTGATTACTTAGAATAAAAATTTAAAATCAGTCCTAATAAATTCTGACAATTCTCTTCAAAAAAATCTCTTCAGTGGAAAACAACCTTCTTTTAGGGGTTTTCTATCCTCCTCTGTGGCGGACGGCAACATTAGGGACGACATACTTCAAAGGTGGTTCGATCCGAAGGTAGATCTACGAGATCAGGAAATGTAATTTCGAACTCTTCTTTTTTAGATCTGCACCTATTTGATAAGATTTTAAAAAAAAATTAATGGCATATCTGAGTTTAGGAACGAGAAAAAAAGAAAAAATATTTCTTTTAATTTTTTTGTCATCGTCAGAGTTAAACCGACAGCGGTAGACGAAAAATATAAAGATTGGAAGAGCCTTTTTCTTTTTTTAAGTGGTTAAAACAAATGAAAGAAGGTCAGTTACCCTTTAAATCAAAAGAACAAAACAACATTGTTGTGGGTGAGGAATCCGCACAACATTTTTTGTGTTAATTATGGTCTTGAAAATTGTTTATTAAATAAAGATATATTAATTGTATTGTATCTATAATCTTGTAAATAGTTTACTAAAATATTTATTTGTAATATATTTATTAGTTGCCATGTCATATGCCACATTAGTTTGATAGATGACTAAATAGGTAAATATATCATCGCCCCATAATTTATAGGTCATTGTTAAAATAAATGTTTAAGGGTGTAAGAAGCTCTTGAACTTTTGGAGAGAAAAAATTAATTAAGTCCCTGAATTATTTTTGCACTCAATTAAGCCATTGAACCAAGAAATTTAATCAATTAAGCCTTTTAACTAAGAAATTAAATCAATTAAGCTCTTTGACCAATTTTGATCATTAAATCTTGGCAATTTTTTCTTGAGATATTACCGGCACATTATACACTACAGTTTTATAATGTTGCATTTACAAAAAAAAAAATCAAAAAGTATTTTTTGTAAGTTTTTTTAAAATTTTAGAACATTTAAAGAATTATTTGAATAAAATAAAAAATTCTAAAAATTATCAAGGGGAAACATTGTGGCACACCACACTGTAACAGTAGATCTAAAAAAATTATTCCGATTTAATAGTCAAAATTGGTCAAATGACTTAATTGATTAAATTTCTTGGTTTAATGGCTTAATTGATTAAATTTCTTACTTTAAAGGCTTAATTGAATGTAAAAAAAGTTCAAAGACTTCATTAATTTTATTTCAAAAGTTTAAAGGCTTCTTATACCCTTAAACCTAAAATAAATAAAAATTATGGTATGTCATGCTTAATCTAAATCAGTAATAGTACAAGAAATAATAAAATAGAGTAATCCATGCCTACATGAGATTAATATGTTTGATTGCTTTATACCCTTTAAAAATCTGTCAAAGAGTAAACAATATCTAAAATATATGGTTAAAAATTTTCGGTTGATTTCCTCCGCACGATTCTTTTCGGCACCTGGCTATTGAATTTGTTTACATTTTAATATCATAAAAAATAATTGTAAATAAAACTATTTAAGTCCCAATTCCTGTAAAAATTCACATTTTAATATGATAAAGGCCCCCAAGCCCCCGCCATCACGCATGCAGCAAGTGTCGTGGCCCAACTCTTCCTTAAACCCCTTATGGTCCACCACATGTGGTCCTTGTCTGCCTAATTAGAAATTATCAGATGGATACACTAAAAGTGAAGAATTTCTTCCAGATTTTGCCGTCTTCAACCTTTTATTTTCCCCACCCATAAATCACATAATAGTATCTCATAAAAAATAAATTTTAAATGTTCATTTTAAACCTATCAATTATGATTCAAATTAGAGTCAAGGTTACACTAACAAGAGGAAGTTAGAAGAAACATGAGTTCCGCTTCTTTAGGAAACCCTACTGCTGCCGCCGGACCCCTTGTTGGATTCAGTTTCCTTGACCAATGCAGTGGTTTTAGGCCCTGTGAATAGGATTGAGGATGGCTCAATGGTGGCGCAAATGGAGATGGACACTGCGGCGGACAGGACATTCGATCAATGCAAGAAGTGTATAAGAATGGTCCTTGTTTGTCGTAACAAGACACTTCTATGGTTCAACAAGATGCTGGGACGAAATTACCGCCACTGGAAAGACCATCCTTTCGTGACATGGTTACCAGAAGGATTGGAGACGGTCAAAAGGATAATTTCATTAGTGATCTGGATGTGGAGCTGCTCGATGAGGATGTGATTATTGATAATAAAGGTGTCTTCCCGGAGATTCGGTTCTCTAATAGAGTTCATAACGCGATAGATGCGAAATTGTCAAAATCTTTGATTGTGCGCTTACTGGGGAAGTCGATTGAATATCGGGCGTTGAAGAATCGCATCAATGCTTTATGGTGCCCTATGGGGGAGGTGAATCTTATTGATCTTGATAATGACTCTTTCCTTGTTCGTTTTGCGCTTGATGCATATTATGAAAAGGTGCTGTCTAGCGCTCCATGGATGGTGTATGGTAGCTATTTAACAATGCAACCTTGGTCGCACGAGTTTTCTACGTCGAGGATCATCCCAATCAGATCCTTGCTTGGATCTGCTTGCCGGGACTCCCATATAGATATTACTCTGCGAGTTTGTTCAGAGCCATCACCGGTCTCTTGGGAAAAGTTGTGCGCATAGACTTCAATACTAAGGATGGGAAGAGGGAACGTTTCGCACGTCTAGCGGTTGTGGTTAATCTTGACAAGCCTCTAATCCCGGGAATTGTGATTGATGGTCAACACCAAAATACTGAATATGAGGGATTGCCGGTTTTTTTTTTTTTGGGTGTGGCAAGTATGGCCATTCGAATGAGGTGTGTGGTCGAAAGGAATCTGCATCGGCGGTGGTTGCCTCGCCTCTATGGAAGTTGTCTGATGTGGATGAGAGATATGGACCTTGGATGAAAGTTTTGGGCGGAAAGTGATAGCTTCTTGGTAATCGGACAGTGGTTAATCTAGCCAATCCACCCGCGGCTTCTAAAGGGGATCACAATTTAGAGTTTTAGACACTAAGGATGGAGGACAACGCCAGCAAACACCGTGCAATAGTTGAGTGTGAAACGATAAGGTGAAACCCAGGCTAATCTCCCTTTGCCTGGTGCAATGATGGTGAGTACAACAAGCACATGTGTCCATGCCATGAATGGCGTTGTTTCTGCAGTCGATGCGAGTGATGGGCATCGTGACATTATTCAAGTTATGTCAGTTTCGGAAAAAGCTCATATTCTTGCTGAGTTGAACGAGGTGAGCAAGGTTACTGTTGTTCGATCCCAAATTGTGGGAAACTGGAAACCTAAAGGTGATGGGGAGGGAAGTGTGAGGACACTTAATGTAGCGGCTAAAGATAAGATACTTGTTGCGCCTTCATCCTTAAATTCGGATAAACATATTGTGGTATGTGTTGTTGAGGAGGAATCGAAACAGGTGTTGAAAGAAAATAATGGTAGACCCCTGTATAGCCCTATTCGTAATACAAGTGTGAAGGGGTGTCCCGTAGCTCGGTGGCGGCTAAAAATCTACCTCGGAAAAATACTAAAACAAAGAAGGAGAAGACCACTCAAAATCCGATTGTTGTTGCAGATTGGGTGGTGAACTTGTCAAAGGATCTATCCAAAGTTGAGACGCCTAGGTCGAAAGAAATTAGTACCTCCCTAGGCGAAGGCAGCAAGGTGTTGTGGATTGCAAATTCGACTTCTGAAGGGGACCAGGAGACGTCTCTAATGTAAGTCATGTTTGATTGGTCCTTTTAATCCATTTTTAATGATTAAATTTATCATTTAGAATACTCAAGGCACTCTAGGCCTTGATTTTAACTGCTATTTTAGACTTTTAGTCAATTCTTATGAACCAGATATTGTTGCAATCATGAACTGTATGTGAGTGGCTCTACTACTGAGACCTTTATTCGACGATCTGGGTTTGATTGCTATTTTCCAGTGGAAGCCAATGGCTTTTTGGGGGGTATTTTGATTATGTCGAGAGTGATAGTTCGGCTTGATATTCTGGTTGTATCGAATCAATTTCTGCATAAGGCTTTTTTGCATGTAGGATCAAACAGTATATTCTTCATCACCTTAGTTTATGCTAGTCCTGATTATGGTCGTCGGTCAACGGTATGGACTCAGTTACGAGCACTGGATCTGGGGAATGATCGGCCATGGGTTTTGAGAGGTGACTTTAACGCCATCTGTTCAACTGGAGAGCAACATGGGAGTTCTCTTTGTCGCAGCGGTGTTTGTCCAAATTTTTGTGACTTGTTTCTGTCGGGTCTTATTGATATGGGGTTTAATGGAATGCGTTTTACTTGGAAGCGGGGGTCTCTTAGTTAGCGTCTAGATCGTTGTTTGTTCAATTCTAAATGGTATGAGACTTTTGCCATGTTTGAGATTTCTCATCTTTAGAAGTTAGGCTCCGATCACAGGCTAATTATTCTTTGCACTAAACATGAGGGACAACGATCGGGGAATCGCCCGTATAGATTTGTGGCCGCCTGGAATGAACACCCAAATTTTGTAAGGTTGCTCAATGATAATTGGAAGACAGAAACACCTATGTTTGAGAACTTGATTGAGTTCTAAGGGAAGAGTCAACAATGGAATAGGGAGATTTTTGGCCATATTGGTAGGCACAAGGCATGACTTTTGGCCCGTATTCGAGGGGTTGAGATGGCTTTGGAACATAATGGCAATCCATACCTGACTGAGTTAGATGTTGCGCTAAAAAAGGATCTGACTAGTGTTATTGAGCAAGAAGAGAAGCCATGGTACCAGAACTCACGGTGAAAGTGGATTTCGAATGGTGATAGAAATACCAAATTCTACCATGCATCCATCCTTAGTTGGCGTCGTCGTAACACGGTCTGCAAACTTAAATTGGATGACGACTCGTGGTGTAAGAATGCGTCTGCTTTGAGAGACCATGTTGTGGCTTTCTTCCAAAATCTCTTTACTTTTGAAGGCTGACATGCTTCATGTGATGATTTTAAGGGAGGGTTCAAACAGCTTTCAGATAGTGATCGACAGAGGATTGTGTGTGTTGTCTCTATGGAGGAGGTGTGTGACGCCATTTTTAGTATGGAACCTCTTAAATCCCTAGGGGTTGATGTGTTCAACATTAGGTTTTTCCAGACGAATTAGGATACGATTGGTGAGTCCGTGTTTTATTTTGTTACTTTTTTCTTTGAAATAGGGGATTTGGATGAGGGTACGGATCAGACTCTTCATGTCCTTATTCTTAAAGTTGCAAATCCGGATAATATTAAACAATTCTTTCTAATAAGTTTATGTACGATCATGTATAAAGTGGTCATGAAGATTATGGTGAACAGACTAAAACCTTATTTGCCGGGATGGATTGATCAGACTCAATCTAGTTTTGTTCCGGGACGTCACATTACGAATAATGTTATCCTTGCTCATGAGGTGATTCATACGATGAGGAAAAAGAAAGGCTCCAAAGCATGGATGACGATTAAAATAGATTTAGAAAAGGCTTATGGTCACCTTGAGTGGAGCTTTATAAAGGAGACTTTCAATGAATTGGGCTTGTCGAATCTGTTTGTTCAATGGATCATGCATTGTGTTAGTTCTGTCCCGAAATAGATTATTTGGAATAGAGGGGTCACGGAGAGGTTTTATCCTTTGAGGGGTATTCAGCAGGGAGATCCACTCTCGCCTTACCTCTTTGTGTTGTGTTTGGAATGTTTATTGCATGCTATTATTAGAAAGGTTGAGGCGGGGAATGGCATCACATCCAGTTATCACGCAATGGTCCTGGTTTATCACATTTGTTCTTTGCAGATGATTTGGTTCTATTTGCGGAAGCTTTTGTATGGCAGTTGGCGGTTCTTAGTGACATTTTGGGTTCTTTCTGTGACTGCTCTGGTCATCATGTGAGCGTGGCCAAAACTCAGATTTTCTTCTCAAATAATTGTTCGTTAGATAGGAGTCAATTGATTGCGGATAGGTTTGGTTTTGAGCTTGTGAAGGACCTCGGCAAATATTTGGGAGTACTCATTGGATACATATCGCTTTTTACTATAGAAAATTGAACATGGGCTCTTTGGATGGGCTGCTAAGACCCTTTCCTTCGCAGGAAGAATTAAGTTGGCGAAAGCGGTGTTACTCGGGATACCCACTTATGTCATGTAATCTACGTGGCTCATTAAAGGAGTTTGTGATGCTATGGAAAAACTTATACGTAGATTTGTATGAGGATCAAATAATGGTTCGAATAATATGTCTTCTATAAAATGGGAAATTGTGTAATTACCCATAGACGAGGATGGTTGGGGTTTCGTGATTTGAGTTGACAAAATCAAGCCTTACTGATGAAAATTGGTTTTCAATTGGTAACAAATGAAGACAAGTTGTGGGTTCGCGTTCTTAAAGCTAAATATCGTTGGGTAGATGTGATCCTGAATTCTATCAACCGTCCAAATTGTTCGAGGCTTTAGAAAGGTCTTTGTCATATCTGGGAGGATATTCGTCGTAGTATGTTGGCAAATTTGAGATAGATGGCATACAGACTTTTGGTGGGACATATGGCTTGATGGGAATGATCCTTTGGCTACTCATTGTTTACTTGGCGCACCTCCATCACTGTTACATATGGCTGCAATGGTAACGCCGGCTGGGGAGTGGGATTGGCATCGTCTTGCGTAGGTTCTTCCTACAGATATGCTGCATAAGATAGCTTGTGTTGTTCCTTCTCATGCAGCACCTTGGTCGGGATGTGCCATGTTGGCGTTTGGAGGAAAACCATCGGTTCAAAAATGCTTCTGCGTATAGGGCGCTTGGTTCAGGTTCCTTGATTTAGTCTAATAGCATGTGGCAGACTATATGGTGGTTAAACATATCCCAGAGGATACGTGTCTCCATTTGGCTTGTGCTTCATGTTTGGATTTTGACTAATGCCGAAAGATTTTGTTGGCATATCGTTGCTTCTAGTACTTGCACGGTTTGCCTTCAAGACGATGAAAGCTTAGACCACATGTTGCGGCATTATAGAGCAGTTCGTCAGGTTTGGTCCCAATTGATACGGCTTGATAGGTTGCAAGGGTTCTTTCACACGCCGTTTGTAAACTAGTTTGAAAGGAATATTCGAGAGAAAGACATGTTCCATGCTATGGGAGATGGGTGGTCTACCTTGTTCGCTATCACCTTATGGATGTTGTGGAAGCATTGTTGCTCATATGTCTTTGGTGGTGGGCATGATTGGCAGGGGGTGTTGCTGAGTATTATCGACGGTTGCGGGATGAAGTCATGAGTGTTGGGCAGAGTCGCTCTATGCAACCAAGGCTAGATAGGTCTTTGGTGCGATGGAATGCACAGATTCCTAGGTGGATTAAATCCATCGTGGATGGAGCTGTTGGGGGAGTTCAGGAATGGCTGCAACTGGTGTGGTCTTTCGTGATGATACGGGTGCTTGGATCTTTGGTGTTTCTAGATGCCTTGGGTTATGCTCGGTCCTTACCGCATAACTATGGGCGGCTCATAATGCTATGGTTCATGTTTGGCGGCTCAGTTACCATAAGGTGGTGCTTGAGATGGATAATACTGCGGTGATTCATATTTTGAAGGGGATTTCTTCATAATCGACTGACAGTGCTCTTGTTGCACGGGCCCGTAATTTAATAGGTCTGTCACTGGGATGTTCGAGTCTTTCATGTATGTCAAAAGGCGAACAAGGTAGCGGGTGCCCTTGTAGGCTTACTTCGTGTCCATATGGTTGGCGAGCGTATACATGTGCACCCACCTCCGGAGGTGGTATCGCTTCTCATGGTGGATTGTAATGAGTCCTAGTTGCCCTTGTTCTTCGGGGGCTGGTATTTATTGGTTTAGTTTTGTGAAAGGTTATGTTACATTGTAATTATTAACAAGAGTACGATTTTCCTCCATTTAGGCTTAGTGAGATTTCTAATGAGACTTGTGTTAATAGTTCATTCATTTTTAATAAAAAATTATGATTTAAAGTTAAAAACACGATGCTATTAATGAAATTCAAAGCTAACCCAACAAATTTGATCATCAAAAGCCAACAATTTAAAATTCAAAATTGTTTTGACCTAAAGTGATCTAAACAAATAATCTAAAGCCGCATAATCTTAAATAAAGTTTAATTTAAAAATAATAATTTGAAAAAAATAATATTTATAACATAAATATCTTTTAAAACGTCGAATCATTAGACTTTGGAGAGGGGTTTTTATGAGAGAGATAAGTCTTTTCGTCTACCCTTTATTTTCAGTTCAGCTTCGGGGCACCCTCATCGCTGCCGGAGAAAGAGGTGTTCACTGTTTTTGTCAATAATTTAAGCATTAAAGTTTCCCATCGTCTACCTTAGAAATGACATGCAGTTGAAGATATCGAAATTGATGGCTCTGTGTTTGTCTTGGTTTCTCCCGTTGTTTTTTGATGGCTTGATGTGCTTTCTCTGCTTAGGTTTTCTTTTATGTTTGCATCTCTTGTTGTCTATTGTCTGGCTTATTTTCAAATGTTTCGTTTAGAACTCTTCTTTCTGTTTGTTTGTTTCTTTCTCATGTGTTATGAATTTCTATGTGTAAAAATAAACAATACGATAACAACATAAAATAACCTCACAAGAAAGAGAGATTTAACATGGTTCGACCTTGCATACCTTTTCAGATGAGAGAAACGAATAATTCACTATCAAGTAGGAAACATAAAAAATGCAAATACATGATATCACATGTAATCACATGATCTTGTATATATACAGAGCCTGGTGTATGCAACTACTCTTCCAAATGTCTTTACAATACACATCTCTACAGCATAACCGATATAGTTGCAGAGATCCAAAAAGTAGCTACATCTCTCTAAAGTAATCATCTCTCATAATTCTAAAGGTTAATACCAACTATATATTTAAAGAGCTAAATACTTAGCTACTAAGAAACCTTAGCTCATAAGACTTCTTGCCTAATATAGATATTTAGGTATTAAATAATCTAATTAAAAAATATTCTTCTATTACTAGAATTAAAATAAAATCTAATTTAATTATCAATTTGAATTTATGCAATATCTAACACCATGTTCTTCATGTGGTGCTATTCTACCTTGTGTATCCATGTTTCTTTGTTTTTCTATGTACATTAGCGTGTTCAGTAAAAAAAAAGTGTGAAATTTCTCTTCGTTTGTAGCACCCAAGGCAATTTTCCAAGCGTATTATCTCAAGAAAATGTTGAATGTGCCAAACCATTAAACCATTAAATCTGACTCCCTCATTTTTATCCTGAAACTCATACTTTTCTCTCTTGTTTTAACTCTCGAGGCCTCTCCTTTTGACGACCTCGGCTTTGCTAATGGTCGTTGGGACAACATTATCTTCCTCCCCTTTTCTTTTTCTTCCTTATGTTCTTTCTCTCTCGACCTTCCATTTTCTTTCGTGTTCTTGATGTCTGTTTATCGTTTCTTCTGGCCAGTTTGTTGGATCTTCTTCTCAAGGACTAGAGGTGACAAATAAATCATTTGGTTTGATTTTGGTTCGGGTTGTTTTGGGTATGACTACATTCAGTTTAAGTTTGGTTTGGGTCTTGTTTGATTTTAGTTCAGATCTATGGTGATTTCGGTTCAGGCATCAGGTCAGGACGTCAGGTTGATTAATTTTCGGTTCAGTTGATTTCGGGTCGATCAATATCGGGCTAATAGGAGATCGATCAGTTTTAGTCGGGTTTTCAGACTGAGTTAGTTTTTTCAACCCTATATATGACTTTATATAGCATGTATATTCGACTTTTTGGTGCGTTGTGCGAGAGTTCACATCTCATCTTTATTTATTTATTTTAATATATTTTTTTATTTCGGGGTTGTGTTGAAACTGTTAGGGTTTCTTGTTTGTGGTCGAAGGGAAGAAAAGATGCTTCGAGAGAGTAGAGGAAGAGTCAACAATGGACATGATTATATTCGATACTTATTTGAAAATTTTATTAATCATCAATATTTTGTATCTATTAATATTAATTAGATTATAAAAAATATTTTTTAAATATAACATTACTAAGTATATTTGAAGGATCTATATATTAATTTATTATTTATATAATCATTTTTTATTAAATGAGTGGTATTACATTCTCATTCCAAGATTCAAACTCATACAAGATGGGGTAATAAGAGCATCCTTAGCCACTAAGTCAATTAGTAAATCTCTTTATATAATCATTTTAATATAATATAATTAATTATTAAATTTAAATATAAATGTGTGAGAATAATAATAAAATATTAGTTTACAAATTTCACAATATAAATACGTGAAAGTGAAAAAATAAAAATATTAAATTTAAGTTATCTAGAGATTTTTTATAATTGTTATGGGTAAAAAGGTCTTTATAACTCTAATGTCAAAATCTCTAATTTCAAAATACTTATATTAGCATTTTTTTAAATTAAAAGTTTTACTTCAATCCGTTATTCACCAAATGTTTAAGTTAATAAATTTGACCTCTTAAACTTTTATTTTTAATTTAAATATCTAATTTTCACTCAAACTACTGTTTATCAAACAAATTTAGGAGGCCCGAGTTCAAAAATCCGTTCGTATCATATGAATTCGTAATAATTTGAGTTTAGAAAAAGTTAAGTCTAGTTCAAAAAAGTGAGCCCAAAAAATCTAATTTCAAACCCCAAAAAAGCTCAATCCCAAGAAAAGAAAAAACCCGCCCGATTCCACCTATTTGTCACTTTTTGTTTTTTCATAAATTGAGAAATACCAAACGTCCTAATGAATAACATTGTAATAAAAACAATCTAATATTTTATAACATATTTCTTTAAAATATTCTTTGAAAATTAAGTCGCCAGTTCATCCATACACATAACATACTTGTTAAACAAATTTTTGTATTAAGATGATTTGTCTCCTTTTGATAGTTTAATCATTTATTTTTGTCTGCCTATGCATAAATATTTAATATTATTAAATATTTATGCATATTATATATGTATGTCATGTATGTATTATTATTATGTGTTTAATATACATATATTTATTATCTTTTAAAATATAAATGTATATTTGTATGTTTATATGTATATGTATATATATTATTAATATTATATTATGTATATACGTATATTTATTATTATTATTATTAATGTTATTAATGTTAAATGGGTTATAAATAATAATATAAAAAATGGATATGATTTAAAAGCTCAGTCTTTATTAATAAATACATATAATATAACATACTTGCATAATGTTGATTCAAGAACAGTTATGAGGATTTTATGAAAAGGGGCTTTGATTTTTTTGAGGCTCGAGAATAAAATGAAGTTGTTTCTTTTTTTTTAGTTATATACTCGTTTACCGTTATAAATCCCTTCGTCCCAGTTAAATCCTTTCTGCGATCCTCCTTTTTAAAACCATTCAATTTTGTCATCACGTTCAGCTCCATCTTTTGGTCTTTAATTCGGCTTTCAAATTTTATTTTCTTTTTTTCCTCACCGAATATTTCCTTTTATTTCTTTTTGAAACGCCATTAAAAGCCATTTCATTCTTTCTTTCTTAGTTTTTTTTTCGTGCCGTAAGCTTTGAATGTGGTGTTTGACCAAACTTTATTTTGTTTTCTTTATTTGCCGTATAGGCAAGAAACATTTATTTTGTTTCTTAAAATTGATTTGGCTTTTCATCTTTCAGTTTATTTACCCTTTTTTTGATCAAGGAAAGTTTCATATCAGTTCATAAGCAACAAAGATCAACAAATAAACAAGGACTCAGCCCCTGACATGATCCCGTAAGATTTTTAGTAAAAGCCACAAGTCGAGAGCTAAGTGAAATGAACAAAAACTTAAGCCATGCAAGGCTTAGACAAACACAACCAACCGGGTTCACCAGAGGAACCAAACGAAAGCAGTAACAAAGCATAGGAGAAAGCACGAAAACAAATCCTGACCCTAAAACTGAATCAAACCGATGCGAGAGCTCCATCCGGAGGCAGAATCCTTCAAACGAGGATCTTGTCATCACCAACTTAATCAATTCTTGCCATAAAAATGAGGATTGAAGAGGCTTTGCCAAGTCAAGCACCGGCCAAACCAAGAAACGACCACTAACGAGAGGCAGCAACTCACTGCTGCCAAGACTCCGTTCGCACAGACCGCAGTCAGAACCCTTAACCTCGAGGCTTAAAAAAGAAGAACTAATCACGGGGGAAAGACATGAGATAACCACCACCATTTGAGCCTTCTCTCTATCGATGATGGTGGGGTGAAAACCGATCATGGATAATGCGGATGACCCTTCGGCGGCCGGGAAATAGGTCAGGGTTAAGGATCAATGGTGGTTGAAGATCGAAGTTAGGAAAATGGAAGAATATGTGATGAAATTTGGGGAGATTTAGGGTTTTGATCGAAAACAAACAAGAAAGGGGAATGGTTTGGTATTTGTGGTGGATCAAAACGGGGGAAAACGATGAACAAATGAAGAACTGGGATGAGTTTATGGGTTTTTATCAAAATTTCAAAGGTTTTTGGGGTTTGGCAGGTTAGTGACGAGAAGATTTAAGAGAGAGAGAGTGAAGAGAGAGAGGGAGAAGGTTGCAAATGGATGGTCCAACTCAATTCATCCTCTGTACCGAGTTGGAACGACGACATTTTGAAAAGGTATCGGGTCAAAACGATCTGCGCGTTTGTGAAATGGGCATGGATACGGGGCCGCATCCGACCCGTGATTCGGGAGCTGGGTAGGTCGGGAGAGTTTGGGCTGTTTGGGTCAGTTTGGGCCGAGAATTAAATGGGCTTTGGGTCAAATTATTAGGGAAATTAGATTTAAGCTCTCCAGTTTGTTCCATTTTACAAATTGGTCACTAAATCTTTGCAATTCAGCCTTTTAATTTTCATTTTAATTTCATTTGGTCCTGAGCAGTTTAATTTCTTCTTTTTAATTGCTTTATTTAATTGTTTGAATCTTGTATGTTTTTAAATGAGCATGTAGTATACTTATTTAGGAGATATAAATAACTTAGAATGTTTATTAAATTAGAGCCTTTAGAATTAAGTTCTTTAATTTGGTTTAATTAAATTGATAGGATAGATCATGATAGAAAATAAATGAGTATTAAACAAACACTTTAATGCCCTTAGTTGATTAGTGTCACATTACAAAGTGATGTTAATCAAGGGGTCATTTTAGTGAAATATTTAATATTTCATTTAAACCTAGAATATGATAATTAAACATAATTAGTTAAATAAAATTAAACTTAGGATTAAAAAATAGTGACATTAATATTAGAAATATTATTAATTTAGGGCCTAATATGGTAGTGCCCAATCATTTGGGTGTTATTACAAAAAACTCTAAATTGGTAATATTTATAGATTTTAATTAATTAATGAATTGAAGCCTTAATTAGGTTAGAACTTAAAATTAACAAGAAAATAATTGGACATGCATTTTAAAAAAAACTTTTTGTGTTGAGATACATTTTTGAATATGAATTGAAACATCCTAAGATAACTGGATATTTCAAAAATTCATATTCAATGAAAATGTATTTTCTTACAAAAGGATACCCCCATTTGAAATGAAATTCAGCTAACAATTAATGATCTAATTAAATTCAAATTATTGCTTAAAATGCCAAAATGCCGCACGGAATTAATAAGGTGCCGATAACGAGCGTTTGAGGGGTGCTAATCATTCCTCACACGTAACCGACTCCCAAACCCAAATCGTTTTAAAAGAATCTCTGGTTGTTTTTATGGTGTCCGGTTTACCAAAGTGACCGGTGGTGACTCCAAATTGATTTTTTAGAATTAATAAAGGAAAATGCAGTTTAATATGGAAAACCCTAATTTTCAAAGATTTAATGGATTATAATGAATAAAAATTCTTGATTTTCAAAAGAATTAATCGTCATGCTATTTTTTCATACCTTTCAATTTCAAAAAATGGTCGCGACAACTTGACGACTCTGCTGGGGATGAAAAAAAGAGAGTTAGGCCTAATTAATTAATTCCATGTGGCATTTTGAGCAATAATTTGAATTTAATTTATTCTAAAGAATTGTTGGATGAATTTTCAGGAAGAATGGGGGTAGCTTTTATTTATGATATATTTGACATTCATGCATAAGCCCTCGACCCGAGCTTTTCACCCTTAAGTGGGAGAAAGACATTATTTGACGTGATACTCTCTAGCTCCGAGTTCAGATTTCTGTCTTCTTTCGGTACACTAATCTTATGCGTCGTGGGACCCACGCCTTCGTTGTAAGGGACCTATACTATCGAATCGATATCTTACTGTCGTAGTAGACGATAACGACAGTTTGGGAACCTAGAGTCTAGAACTAAACCCACATTCTGTTCTTAGAAATCTACCCCACTAGAGCCAAACATGGACCTAGGGCAGGTGCTGCCGGTTTAAATACATTTCTTTGGTTATTTTTCCTTGCTAAATATTTTTGTGCAGTTATATGATAATGCTTGCTTACTTGCTTTTTGTATTAATTCACAATTACTTACACGTGTTTCTTTTTGTTTTTGTTCTTGATAAACCATGTCATTTTGCATTTATTTTGGCATCGATTTAAGAAACAGTCAATTAGAAATATTCAGAATGTCTAGAGGGGTCAAGATTAGGGAAGACAATATTATAGTATGGACATGGTCAGAACAGACTCAACATGAAAAGGGAGACAGTTTGCGTGTAGGTGATGTGTCACAGATGAAAGGTTAGTGTAAGCTAAACACTAACCAGAATACTTGCTTGCAAGAAGTAAAAGAAATCTGGGACCAATGGGGAAATAAAATGAAAGAGTCATTCAAGAAAGAATTTGGAGACATAGCTTTGCTGTTAAGTGTGAAGGTGGACCAACAGTTGCTGAGGGCCATGGCACAGTTCTGAAATCCCGCATACAATTGTTTCACTTTCGGCCGAGTCGATATGACTCCCACTCTCGAAGAATATGAGGTGTTGATTAATTGTCCAACTATCCATAGTGACAAGATATACACGAGACCTAGAAACCGTTCGGGTTTTAGGAAGAAGTTAGCATTGATTACCGGAAAGACAAATGAGTGGTAGGTTACAAAAATTCCAATAGTGACAGCACATATCAGAATGAGGACAAGCAGCGAGTGAATTGGAGGGTCCTAAAGGAATTGATAACTACAAATAGAGATGAACCAGCCAAAACAAGAAGTTTATATGCTTTGTGCATATACGAATTAGTTTTATTCCCGAGAACTCCAGAGCACGTAGATCCATCAATTGTGGGATTATTTGAGCGACTCAAAAAAGGTGTAAACCCAGTTCTCGCTATTCTAACTGAGACGTATAGGTCATTGACTGCATGTAAGAAATCGGGAGAATGAAGGTTTTGGGGATGTGCACAGCTACTAGAAATCTGGTTCAGAGGTCACAGATGGGACACACCGTATAGAGCTGCAAGGTATCTCACCTCTTATTCACTGATAGATGAATATATGACGAGTTGTCCTTTAGAGAGAATGAGGGAGGAATGTTTCAAAAATTTAAGGGATACTGATGTTGTATAGAGGGCTCCTTGGTTGAACAAATGGATGGTATTCTTGTATAGATGTGGAGAAAGGGATTGGGTCCCATTACCTGGAATTTGGGGAGGAACAACCTATTGTCCTTTGTTAGTATCAAGACAATTTGGTTCGAGGTAGTTCATACTGGCTACAGCGGGGATGGCAAGATTCGAGTATGCTCACAAAACTAATGACTACAAAGGGATTGTAGTACAAACATGGAAGGCATGGGAAAAACCAAAAGTGTTCAGCCATATCAAGAGCTAGAAATGATGACGGGATATGAGGAGTAGAGAGCGCAAATGATGAATGATACAACAATTCAGAATATGCCAGAAAATGTAGGACCGTCCACTCGACCAGTTATGGAAGCGCCGTCAGCACTAGAGAAACTTAAGCACGATCAAGAATTAGATCTGAAGAAATACGAGAAGGGGATCAATGACCTTACAGAAGAGCTGACAATGGCAAAGCACCAAGTGACCATTCATGAAGGGAAGGAAAAAGAGTTAATCGCATAAAACAAGAAAATTAGCGAAGATTTAAAAGAGTTGCAAGAGATTCATAATGATTACAAAACCAAGCAAAAGGGAGGAACAAGTAAGACAATACGAGACTTGTCAAAGAAATTAGAAAACGTGAGGAATGAATGAAATAATTATGAGAAGCTATACAAAAAGAAGTCCCGAGAAAGCAAAGAAGCAAATAGTAAAGCAAAGAAGAAGATAGAAGAGGAGCAAGCTAGAAATTTTGATCTGACAAGACACATGACGCAGTTAGAGGAATTAGTGACAAGATATCACAATTAAGATAGGGTTCAGATGGAACAGAAAAAGGAAGTGCTATAGAAAAGGACATTAGAACTGGAAAATGAAGTGCAGACATTGAAAGGAAAACTTGCAAGCTATGAAGGAGCACTATGTCAGGACTGTAGAGTATGGAAGACAAAATATGAAGCTGCACAACACACCGTTTAGAGTTAGAATAATGAACTGATGAATTTCAAGGAGCAGGTTAAGAGTATAGCTTCATATATGCATATACTCTCGAGGCAAGCTACGACTCTACTAAAGCAACCGAACGTTGAGCTGGAGTATGGAGAGGCTATTGCGCGTCTGTTGCACGAGTTGACCAACTTAAGAATTAGGGCTAGAAGTTTCATGTAGAAAGAGTTGTTTTATTTCCTGTATTTGAACCTTCTAGTGAATGAATGTTTCTAAAGACTATTTCTTAAAATTTGATGCCTTGTTTGCATACATGCATTCATGCATCCGTACATCTACATAATCATGCATTTATGCATTTACCTTTCAAAGTTATTTTGAGAAATCTTTGGTTTAACAAAGAAAATTTCATGACAGTTTTCCTTAAGCCGCAATCATTCCACATTCTTACGAAACTCGTTTGCGTTCAAAAACTATGGTTGTTGAGGACCAAATTACCAGTTTAGAGAATGATCGTGTGGAAACACAAAGTGGCTTTGATAGGATGGAGCAATCTATGAAAGATTATTTTGCTCAAACTCAAAGAGAGATCATTAATCAGTTGAATGCTCTATTAGGGTCCAAGGAGTCAGGGAAGGCTAAGGCTCTTGAAGGTGCTTCCAACGAAATGAATGACAAAGCAAAAACCACATCTCACGTGAGGGTGCCACCTGAAGGACCTCTGTGAAGAAGGTCCAAATTAATCTGACAGGAGCAACACCAAGCAATCCGGTGAACATTGGGGCAAATTTTAGGAGCAATGACGATGTTCCTGATCCGAATACTTTGAACGAGATAGTGAAATTCGTGCTGAGATTGAGAAGAAGTATGAGGAGCGCTGTAAGGCACTGGAGGATCGTTTGCTGGAATTGAAGAAAGTAAATAAGACAGGACCTGGCGTAGTTGAGATGAGTTTAGTGGCTGACCTAATACTCCCTCCAAAGTTTAAAGTGCCAGACTTCGAAAAGTATGATGGGACAACTTGCCCGATAGATCATCTCACAATGTACTATCGAAAGATGGTCGCTCACTTGAAGGATAAAAAGCTGTTCATACATTGCTTCCAGGATAGTTTGACCAGTTCGGCTGCTCGATGGTACACACAGCTAAGCCGTATAAATATTTTTTCATGAAAGGATTTTTCTAGGGCTTTCGTAGAACATTATAAGCATGTTGCGGAGATGGTTCCTAGCCGTGTAATGTTACAGGGTATGGAATAAAGAAATAATAAGACACTTCGACAGTATGCTCAGAGATGGAGGGATGTAGCAGCACAGGTCCAACCTCATTTGATGGAAAGTGAGGTTGTCCATATGTTTGTACAGACTTTGAAGGGATCGTTGTTTGAAAGATTGATCAGTAATGCTACCCAGAATTTTGTTGATATAGTAATGACTGGAGAGTTAATTGAAGCAACAATCAAAAGTGGGAGGATTGAAAGTGGAGAAAATTCTCGTATGAATTACAAGAGGAAGGACCATGAGGTGAATAATACAAGTACGTATGAGGCTCCCAAGAATGTGACTATTACTTCACCAAGAGCAGCGTCAGGAAATGTGCAGGGTTCAAACAAGAAAGATACCCATGGCTCGAGGAATGATAGAATGAATTTTACACCAATACCAATGTCTTATGCTGAGTTGTATCTACAGTTGTAAAAAGCGGATTTGGTGAGGCCGTACTACTTGACCCCTCTACAGCCTCCCTATCCACAGTGGTATAAGCTCGATGCTCATTGTGAATTTCATGTTGTGATATCGGGGCATATGATTAAGACATGTACAACATTTAAAAAGGTGGTTCAAAATCTAATCAATAATGGGATCTTGAAGTTTGATGAACCTAGCATTGCAGCGAATCCTCTGCTGAGTCACGGAGGGCGAAGAGTAAATACCATAGAAGAGGATGATGAAGCGAAACAACTGAAGACTGATGTGTTAGAAATTAAAACTCATTTGAAGTGGGTATTTGAACAATTGTATAATGCTGGAATGATTGAAATAGGCATGAAAATGGAGAAAGAGATGCAATCTGATGTGTATTGTGAGTATCATCAAGAACATGATCATGAGATTCAACATTGCCCAAAATTTCGAAGCCTGATACGAAAGATGATGGACAATAAAGAGATTGAGTTCTTTGTAAGGACATGTGAGAAGAAAGCAGTGGAAGTTTGCACCTCCGAGCCATCGGGCTTCAGATATGGGATACATAAACCTTTGGTAGTCGTTGTTAGACCCAAAGTTGGAGGCCCTGCGGATGTGAAATCTATTGTGGTTCCCAAGATTGTGATCTCATCCCCTGCACCATTTGCTTACAAGAGCACTCACAAGGTGCCCTAGAATTATGCTGCTACTGTGACCATACCTGAATATGGCAAATTGCAGGAAGATATAAAACCGCTGGAAGAAACAAAGTTGATCCTAGAAGAGAGTGAAAATGATCAGCCAGGTTCTGAAACAGTAAATGAGGTGGGGCACTTCACTCGAAGTGGCAAATGCTATTCTCTGAAAATTCCCAAATAAGCAGAGAAATCCAAAGGGAAAGCCGTGTCTACACTAGAAAGATTTTTGGGGGAAGAACAAGCACCCAAGATAAATGAGCCGGTGACAGAGGAACAGTCTCAAGAATTCTTGAAGTTTTTGAAACATAGTAAGTATAATATTGTCGAGCTGTTGAAGAAGCAACAAGTGAGGATCTCTGTTCTAGAGTTGTTGTTAAGTTCATAAAGGCATCACAATGCATTGATGAAGGTGCTTAATCAGACATTTGTACCAAATGACATATCCATAAGCAAATTGACAGGATAGTGAACCACATAACTGCTGACAATTATATCACTTTCACTGATGATGAAATTCCTGAGGGAAGAATGAGGTCTATGAAGGCTTTGAATATCACCACTCATTGCAAGGGCTATGTGCTGTCGGGGGCTTTGATAGAAAATGGTTCAGCCTTGAATGTTCTACCGATGGTGACTTTGCAGAGATTGCCAATTGACGATTCACACATGAAAGTATACAAGAACATTGTGAGGGCCTTTGATGGAACAACTCGTGAAGTACTTGGGAAGATTGAGGTACCATTGTTGATTGGACTGGCAGTTTATAATATAGACTTTATGGTGATGGATATAAAGCCCACATATAATTGTCTGCTGGGAAGACCTTGGATCCATTCGGTTGGAGCTGTACAATCTTCCTTGCACCCAAAACTGAAGTTTTTGATCGAGGAAAAGTTAGTCAGTGTGGGAACAGAGGAAGCCATTATTGCTTCAATCACGACTGATGCTCCATAAATTGAAACCAATAAAAATGCTCTCGAATGTTCCTTCAAAGCCCTGAAGTTCATCAATGCTACATTTGTTACTGAAGGAAAATCATTTCCACGACCAAGGTTGTCAGATTTTACTAAGATGGTCGTACGAGAAACGCTAGGGAGAGGTGTAAGAACCGGAAAAGAACTGGGAAAGCGACTGCAAGGATGTCTACGTCTAAAATCAGTTGTTATGAAAATGGAACGCTTTGGGCTAGGATACAAGCCCAATGTCCAGGAGAGACTAAAATACCTAAAAAGATGGGGAGAGCAAATGAGGGCCCGTTTTCTGGGATCTGAAGCTTCTTCTGAACCCATGCCGGTGGTGGATCTGACATATATGTTCAAGTCCAGAGGATTTGAAAATGTTGAGGAGCAGCTTATGATGGTTAACCTAGAGACCATAAGGATACAGGACGAGGAAATCTTTGCCAATAAACTGGAAGGTTTGCTTGTCAGAGGGATTTTTGAGAATGCCCAGCCTGGGAAGTTTCTGAAGAAAATTTATCCCTGCCTCCCAGGAGAGAAACTTAGCAACTGGAAAGTCAATGAGCTTACTCTTGTATCCAATAAAACAAAGTAAATACCAGGAACCAACTCTATACCTTTGCCCACGGGTATAGAGCATTATCTGTAAAGGGCCACTATGTCAGCTCATTTAAATAAAGATGCTTTCAATGCTGAATTACAAATGGCAAACATGTTTCTCACTTTCCTTTTTGCATTCCTTTCAAATATATATACTACAATTTCCTTTGCAGGTTTTCAACTATTGATTGCATGAATGATCTTGAACCTAATCCTGGAGTAGATCCTGAGTGGCCAGTGTGTCTAATGGAAATTAATGAGGTGGAAGACGAAATAGAATGTGAAATCCCTGAAGAATTACTAAGGTTGGTGGAAAAAAAGGCAAGAAGATCCTACCCCATAAATAGGAATTAGAGATTCTTAATTTAGGAACTGATGAAATCAGGAGAAATGTGAAAATAGGAACAACCTTCTCGACAAAAGCTAGACAAGGGTTGATTAATTTGTTGCAAGAGTTTAAAGATGTTTTCGCCTGGTCGTACCATGAGATGCATGGACTGAATACATAAACTATCTATAAAGCCGGAGTGTAAACCAATGCAGCAAAAAACTTAGAAGGCTGAGGCCAAAAATGGTACTGAAGATAAAGGAAAAAGTGTAAATGCAAATCGATACTAGTTTTCTTGAGGTATCCAAGTATCCAGAATGGGTGGCCAACATAGTCCATGTACCAAAGAAAGATGGGAAAGTACATATGTGTGTGGAATACATAGATCTGAATAGGGCTAATCCAAAGGATAATTTCCCTTTGCCCCATATAGACATCTTAGTGGATAATACGTCAGGCCATTCTTGGTTCTCCCTCATGGATTGATTCTTGGGGTATAATCAGATAAAGATGAGCCCAGAAGACATGGATAAGACGACATTTATAGCCTTATAGGGGACATACTATTACAAAGTGATGCCTTTTGGGTTAAAGAATGCTGGGGAAACCTATCAACGGGCGATAGTGAATTTGTTTCATAATATGATGCACACAGAGATCGAAGTGTATGTCGATGACATGATTTCCAAGTCCCAGACTGAAGAAGAACATATCCAAAATTTAAAGAAGTTGTTTTTGAGGTTGAGAAAGTACCAGCTAAAGCTCAATCCCAATAAATGTACTTTTGGAGTAACATCAGGCAAACTCCTAGGGTTTGTCGTCAACAGGAAAGGAATTGAAATAGACCCAGATAAGGTAAAGGCGATCCAGAATTTACCACCGCCAAAAATACAAAAAGAAGTTTGAGGATTCCTCGGGAGGTTGAATTACGTCTCTCGGTTCATTTCTCAATTAACTGATAAATATGATCCAATCTTCAGACTGCTTAAAAAGAACAATCTAGGAGAATGGGATGAGGAATGCCAAGAAACGTTTGATAAGATTAAGAAGTACTCGATGAATGCTCTGATACTGGTTGCTCTGGTTTCAGACATGTCACTCATCCTCTACCCAACAGTTCATGAAAATTCAATGGGATGTGTGTTGGGACAACATGATGACACAAGGAGGAAAGAAAAATCCATCTACTACTTAAGCAAAAAGTTTACAGATTGTGAAGTGCAGTACCCACCTATTCAAAAGTTATGTTGTGCTCTGGTATGAGTAACTTGCAGGCTTAGGAAATAAATTCCATATCACACTACTTGGCTGATTTCTCACCTCGACCCATTGAAGTTTAAGATGGAAATACCAACATTGACTGGAAGACTGGCTCATTGGTAGATGCTTTTGTCAGAATTTGACATTGTGTATGTAAGCCAAAAGGTAATAAAATGGAGCGCTATAGTAGATTTCTTGGTAAATCGTGCTTCAGATGACTAAGAGCCGTTGAACTTTAATTTCCCTGATAAAGATGTGATGAATATCTCTACGAAAGAAAATAGAATCTCTGGGATGAAATTTGGAAGTTATATTTCGATGGGGCTATAAACGCCCTAGGACGTGGAATTGGGGTAGTATTTATCTCTCCATACAATGAGCATTATCCCTTCACAAGTAGACTAGAATTCCTTTGTACCAATAACATGGCAGAATATGAAGCTTGTGTTATGGGGTTACAAGCTGTCATTGAAAGAAAGATAGGGAGTTTAAAAGTATATAAAGATTCTGCATTGGTTATTTACCAGCTTCGTGGAGAGTGGGAAACAGAAGATGCCAAGCGGATTGAATATCGAAAACTAATCCTTGAAATGATAAAAAAGTTCAAAGAGATTACTTTCACATATATCCAAGAGAGGATAATCAGATGGCAGATGCTTTAGCTACACTAGCTTCAGTATTTCTAGCCAACAGACCTGAAGACATGATGACAATCTAGATGCAGAGTTACAATGCTTATGCTCACTGTTGTAGTATAGAAGAAGAGATGGATGGAAACCCTTGGTATTATGATATTTTACAGTACCTCAAATTCCAAAGTTATCCTCCGGAGGTAATGATAACGATAAAAGAACTATCAGAAGATTGGCTTCAAGATACGTGCTTGATGGAGAAACCCTATATAGAAAGGGCAGGGATTAGATCTTGTTAAGGTGTGTTAATGCTAATGAAGCAAGAAGCATCATGGCAGAGGTCCATGATGGAATATGTGAGACACGTGCAAACGTTTATGCAATGGCCAGGAAAATTATGAAATATGGATATTAGTGGGCGACCACATAAGGAGATTGCATTGAATATGCAAATAAATGTCATAAATGTCAGATATACGCTGACAAGATCAATTCTCCACCGGTGCCACTCCATACGATCAATTCACCATGGCCTTTTACTGTCTGGGGCATGGACGTTATTGGGCAGATTTACCCCAAGGCTTCTAATGGCCATCTTTTCATTATTGTGGTCATTGATTACTTCACTGAATGGGTGGAAATGACTTTTTATGCTAACATCACAAGAACAACAGTATGCAAGTTCTTGAAGAAATAGATTATTTGTCAATATGGGGTACCAAAAAGGATCATAACTGATAATGCCACCAATTTCAACAATAAGATAATAACAGAAGTGTGCGAGTAGTTCAAAATCATACATCACAATTCTGTAACTTATCGCCCAAAGATGAATAGGGTAGTTGAGGCAGCAAATAAAAACATCAAGAAAATCATATCAAAGACAACAGAGACATATAAAAATTGACATAAGAAGCTTCCATTTGCATTGTTTGCATATCGAACCTCGATACAAACTTCAACTGGGGAAACTCCATACTCTTTAGTTTATGAAACAGAAGCAGTACTCCCTATTAAGGTTGAAATTCTATCCCTCCGAGTCTTATCAGAAGTGAAACTGGATAACGCAGAATGGATACAGGCTCAGTTTGACCAGATGAATTTGATTGAAGAAAAGAGGTTGAGGGCTATTTGTCACAGTCAAGTGTACCAGAAAAGAATGATGCGAGCTTATGATAAGAAAGTACGACCTAGAGAATTTCGAGAGGGAGATCTTGTGTTGAAAAAGATCCTACATATACATTGCGTAATTGTGGAAAATAGATGCCAAATTGGGAGAGGCCTTATGTTGTTAAAAAGGCCTTCTCCGGAGGAGCACTGATTCTGACTGAGATGGATGGTAAAGAGTTACAAAAACTAGTAAACTCTAACTTAGTCAAAAAGTATTTTGCCTGAATAATAAAAATGAGAGAAAAGAAAAGAAAAAGGCAGAGTGAAAACCCGAAAAGGGCATTTCGCAAAATAAAATATCTATGGTTAAAACCCAAAATGGCACTATAGATATCAAAAAGAAAAAAAAAAAAAAAGAAAAAAAGAAGAAAAAAGAAAAAAGAGAAAGAAATAAAAGAAAATGGGGGGTTCAAGATGAAAATCTGCAAAGGGCATCATGAAACCAAAGGAGGATATGGGTTGAAAACCCGTAAAGGGCGGCCCAGATGTTTAAGAATAGGCATCCGTCGGTTAAAACCTCTATGACACCACCTAGTACTTCAGAAGGGATTTCACATCTGCAATCATCCATACAATGTTTGAAGTCTATTGGACAAGGGTTAAGCTCAAGACTATCTCTGGTCGATGAGGTGGATGTATCCTTCATGCTATGAATGTCCAAAAATCTAATCTTGTTTCTTGATTTTGTTGTTTCGGTTTGCTGTGACTTGTTTGTTAAAAATCCTATTTGAATTTGTACTAATAAGCTTCAATAAAAATCATGTATTTTCTCCTGAGCCTTTCTGTTATTCCAAAGCGTCATTAAATGATTGACATAGTGAATAAAGCAGATAATTTCTTGGTATTACTATGTTTTGAAAGATACAGGTGAACTTTAGCACTCTGGGTTATTGAAGAAGAGTGTATAAAGTAGAGGTACCGTTGGATCTCATATTGACAAAATATTCAGAGATAAGAAGGAAATTTAAGGCTGAAGCACATAAAGAGTGTCGTTGAAAATTAGTTTTGAGACGCTCATGGTGACAGGATCGGGATAACAAAGTCTGACACCTGAAGAACAACGATTTCTATCTCTGTTATCATGGTGATCGGGATAAAAAAGTCTGACATTTGAAGAACAATGATTTCTATCTTTGTGCTCATGCTGAAATGATTGGATCCACAAGGCCAAGACATTATCATGTACTCGTGGATCAGGTTGGCTTATCGAGAAATGACTTGCAGGAACTTATCCATTCTCTATCATATGAGAATTAAATGAGTATCATTGTTATCCTCGGCATTGCTTCTATTTGCTATGCCCTTCTTACAACATCTTAGTGGGACCAGATTATGAGGATACTTTTGAGATATTGTCAAACTATGGTGGTATCACAGCACCTGGAGCCTTCGTCGCCCTTCAACCTTCAAGGTTGAATTTAAATACTCACAGCTTCATGTTCTTCTGTTGAGAATGAAAATTTGATCCATTATTTTGTAGATGTTCTTGGACTTGGCAAAGCTTAAATGCTAAAGTGATCTGGTCGGCTTGGTCAAGGTTTCTAAAAAAAAGAAAAAGAAAAAAAGAAAGACCAAGGTGAAAACCTGAAAGGGAGCCTTGAGGGGAAAAATTGAAGTGAAAACCCGAAAAGGCGCTTTGAGAAAAGCAATCTAAAGTGAAAACTTGAAAGGACGCTTTAGAGAAAAGGGCCAGAAACGCAGAAAGAAGTTTTTGATGGCTAATCCCAAATGTGAGATGAGATATTAAAGAAGAGATGAAACACAAAGATAATTCCCCAGGGAATGACAGTTGATTGATTGATCTTAATGAATTATAGCACATGCATCATATAGAAATTAAGATCATATTAATCTTCATATATGCATTTTAGTTTGTTTTGGCAGGAAATGAAAGAAGAACTCCTAATGTGAAGACTTCGTCCAACGAAGAAGAGCTCCTAATATGAAGAGTTCGTCCAGCAAAGAAAGAATTTCTAATGTAAAGAGTTCGTCCAGCAAAGAAAGAACTCCTAATATGAAGAGCTCGTCCAGCGAAGATAGAGCTCCTAATGTGAAGAGTTCGTCCAGAGAATATAGAGTTCTGAATGAGAAGAACTAGCCCAGAGAAGATAGAGCTCCTAATGAGAGGAGTTCGCCCAGTGAAGATAGAATTCCAAATGAGAAGAGTTCACCCAGCAAAGATAGAATTCTTAATGAGACGAGCTCGCCAGCGAGGATTGGGAGGTTCCAAATGAGAATAACATATTCAAGCTTCTAAAGAGGAAAAAGAGGAAGCTCGAATAAGTCCCTACAGCTCAGAGCAACAGCTGACAAGTGCGGATAAAATTCGTGTCTTTTCAGTCTTTGCCCTATTCCTGTTCCACAACAATAAGCAAAGAGGGACAGCTGTAATACCCTAATTTTGTTTGGGGTTATTATTATTAGTTAGTTTGATATAACTAAAACCGTAAAAATAAATAAACGATAGATATAAATAAATAAACCCTCATAATAAACAAATATTAGTCCCAAATGTCCATTTACAGCCAAATGCCCATTCATATACACAAAACCCATCTAAAAATTTAAAAGGCCCATTTACAAATTTAAAAGCCCAATATACAAGTGATATCCCCCACCCATTTACACATCCAGCCGGTTAAAGAAACATAAAGCCCAATCCGTGTTTCTTTTTTCCGCCCAAAATTAAAGCTCAATGGACACGTATCAGGATAGGATAGGGCATTATTCCCTTCACAATGATTCATTCCCAGCTGACGTCACCGTCTGACCGGGTATAAATACCTGCAAAGAGAGAAAAAATAATTAATGACGGCCAATCATTAACTCATCATTACAGGCAATAATTGAGAGAGATGGGGATTCAAAAGGTTACCAGAGAGGTGAAAGAATGCCCAGAAAAGACGATCGGAGTAGCTTTAATACCGTCGGAGGTTAGCCGGAGCTGCAGACGCGCATTTAGAGGTATACCTCTACCTCTATTCTTTCTTTTCCTGCAATAAAACGAGTAGAAACAATTAAATTCAGCCCTCAAATCTATAAAACCATTAGCTAAACAATGTCTAAAACTTAAGTAAACCCTAGACCTAAACAGAAATCAAATCTGAAATTAAAAGAGGATTTCGGTCACTTATCTGAAGTTTCTGTTGTTGTGAGCACTGCCGGAGTTGAGATCAGAGTTGGAAGAGTGTTAGGCTTCAAGGCGGAGTTGAAAATGATAGGGATAGGTCTTCTTGTTTTGGGTAGATAGTCTAGGTTTGGGCGAAGAAAGTCGATTCTGGTGAATTGGGGTTTAGATTAGGTTTTAGGACGAAAAAGGGAGTATTTTTGGTGTTTTAAGGGTTTTCTGGCGGCGGAGGACGGTGGCCAAAAATTGCCTTGCGGCGGCTACCAGTTACCAGAAAGAGGTTAGGGATGATCGGAAAGTCTAAACGGTGGCTAGAAGGGTTAGGGCTCGCCGAAAAAGATGATCAGAAAGTTCAGGTGATGGTCGGAGGTTGGAAGCTCATGAGAAGGGACGATCGAAGACGATAGTCGGTGGCCGGCGTTGCCTCCAGCGGCTGGGAAATAGGTCAGGGTTAAAGATCAATGGTGGTTGAAGATTGAAGTTAGGAAAATGGAAGACTAGGTGATGAAATTTGAGGAGATTTAGGGTTTTGATCGAAAACAAATAAGAAATGGGAAGGGTTTGGTGTTTATGGTGGATCAAAACAGGGAAAACAATGAATAGATGAAGAATTGGGATGAGTTTATGGGTTTTGATCAAAATTTCAAAGGTTTTCTGGGTTTGGCTTGTTAGTGACGAGAGGATTTAAGAGAGAGAGTGTGAGAAGGTTGCAAATAGCCGATCCAACTCGGTTTATCCCCTTTTATACCATGTTTGGAACGGCAATGTTCTGAGAAGGTACCAGGTCAAAAAGATCCATGCGTTTGTGAAATGGGCATGGATACGGGGTCCCATCTGACCCGTGATCCGAGAGCTGGGTAGTCCGGAAGAGTTTGGGTCGGTTTGGGCCGAGAATTAAATGGGCTTTGGGTCAAATTCTTAGGGAAATTAGATTTAGGCTCTCTAGTTTGTTTCGTTTTACAAATTGGTCACTAAATCTTTGTAATTCAGCCTTTTAATTTTCAATTTAATTCTATTTGGTCCCGAGCAGTTTAATTTCTTCTTTTTAATTGCTTTATTTAATTGTTTGAATGTTGTATGTTTTTAAATGAGCATGTAGTATACTTGTTTAAGAGATCTAAATCACTTAGAATGTTTATTAAATTAGAGCTTTTAGAATAAGTTCTTTAATTTGGTTTAATTAAATTGATAGGATAAATCGTGGTAAAAAATAAATGAGTATTAAATAAACACTTTAATGCCCTTAGTTGATTAGTGTCACATTGCAAAGTGATGTTAATCAATGGGGCATTTTAGTGAAATATTTAATATTTCATTTAAACCTAGAATATGATAATTAAACATAGTTAGTTAAATAAAATTAAAATTAAGATTAAACAAATAGTGACATTAATATTAGAAATATTATTAATTTAAGGCCTAATATGGTAGTGCCCAATCATTTGAGTGTTATCACAAAAAACCCTAAATTGATAACATTTATAGATTTTAATTAATTAATGAATTGAAGCCTTAATTAGGTTAGAACTTAAAATTAACAAGAAAATAATTGGACATGCATTTAAAAAAACATTTTATGTTGAGATACATTTTTGAATATGAATTGAAACATCCTAAGGTAACTTGATATTTCAAAAATTCATATTCGTATGAAAATGTAGTTTCTTACAAAAGGATACCCCCATTTGAAATGAAATTCAGTTAACAATGAATGATCTAATTAAATTCAAATTATTTCTTAAAAATGCTAAAATGCCAAACGGAATTAATAAGGTACCTACCGATAATGGGCGTTTGTGGGGGTGCTAATCCTTCCCCACACGTAACAGACTCCCAAACCCAAATCGTTTTAAAAGAATCTCTGGTTGTTTTTATGGTGTTCGGTCTACCAAAGTGACTGGTGGTGACTCCAAATTGATTTTTTTAGAATTAATAAAGGAAAATACAGTTTAATACGAAAAACCCTAATTTTCAAAGATTTAATGGATTATAATGAATAAAAATCCCGATTTTCAAAAGAATTAATCGTTCGGCTATTTTTCCATACCTTTCAATTTCAAAAAATGGTCGCGACAATTATATATAGTAGACTTATATTCTATATATATATATATGTTGAGTGGATCAAATGATAGTGATTTGGCCAAGAGAGGGGTGAATTGGCTATTTAAAACTTGAGGGAGCAAATTGGAAATTGAAAAATGAAGGACAAAGGCAATTATAGTGGTTCAAGCTTCTAACAAGCTCTACATCCACTACCTTAGCTCCGACTAAGGATTTTCAACAAAATACACTATAATTTCTTCCCCTTTTCTAGGCTTAGGAGGTAACCTTTACAATCGATCAATCTTTCTATCCAAAGATTAACCTAAGAAATCTCTCAATGCAAAGAAGAAGTTGGCAATCTAAAAATAACTCTCACAAGATGGATATTGCCCAATTACAATCAAAACACTCCCCAAACTCTAAATAAAGATTTACAATGAAGAACTCCAATGAGTTGGGTACAAAGATATGACTCTATAAGGTACAAAGGTTTGGATTAATGCTTGGATGCTGCTTGAAGGTTCAATAGTTGTTGCTGGTGCTTTGGAGGCTTGCTTTTATACCCTTGCGTTGATTTCTAGCCGTTTGGGTGGTTGATATCATTATTGTAGCCGTTGGGCTGTATTTTTCACGCAATTAATGTTCTTGATCAACCATCCGTATCGGTACACAAAGGCCCATATCGATACCTATCTATAATAAGAAAGAGTCGTTGTGTACAAAATAACAGAGGCGTATCGATACACAGGAAAGTGTATCGGTATGGTCTTAGTGTAACTAACAGGGCATATTGATACGCGAAAAGCGGTATCGATGCAATTTTGCTCGCTTGAGCTACTGCCTGAACCTATATCAGTACATCTTGAGGGTGTATCGAAACGGGTCCAACGACATTTTAAAATTGGTCTTTACCAATAATTGACTCCAACGGCTAAGTCATTAAATGTTGATTTTTGAGAAAATCTTTGAAGCGTATCGAAACACCTAGTGGCGTATCGGTACGCAATGCTTAAAACTTAAACTCAATATGAAAGCCGTATTGAAACGAATGTAATCGTATCGAAACACCTGAGGAAAATACTTAGCCCATTTGAAGGCTGTATCGATACGGAAAGAGTCGTATCGAAACAGATGCTTACAGTTGCCAATGTTTCAAAAATTGTATCGATACGATTAGAGGCGTATCGATACGCCTGGGCGTATTTCTATAGTTTGACCTTTAAAACACTTAGAAAAATTTTAGAGCTTTAAGTTTTTGACTTAGAATCAAATATGCTTTAAAATATTTTTCAGTTTGGGACACTTTAAAAATTTGTTTGCTTTACAATTAAGTCCTTAAAAAACATTTTTTATATCAAAATCATCATAGGTTTTACAATCTCCCCCTTTTTGATATAACAAAACCCAAAGAAAATTTTTAAGTGTTTGAAATTACTCCACCTTAGAGTAAGCTAGGTTTTGAAATAGTTTAAAAAAATTAGCTTATACACATTCTCCCCCTTTTTGTTAGATCAAAATCAATGATAGTAAAGGATAATTCAAAGCAACATAGTTATCATAATCTAAGCAACATAAATATCATTAAGGCAACATAATCCAAATCCAAACAAAACTAAAATTAAAGCATAGGTTCATAGAGTAAATAACATAGGTGCATAAAAAGAAATGTCTAATATGACATGCAATGAAATGAATGTCTAGGGAGCATCCTCGTCATCCTCGTCTTGATCTTCATCTTCATCATGGGTTTGAGTAGCTTGAGATTGTATTCATTCTCCATGGTAAGCCGTAAGTGATATGTCCAACGAACCTTGTTGGCTTTCTATGGCTTGAACTCGATCCTCTAAGGATATAAATCGAGTATCAATAGCCGCAAACCCTTCATCCATGGTAGTCCTTAATGAAGTGAATTGCTCATTGAGATAAGCCATGAGAGTGTCCATAGCCTGTGGAGCAATCGGAGCTTGAGGGGCAGCTGTGGGAGGAACTTCTGGTACTTCGGGAAACGCATCATGTGGAAGCTTAGCGAGACGTAACCACTCACCATTAAAATAGTGGAACTTTGAACGAACAAGAGATCTCTCATCAATGGGATCGGTAAAAGGTTCGAAAAAATATGGCAAGCAATCAATCTCCAACTGAGTGAACAGGTAACTCAAAGTTGTCCCATAAGTGAATGATGCAACAAGAGAGGTGTGTCGATGTTGGATAAGGTAGACCAGCTCTACAAACATAATTCGAGCAAGATTGGGCTTCTTCTCTTCACGAAAACGTCGAATCCAAAAGTCATCCACTTGACGGATAGTGGAAAACTTTCCACCGGATGGCCGAAACCAACAAGTGATCATGAGATGCAAGAAGCGATCATGAGCATCTAGAACTATAAAAGAACCACCAAGAACATGTCCCAATGAGTCTTCATCTTCGAACCTAAAAACATTAACAAGAGTTTGAACATCAATCCGAAATTTCTTCCCCATTAAGAAAGACTCAATAGAAATAACTTTAGTACGGTCATGGTTGGGGATGCACCGGGTATTGGCAAAGAAAATCAAAACAAGATTACGGTACAAAAACCCGGGGATTGACAAAAAAGGAATAAAGTTCCACCATTGTAAAAGAGGAAGGTATTTGAACTTGAAACGTTCAGAATTTAAAAAAAGTGATAGATTTTACTCTTTCGCGGCGGATTTTATAATTTTGGTATTGCTTGAAGTTGTTTAGAGCCGTTGTGGTTGGAAAACTCTTTTGATAAATGACACTGAGATTAGGACGTGCCGAATTATCTTCAGTAGAAGACTCACCAACCTCGTTTATTCGACCTCTTTTTCGTTGTGCCATATCGAATCTGAAAATAAGTTAAGGCACAAAACATATGTATGCATAAATCATCAAATTCAATCCAATATGTAATCCAAAATTCAAGGTATTAATGATAAACTATACAATATAATTTTAGAAATATTTTGGTAAAAAGAAATCTAGAAAAATAGATTTAAAAATATACTGTATAATTTTTACATTCGAATCGAAAAAAATTCATATTTTGAAAGAATTTTTGCAAACACTTTAAAACCCATACTATTAGTATACTTTTTGTACAAAAAATGTTAAAAACAGTATATTAAACTAAACGAAAATAAAAAAAGAGTTTATACCTTGATTTGAGGAAATTGGAAGAATGGATGGATGATAATGCACCAATTTGATGAGAGATCTTAGACTTGGTTTGTTGAACAAAAACCATCAAAAATTTGTGTGAAAAACAAGAGGATTTGAAGGGAATTTATAGTTGGAAAAGTTAGGGTTTCGGATGAAAAGGGTTTAAAGAGATTGATTTAACGTTGGATGCTCATTAAAGGCTTATTTAAAGACTCAGTGCCCGCACGTACTGATACGCCACATGGCGTATCGATACAGGTGTGTCGAAACACAGGAACCGTTTCGATACGGACTTACCTGTATTGAAACATATTCTTGAGCCCGTATCAATACGTTTGGACTTGTATCGATACACTTGTGCTGTGAAATGCAATCTGGGTTGAGTCAAGAATGGTGTATCAATACACTTTAACCCGTTTCGATACGAATAACCTAGAAAATGCATTTTGGGCCACAAGTTGCTCAAAAAGTTCAATTTTACTTGAACCGAAATGCATGTATATGATGTATGAATAGGATGAAGGTTAAGAATAGGAACAAGCTCCCCCCAACTAAAGGCATAGATGCATAAAGAGGCACAAATTACATAAACATGGCAATCAAATCAATTCAAGAAAATTTTTGGTATTTTGGGACACTAAAGGGTCAAGGAAAGCTTGTTAAACCTAACTCTCTCCTAAGGGTCCAAAAATATTCTTTATCTAATGGTTTGGTAAATATATCCGCTAATTGGTTCAAGGTATCGACATACTCTAGAACTACATCATTTTTCAAGACATGATCTCTAATGAAATGATGCCCTATTTCTATGTGCTTGGTTCTAGAGTGTTGGATGGGATTCTTAGTGAGCCAAATGGCACTAGTATTGTCACACTTAAGGGGTACGGTATCTACTTCAACACCATAGTCTAAGAGTTGTTGCTTCATCCAAAGGACTTGAGCACAACAACTCCCTAAGGATATGTACTCCGCTTCGGTGGTAGATAAGGCCATACTATTTTGTTTCTTAGAGAACCAAGATACGAGCATACTACCTAGGAATTGGCATGTTCCAGAGGTACTTTTCCTATCTATCTTACACCCCCATAATCTGCATCCGAATAAGCATGAAGGTTGAAGGATGAGTCCCTAGGATACCAAATACCTAAACTAGGTGTATCTCTAGGGTACCTAAAGATTCTCTTAATGGCTACTAGGTGCGATTCTCTAAGGCTAGCTTGAAACCTAGCACACAAGCAAACACTAAACATGATATCCGGTCTACTTACGGTAAGGTAAAGGAAAGATCCAATCATTGAACGGTAAAGCTTAGAATTGACACACTTACCTCCTTCATCTTTGTCAAGCTTAATAGATGAGCTCATTGGAGTGGCTTGAGGCTTTACGTTCTCCAAGTTGAACTTCTTGAACTTATCCTTGATGTACTTGGCTTGATTAATGAAGGTATCATCCTTCCTTTGCTTGATTTGGAGCCTCAAGAAAAATGAGAGCTCCCTCATCATGCTTATCTCAAACTCATCTTGCATTAGCTTAGAAAATTCTTGTCAATAAAACTTATTAGTAGAACCAAAGATAATATCATCAACGTAAATTTGAACTACTAAGATGTCATTGACATATCTTTTAATGAAAAGTATAGTATCCGCCTTGCCTTTTTCAAAACCTTTCTCAGTTAAAAAGTTTGAAAGCATTTCATACCAAGCTCTAGGAGCTTGTTTTAAACCATATAAGGCTTTGGTTAATTTAAAAACATGGTTTGGAAAATTTGGATCTTCAAAACCCGGTGGTTGTTCAACATACACTTCTTCATTAATAAAACCATTTAAAAATGCACTTTTAACATCCATTTGAAAAAGCTTAAAATCATGAAAGCATGAAAATGCAAGAAGCATCATAATAGCTTCCATCCTAGCTACGGGTGCATAAGTTTCACCGAAATCTATTCCCTCTTCTTGAGTGTAACCTTGAGCAACAAGTCTAGCCTTGTTTCTCACTATGTTACCACTCTCATCTAGTTTGTTTCTAAATACCCATTTAGTTCCTATTGTAGATTAATTACTAGACCTATCAAGTAATGTCCATACTTGACTTCTCTCAAATTGATTAAGTTCTTCTTGCATGGCCAATATCCAAAAATCATCTTTTAATGATTCTTTGATATTTTTAGGCTCAATGCATGAAATAAATGCAACATTATTTATAAGTTTGAGAGTGGATCTAGTGGTTACCCCTTTGGATGGATCACCCAAAATTTTACCACCTTTGACATAGTTGAACTCCCTTGGGTAGGTGACCTCTTTTTCCTATAGAGCCAAGTCCTTCAAGGCTTCAAGAGGTGGATCTTGTGTTTCCTCTTCTTTGCTTGGAATCTCATCCACCTTTGATGTTTGTCCTCCACCAATGGCTTCAATGATCCCTACATCATCATCATCACAAGATTTCTTCATCGGAATGAGGTTATCATCGAAAACAACATGTATAGACTCTTCTACAACCAAAGTTTTTTTATTAAATACTCGATAGGCTTTAGAATTTGAAGAGTAACCTAGAAAAATAGCTTCGTCACTTTTTGCATCAAATTTACCTAAATTATCTTTTCTATTGTTTAAAACAAAACATTTACAACCAAAAGGATGAAAATAGCTAATGATAGGCTTTTTGGATTTTAAGATCTCATAAGATGTTTTCTTCAAAATAGGCTTAATCATTACCCTATTAAATATGTAGCAAGCCGTATTAGTGGCTTCCGCAAAAAATATTTAAGTAAATTATTTTCACAAAGCATGGTCCTAGCCGTTTCTTCTAAAGTTCTATTTTTCCTCTTAACTACCCCATTTTGTTGAGGAGTACAAGGAGCCAAAAAATTGTGGCTAATACCATTTTCATTACAAAAATCTTCAAAACTCATATTTTGAAATTCGGTTCCATGATCACTTCTAATATGTGAAATTTTAAGATCAATATCATTTTAGGTGATTTTTGAAAACGTGCTGAATTTTTCTAAAGCCTCATCCTTAGTACTTAAGAAGATGACCCAAGTGTATCTAGAATAGTAATCTACTAACACATATGCATATGACTTACCACCCAAGCTCATAGTCCTAATAGGCCCAAAGAGATCCATATGGATCAATTGTAAACATCTATTAGTAGAAACATCATTAATGGATTTAAATGAGGTTCTTTGTTGTTTGCCCTTAACACATGAATCACATATTTTATCTTTAGAGAACTTTAGCTTAGGTAAACCCCTTACTAGATCAAGGGAAACCAATTTCTCTAAAACACTAATGCAAGCATGTCCTAGTTTCCTATGCCACAACCATGTATCATTTTCATTATGTGCCGCAAAGCGTGCATTGGATGTATATATGTCATCTAAATGCACCATATAAATATTACCTATGCGATGACCCATGAGAATTATTTGATTTGTTTTAATGTTCATGATTTTACATTCATCAGCATCAAAAAGAACATTAAAACCCTTATCGCACAATTTACTAATGCTCAACAAATTATGTTTAAAACCGTTGACATAAATAGCATTTTCAATAAGAGTAGTTGAGAGCTTACCAATGGAGCCAATTCTTTCAATGTGGCATTTGGAGTTGTCACCAAACGTCACTACTCCTCCACTCTTTGGTTTGAGCTCCAAGAATCTACTCTTGTCTCTGGTCATGTGTTTTGAGCAACCACTATCAAGGTACCAAGAATTTGACTTGTGGTTTTGACCTTGTATCATTGCCCCCTACAAACAAAGATCAAGTTTTGAATTTTGGTACCCAAATCATTTTGGGTCCATAAATATTAGTTCCCAAAATCTTGGTTCCCTTAGGAATCCAAGAAGCAATAGCATTCATATTGTTAGAAACTATAAGTTTCTTAGGAACCCATACACTTCTAACTCTTTTAGTTTTAGATTGCTTTTGAAAACTTCTTTATTTGGGGTTAAAAGTCTTTCTCTTTACATATTGGGTTTTTGAAGAACTACCCTTTTTCAAATGTATTTTTCCCAATAGTAAAAGAAGTTTTAAGATTATCCACCTCTTTTGTGTGATAATCTTGGAAACCAGAAAGATTTTTTTCTAAATCAAGATTTTTCTTTTTAAGCTCATTTGAAAGGTTTATCAAATATAAAACTTTCTTTTCCAATTCAGAATTGGTTTTTGAAAGAGACTCATTTTGAAATTTCAAATCGGAAATGTTTTTCTTGTTTTTCAAAATAGACTCTTTGTATTTTTCTACCAATTCATCGTAAACATCTTGCAACTCATCATAAGTATCGTATAATTCATCATAAGTAAAAGATGATGAGTTAGAGTTTACCATTGCTTCCTCCTCAAGGGCCATGAGGTAAAGGTTGGCCACTTCATGCTCCTCATCCTTGGATGACTCCTCGTTGCTCCAAGTTGCCATTTGAGCTTTGAGCTTCTTCTTCTTCCCGAAGCTCTTCTTCTTTAGTTGAGGGCAATCGGTGTGAATGTGGCCGAGCTTCTTGCACTCATAACAAATGAGTTGGTCATTCTGTTCTTCTTTGCTTTTGTTCTTGAAGTCCCCTCTTCTATTGAATTTTCTTTCACGGTTGGACTTCATGAACCAGGTAAACTGCTTGGCCAACATGACCATCTCTTCGTCTTCCTCCTCGCTTGAATCGCTCTCCTCAAAGGAAGCTTTGAGAGCAATACCAAGCTTCTTCTTGTCCACCTACTTCTTCTCTACTCTTTTCTCTTCTCTTTTATTTTTGTCTTCCCTTCCTTGCTTCATGATCTCATGAGTAAGGAGAGATCCTACTAATTCATCGAGCTTCAACGTCTTCAAGTTCTTCGCCTCGATGATTGCGGTTCTCTTCACATCTCATGATTCAGGAAGAGAGTAGAGTAGCTTCCGAACAAGTTTATCTTCGAGGATGATCTCACCGAAGCCCTTGAGACCATTTACAATAACCAAGAACCGATCGAACATCTTGGAGACGCTTTCATCCGACTCCATCTTGAAGTTCTCGTAGCTTAGATTGAGGATCCCGATCTTGGTCTTATTCACGTCGTTGGTGCCCTCATAAGTGGCCTCTAACTTGCCCTACACCTCCTTTGTACTTGTGCACGAAGACATCTTGGCATACATGTCGAGACCGAATGCATAAAACAAGATGTGTAGGGCCTTATCGTTGATTTGGAGTCTTCTTTGGTTTTCATCGGTCATCTCTACCCTTGTCTTCGAAACAAGTTTCCTTCATCATCTCTTTTCATTGGAATGGTCGGTCCATCTTCTACTACATCCCAAAGGACATAGTCTGTGGATTTGATGAAGAATCTCATCCAGTTCTTCCAATAGGGATAGTTATCCCCATTGAAATAAGGTGGCTTTGTGATTGTGTGACTCATATAGATTTTGCCCGGAGGTAGATGTCATGGCAATGAATGGATGGATGATCAACACTCTTCAAGGATCGCCTCTTGTGGATGTTAAGCCTTCAAAGAGTTAAGCTTTGATACCAATTGTTGAGTGGATCAAATGTAGTGATTTGGCTTTTTAAAACTTGGGGAAGCAAATTGGAAATTGAAAAATGAAGGACAAAGGCAATTATAGTGGTTCAAGCTTCTAACAAGCTCTACATCCACTACCTTAGCTCCCACTAAGAATTTTCAACAAAATTTACTAGATTTCTTCCCCTTTTCTAGGCTTAGGAGGTAACCTTTACAATTGGACAATCTTTCTATCCAAAAATTGACCCAAGAAATCTCTTAATACAAAGAACAAGTTGGATATCTAAAAATAACTCTCACAAGATGGATATTGCCCAATTACAATCAGAACACTCCACAAACTGTAAATAAAGATTTAAAATGAAGAACTCCAATAAGTTGGGCACAAAGATATGACTCTATAAGGTACAAAGGTTTGGATTAATGCTTGGATGCTGCTTGAAGGTTCAATAGTTGTTGTTGGTGCTTTGGAGGCTTGCTTTGATACCCTTGCATTGGTTTCTAGCCGTTTGGGTGGTTGAGATCATTATTGTAGCCGTTGGGCTGCATTTTCCACGCAATTATTACTCTTGATCAACCATCTGTATCGGTACATGAAGGCCTGTATCGATACCTGTCTATAAGAAGAAAGAGCCGTTGTGTACAAAATAACAGGGCGTTTTGATACGTGGGGAAGCGTATCGGTACGATCTTAGTATAACTAAAGGGGCGTATCGATACGCGAAAAGCGATATCGATGCAATTTTGCTCGCTTGAGCTACTGCCTGAACCTGTATCAGTACATTTTGAGGGTATATCGAAATGGGTCCAACGACATTTTAAAATTGGTCTTTCCCAATAACTGGATCCAACGGCTAAGTCATTAATTACTGATTTTTGAGATAATATTTGAAGCGTATTGAAAAACCTAGTGGCGTATCGGTACACAATGCTTAAAACTTAAATCCAGTATGAAGGCCGTATCAAAACGAATGTAATCGTATCGAAACGCCAGAGGAAAATACTTAGCCCATTTGAAAGACGTATCGATACGAAAAGAGTCGTATCGAAACAGATGCTTACAGTGGCCAATGTTTCAAACAATTGTATCGATACGATTAGAGGCGTATCGATACGCCTGGGCGTATTTCTATAGTTTGACCTTTAAAACACTTAGAAAAATTTTAGAGCTTTAAGTTTTTGACTTAGAATCAAATATGCTTTAAAATATTTGTTACTTTGGGACACTTTAAAATTTTGTTTGTTTTACAATTAAGTCCTTTAAAAGTATTTGTTATATCAAAATCATCATAGGTTTTACAATATATATATATATATATTGGTACATATATTATACTAATTATATTCTATATGCTATATGTATGTTACGTATATATACGTATATGCTTAATAGTATATGTTATGTTGTGTTATTTTATGTATTCATTCGTTTATTGATGCAGCATTTTATTTGTCAGCATATATTTATATTGTCCATGCATAATATTTTGTTGCCTTAGAATTAGTCCTCAGGATTTCGGTATTCTATTTGGGAGTGTCTTCTCGAATCTTCGGGCGTCATCTCCTCAGGGACCATAAAGTGCGAGATTTTATTTGTTCGAATAAAATTATCATGCATTCATACATTAGGGATTAACTATTAAATTAGATTCGAATTTAAACTTTTCTTTGCAAATACGATACGAACCTTTAGGTATCAATTTTTAGGCGTTGTGGGGTGCTAAAACTTTCCCCACACGTAACCGACTCCCGAACCTGTTTAAATATCTGGTTTAGTTTTTCGGTGTCCGATCTACCTTATCCAAGTGACCGGTAGCGACTCCAAGTCTTATTTAAAAATATGATCTTTTTCAAAATTTCCCCTTTAATTAATTTTTTTATAAAAATGAAATACTTGGTAATTTTTAGTCGCTACAAATAGCAACAATGTTTCTCTCATTCAACAACCCAACGGGACATTTAAGAAATTTCTTTTTAGTCTCGCAAAGTATGGTGCATTTCATATGGTTTGAGGCTTTCATTTCTATTATCCATGTTACAAAGCAGGTTGACTTTTGACCCTCATATCATTTGATAAGGGTTCTTTTACTATGTTATATTCGGTTCAGACAATGACTTTTTTTATCTCTATTGTCCAGTCCTTAGATGATGTAAACTCGACTTTCATTTTCCTTCTTCCACCCTCGATTACCCTTTCTTCATTTCTTCTGTTGCGGAAAAGTTTCGTCGGTAAAATCATTGTCGTTAATCAAAGTCTAGTTTTATTTGTTATGGCTCTGAAACGGGAATAAAAATATTGTGCATTTTTTATGTTCTAACATTAAAAAATTAAATTTTAAATTTAACCTTAAATTTTAGAGCTTAAATATAAATTTTAAACTCTAAAAAATACATTATACCTCAAATTCTTTAAACATTAACCTTAAATTTTAAACTTAAATTTTTAATATAAGAGCATAAATAATGACACCAAAAAATGACAAATAATTTCTATTTGTGATACATCTAATTTAGTGACTTATTTCCTTCTTTTTTTCTATCAAAAAAGGAAAGGAAACAAATCCCTAATAATTTGTTTAAAATCATTTCTAATAGCTTGTAATTCATCTCTTATTCTTTTTAAGTGCCTAAACTATACCTCTTGTTAATTTCAGGTGCTTAAACTATTTTTGATGTTTCATTTCATTAATTTTACGTGTATGATAGTTAATTGTCGTTAAAAATCAGTTAACCAATTAAATTTGACACGAGGCATGTTTTATTTTTAAATTTTTTAATTAATTTTTTAATAATTTAAGATCTTTAAAAAAAGTCCCGGAAATCTAAAAATTTCTAAAATAGTCCCAAAACCCTAAATCCTCACCGCTACCACCATGATGGATGCCGTCTAGTCAACCCTTTCAGCCGTCAGACCCAACCGACCATTTTCCCCAACTCGCCATTATTAAAAATCGACAAATATCGTACAAGTCGAGCATTGAACGGCGAATGTGAAATCAACGTTCGGCTGTCACGTCGTTCGTCGATTTCTAACAATGGTGAGTTGGGGGAAATAGTCGACCGAGTCCGGATAGTCAAATGCTTGGGCTCGGTGACGGTGATCTGTGGCGATATCGGTGAGGATTTTTTTTATTCTTAGAGATTTGAGGACTGATTTGGTATTTTTTTTCGAAAATTTGAAAAATTAAAGTTTTTTTCTTAAAAAATTAAAATTATTGTTACGTGTCAAGCATTAATTGGATAACACATTTTTTTAAACGACCTTTAACGACTATGCAGCTAAAATTGTAACGGTATAAACATTAGACACATTTTTACCAAAAAATAGTTTAGGCATTTATTTATATAATAAGCCTTTTTAAGTTCAATTCGATATAATGCATATACTACCTAAACTCCTCCTCACATTTAAATCGAAGAATATTGAGCGCTTAAGCATGCTCAATCTCATATTCTCATGTATATTGTACCAACAATATGTAAATGAAACATTCAAACTAAACTTTGAAAATTGGCAATTTTAACTAAAAACCCGTTATAAATAATTAATTAAAGAAATGACCCCCTCAGAGCATTATTTAGAAAAATGAGCCCCAAATCTGCTACGTATGAAGAACTCCCGTTCTGTCGAAAGCGAGTTTCGATTTTGCTTTCAGCGAAGAGCGAGTTCTTATTATGTGGCATCGCTTTTCAGAATAACGAACTTCACAGGACCTCACTTTCTGTAGAACGCGAGGTCCCCGAAAATTTGAAGAGTCAACTGAATTTATCGCGGGCTGTTTAATAGAACTCGCTTTCTGCAGAAAGCTAGTTCTTGTAAATCGGGGTAGCAGAACATGCGTCCATAGGCATGTTCGAGTGATATTTCGGGGCTATTAATCGTATAATTTCAGTAAACGGCAAATTTAGGTGCGTAGTACTGGAACTTGTCTTGCATTTGACACCAATATGGGCAAGTTCGGTGCGTTGTAAACTGGGTAAAATTCGCGTTGAAAACGGTACCATAGCTTGTTTTTGTGAATGACTAAAAGTTAAAAGGGCGTGATAATCTTTTCCCGTTTATGTATCGGGTTATAAAATAATAAATCTAAAACTATAAGGCAAAATAAATATAAAACTATGTAAAAAATAAGACAAAATAAAGTTTTTATTATTATAAAATAATAACTAAAGTTGATAAATAAATATTTTCTCGTCCTAATGATGCCTATGTCTACATGTTCCGCAGTTGGGTGCACGACGTTCTCGTGGCGGATTTCTCCGATCGGCATGTACTTCATCGTCATCGTCGTCGTCCTCATCATTAGTGCCATGATCGTCCTCGAAACGCGGAGCACCGCTAACACTAGGACCGGTGTAGAACAAACTCTGCGGCAGCGTCTGCTCGACAATGTTGTAGTCAAACTATGCTGCCAATGGTGGAACATCCAACACCAGAGGAACATATGCAAAACACGGTGTCGGGTAATATGGTGGAGGCACCGGTATAAAGGGACAAAAGACGTTCGTCATGAAAAGCTCGGGTGGAGGCCCCGTCTGCTGAAATGTCTGAGGACCACCATCTGTAGAAATGATGACGAAGCAGAGTGCATGAATGTCAGTCATGGCGCTAATGTCGAAGGCCCTACCCCGAATTGATCTGCTGCTCGCGATATTCCAGATGACGAGGCCCCTGCAGTGTGTGTTCGACGTCTCTAGCTTTCAGGCCCTATTCTGGTATCGCACTGCGTCGGCTGGCGCTAGGTGGCGTGACGTTGTGCGGGTAGGCGGTTTCGGGGAGGTAGCACAATTTCTCGCTGGCGCTCCTCCAGAGTCAGTATATGCGGCTTCCCATTTTGGTAGTACCATTGCATATAGTCGAGTGTGACGTCCTGGTTCACAATGAGTACACAGATGGACAACCGCCTGCCATACCTTGTCATCCATTGCCTAACCCAGTCAGCGTGATAATGGCCCCAGTGGACTTCCGTCTTCCCCTACCGCGTCAACCGATGTAATTTGTCCAAATTGGGTGGCGGCTCTGGAACCCCTTGGACGTAGCCAAATTGTCGCAGAACCCGGTCAGCAGGATGCCACTCGACAATTTCGTAGTTGGTGAATGGCACCAGCACCAGCCAGACGTGAGAGCCGTCCGTGATGTTCTGCGGAATACAGTCCTGAATCAGAGGAGCAGCGTACGGAGTCCACTGGAACTGAACAAAAAATTTTGAATGTGAGTTATATAATTTTTTGGCCAATTTTTTTTTGAGAAATTAAGAACAAAATTTCTAAAATCCTGACCACGTTTTGTATCTTGTCGATTAGCAGTTTGTAGTCTCGCTGTGTCTCCGGCAGTCCCTAGTAAGTGAATGGAAGACACCACCTGTCATTAATGAAAAAGAATTTAAAAAATTGTAATAGTTTAAAAACATATTCTTCAAATAAAATAAAATAATTTAAATTTAATTAAATTAAATAATTTTAATAGTATATTCGAATAAGCAGGAATAGGTATGGGGTAGGCTGTCTAGGCCGCGGGCTTAAAAATGACATCTGAAACCAAGCCCAAGACTGAAGCAGTAAGAGACATCCTCCGATTGTGGCTCTATCTGGGTCGATGGTTCTGCAAAGCTCCCTGAACAAAAAGGCCAGGACATCTGCTCCCCAACATTTCTTGCTATATTTTGCAAAAATGCGGAGATGGTACAGCCACATTAGGTGGACTTTGTTGCGTGATTTGTCAGGCATCAAAATCCCTCCAATAATGCGTAGGATGTGGGCACGAGCAAACCGCTGCGAAAATAAAAAGTTCCGTTATAAAAATATTTTAATTATTAGAAAAATAGGAAACGAAAAATATAGTAAAATAAGATTAATATATTTACCCGTTTTGTTTCGTCATCCGCATCCGGGGGAGGATTGTAAAATTTTACTCCAAAAAAGTTAGAAAGATTTTGCCACCGTCGAACTTATCTGGAACCACTCTTAGCAGCTCGGCACACAGGTTCGGCCAGTCACCCTCAGAAACACCGGTAATAATCGCGCCGTTAGTAGTCAAGCCAAGATGATATGTAACATCTTCCAGTGTAATTGTAGCCTCGCCACACGAAAGATGGAATGTATGGGTCTCTGGCCTCCATCGCTCCAATAAGGCATTAATGAAGGGACGGTTCAACTTCGTACCACCAACGATAGTAGCGACATGCCCAAAACCAGCTTCGGCAATAAATGGAACAATATCCTCGTCCGGTGTGGCCGTGATACGATTTAGATAGCATGTCAATGCTCGTTCGTAGTTCTTGAAGAAAAATAGTACAAGATAATAATTTAAAAATATATACATATAGGAGGATATATTTTTTTTAAAAAGAAATTAATTTAAAGTAAGAAAAGAATATTACCTCCTCATGCGCTCGCCAGTAGTCGAAGACGTGTCGTTCGTCTAGCCTCAATAAAGCCCTCATTGTATAGAAAATATACGAATAGAATAGGATAAGAAGAATGTAAAGGTGTGGGGTTATTGATTCTGTAGGGCCCTATTTATAATGGAACTCGCACCGGCTGGGAAGCAATTTTAATGGAACTCGCGTTATGTGGAAAGCGAGACACCGAAGAACACACGTTACGCAGGAAGCGAGTTTCATTGAAGATACATGTCCTTTGACTTTTCAGAGAGCATCTTGAACGATCATAAAGGAAACTCGCATTACGCAAAATGCGAGGTCCTTTATTTCTCACAAACCGTCCATTAATTAATTATTCCTTAAATTATTAGATAAATATGGTAAAAATTTGATTTTAAATTCCTATTTTCTTTAAATTGAAGTCCTAATTAGTGTCGAATCTTTGAAATCAAATAGTCATAAAGTAAAAGAAGGTATTTAAATTTTATAAGAGGTAGGAAAAAGATGGTATTTAAAATATATAAATATATAAGTTGTATTATTAATTAATGTCCATATGTAGAAGTTTGTTAAAATTTCAAACTCAATTGGTATATAAATTAATTAAATATAGTATAATATAAAAATTTGTAGTAATCTGAAAATCTGTTACAACGGTAGCATATAAGAACGGTTAGAAGGGACCTCACGGTATATAAATTAATTAAATCGTAATTGTTAGTATTTTAGGAAGCATAATTTAGGCATCATAAGTTAGGAAGAAAAATCAGAATTGTTAATATTCTAGGAAGCATAATTTACGGAATTGGACCTCGCTTTCTACATAACGCGAGGTCCTATTTAACTGGTTTGACTCAACAGTCATATATAATGAACGGTCAGAAGGGACCTCGCGTTCTGGGGAAAGCGAGTTCTGTGGATAACCACGTTGCGTAGAACGCGTGTTAATGGTTTTTGAAATTAAATTCATTTCGTTTTTCCTTCCCTATAAAACTCAGGCTTCGATTATATCTATTTCAGCAAAACTTCCAATAGTTTCATCCCCTCATGGCTAAGTTTTTCGCAACATTTTATTTTATTGGTACCTATTTCGACTCAACAATCACCAGTAATATGTCACTCCACGACTTGTTGCAGTTGATATCTGAAGAGGTTAGTAAACGTACTGACAAGAAAATTTCTTACTTGAAATGTAAAATCCCAACACCGACGGCAAGTGAAACACACTACATTCTGAAGCTTGCTAGTGAAACCGGCGTACGTAACATGTACGAGCAGCTCAATTCTGTTGGCGCTAAATACATTCATTTGAATGTTAAGTTCGATGAGGTGAACGCTGAAGAAGGTAGTACGTCTGCACCCGTAGAAGTTGCTATGTTTGCGCTCGCAGCGAGCAGTGAACAAGCTCCTTGTTCACCGGATATTGATGCATCTGCCGACCAGTTGCAGCTTTTTATGTACAAGCGCAAACAAAAAAACAACAATTGATCAAAGAACTTAACTTAAGTTCAGACATTTCAACTGACTACGATGATTCCGATGGCTTCGATCATATGATGGGGGTAAACGACATGGTCACATGACAATGAACTTGGCTGAGGCGATCAACTCAGCTCTGAAGGGAGTGCAGTATTTGCCTATCACTTCCGTTGTTAAAGCGACATACTATCGTTTGGCTACCCTATTTGCAACCATGGGAAGGCAAGCAACTGATTACATGGCAGGTGGCCACAAAGTGCACCCGGACTTCCTAGAAAAATTGTAAACTTATGTGCGTCATTCAAATGCGATGACTGCAACTCTCTTCTCTCGAGAAGGCCATTTGTTTCGTGTTTCAGAATTTTCGAGGCCATTGGAAGGCATACAACACAACGCGTACGTGGTAGATCTAGGGAAGAGAACCTGCGACTATGGAGTCTTCCAAACATTCAAATACTCGTGCGCACACACCATTGCTGCTTGTTCTTCCTAACAGATTCACTACATGCAACTGCTTGATCCGGTATACTTACTGCAAACAGTATTAAAGGTTTACGAAAAAAAGTTTCCTCCCATCGAAAATGAAATTGATCTGTATGCCGTTGATGATGAACCGACCATACGCCCAGATCCTGCACTACTACGAAATAAGGGACGTCTACGATAGACACGGATTTATTGTGTGGAGGACATAGTTGAACATAGAGAAAGAACCGGACAAAAGAAACTTTGCAGTGCATGTAGAAATCCTGGACACACGATTAACAAGTGTCCTAACCGCTCGGGCCTTCGTATGAACTAAGTGTTTGTTGTATTTGCACATATTAATTTTAGGGTTTTATTTATTAATATCTTATTATATGATATGATATTTGTTGTTTGCTACTGTTTGTTGTTATTTTTTTTCTTAATTTTGAACCAATTACTCACCTATATAGAACGCCAGATTCCTGACACGTCAGGAATGTCAGGAATCCTGGCAGAACTCGGGCTCTACAGAACGCGAGATTCCTGACATGTCAGGAATCCTGGCAGAACTCACTCTTTACAGAATGCGAGATCCCTACCATGTCAGGTATCCTGGAAGAAATTGCTCTTCACATAACACGAGATCCCTTCTATAAATACTTCCCCCAAAGTTGTAATCCGGTAGTTTTAGAGAATACTACGCTTCTATTGTAGCTACCAATAACAACAAATCAAATACTCGAAAAATACTTTGGCTAAGAGATTTCTCGAGTATTGTGATTTGTTGGTATAAATAGTTACATCATAAGTACATGCCCAGAGCTCCGAGCATTTGCATCATATTTGAACGAGGTCAGACCTACAAGTTGAACGGCAAATCACAATACTCGAGAAGGTAACCGCGGCCAAAGCTCTTACCATTCGGGCTGATGATGGAATCCTGGTGTGAAATGAAGCGTAATGAGGTATACCTCAATATTCAGGATTGCCCACATCACGAGTAGCAACTTTCTACGAATGTAACGAGTAGCAACTTTCTACGAATGTAATATAAGTTTATGTTGAAATTTAATACTAGTAACGAGTTACAACTTTCTACAGATATAATATAAATTTATGTTGAAATAACAAGGTCTCATTGGTTTTAAAAGTTGTCTTTTTGCCTTGTCGTTCCTGTAGAAAACCACGCTTTCGATCCATTTTCAACGCAAATTTTATACCCTTCTCCGTGTATTGCACGTTCCAATGTTAGTATGAAATGGTAGCCAATTTCCTCCACAACACCTCCAAGGTCAAAAAAATGTGATAATAAATGTACATTAAAAACCTGATACATAAACGAGAAAAGATTATCACGCTCTTTTAACTTTTCGGTCATTCACAAAAACAAGCTATGGTACCGTTTTCAATGCGAATTTTACCCAGTTTACAATGCACCGAACTTGCCCATATTGGTGTCGAATGCAAGACAAGTTCCATTACTACGTACCTAAACTCGTCGTTTACTGAAATTATACGATTAATAGCCCCGAAATATCGCTCGAACATGCCTATGGACGCTTGTTCTGCTACCCCGATTTACAAAGAACTCGCTTTTTGCAGAAAGCGAGTTCCATTAAACGGACCACGATAAATTCAGCCGGCTCTTCAAGTTCTCGGGGACCTCGTGTTTAGGAGAGCGCGAGTTCCTGTGAAGTTCGTTATTCTGAAAAAGCGATGCCATGTAAGAACAACTCATTTTTCGCCAAAAGCGATATCAAAAATCGCGTTGCGCAGAACGCGAGTTATTCATACGTGGCAGATTTGGAGGTCATTTTCTAAATAATGCTCTTAGGGGTTATTTCTTTAAATAATTATTTTTAGTGGGTTTTTTTTACATAAAATAGCCTTGAAAATTCATATCTTTTCTAAATTTATGCTAATTATCATAATAATTATTCTATATTTACATATATCTGTAATAAGAAAACAAATGACTAATTAATCTGACTACAAATTATAACGGTGATTAATTCTATCCACTCCAGCAAATTGCAAAAGATTCAACATGATATTTCAGGGTGTGCGAAAACGGAGTGTAGACAAAGAGAAGAGAGGGTAACATACAAATAGACGAAAGAAAAGACAAATCTACAGACAAGATTCACGGCCATTGTACCAATCATATATCAATATCACGTTTATTGTATTGAATGAATATGAAATCTATCCTATTTCCCGGGTAAAAAAACACTGTTTTTGTAGCAAAAGTTGGAGTAAAGATCCTCTCGTAAGATTCGGGACGTCGACAGCTTTGATTTCACTTCCATTTTAATCAAATTATGGCCATCCATCAGACTATGCGTCAGAACGGAAACTGTGCGGGCTATCAGCTATGCCCTAGCCTATGAGGGGAAAAAGAACACAATACTGGCTGCCCGTATGTACAGATTTTTTTTATTAAATTTATATTTTTATACCAGTATTTAAATTTATATAAAATAAAATAATATAAATATAATTAATCATTAGGCTAATTATTGAATTTTACCTCTTCGGATCTGCTTCTTCTATGCTTTTCCAAACTCTCTTTTATGTTTTAGGGTTTCATTATTCATACAGAAATCAGCTTCATTTTCAAGTTTTTCGACTCACCTAAAAGAAACTCCATTGAAAGGTGGAAAGGGGGAACATGTACGAGTATAATGTCAGGTGGTATTTAAGACTTTAACATGCATGGCAAGCTAAAAAGACACAAGGGGGGAAGTGGGGACAGTGATAATGCCTGCAAGAGACAAAAATTACCTAGCAATGCAGCACATTTAGAGGCAAGTGAATGCAATGTATGAATGAAGATGATGACAAAAGTACGTATCCATGTATATATAGCAGTAAATGTCCTGGATTCTGAGAAGTAGCAACCGTGTCTGGCTGGCCAATTGACAACCTTGTCAGTTCACCCACTAATTACTGTTACATGTATTTTGAAACACGCCCAAATTTCAAAACTTGAAAGATATTGAACCAGAAACTTAAAAGGGTAAATGTAAAAGGAGAGGATATGCCATTGGGACCCGACGTGACAATAAATGGTGGCATCAATCCAACATTGTCTTGTTAGGTGAACTTTCATCTACCCACCTCCGGAATTGGTCCTAAATTTTTATGTCCTTGAACATTTTGGCTTCTGAGTCAAAACTTTGCCATTATATCGGCAGTGTTATCAAGATTCTTTCACACACACACAAATCCTAGAGCCATGCACCTAGAGAGAAAGAAAACATGAGAAAAGTCCGGGAACTCTTTGAGTTTTATTTATTTTTATATTTAACATCAATTTTCGTCTCATAATGCCCTTCCAATTGTTCACATGAAAATATTGAAATGGAAAGACAAATCGAAATCACATGCAGGGATAAACTAGCCATTAGGTTTTCTTAAGGTCTCCCTGGACGAATGCAAGACATCCAGTGTCCTTTCCCTACAAAAATTTTTGGACAAATGCATGAGCTATTACTCACGCACCCTAAAATTCATGGGATTATTTATTATCTCAACTCTAAAGTTCCGCTTTGCTTGAATGAATTTGGACTAGAGTTGTAAATTAGACGAGACAGATCGCAACTTACTCGAGTTCGACTCGGTCAAAGCTCGACCAACACGCGACTCGATTGGACTCAAGCTCGAACTCATCTCGAGTTCTTAACGAGCTACTCGATACTAGACTCGAAAATATAATATACTATTTTTTATTTTTATATTTAAAATCTAAATCCCTAAACCTAAAATCCTAAAACATACACCCTAAACATAAGTTATAAACCCTAAAATCTAAATCCTAAATTCTAAACCTAAAAACCTAAACATTTAAACCCTAAACTAGCACCTTAAACCCTAAAATTAACAAGCTTGTATAAACTTTAGTTTACACAACTTTTGTATCAAAATATTTTTCTAATAGAGCTTTAAATGAGACGAGACAAATCACGAGCTACTCGAGTCGGACTCAGTCAAAGCTCTACTCGATTTAACTCGACTCAAGCTCGAGCTTGACTCGAATTCTTAACAAGTCGAGCTCAGATTATTCAGGCTCGTTAAAAACTACTCGAGTTCAAACTCAACTCGAAATCTTAATAAACTGAGCGGAAGGAATCTTGTTAATGGTACAAATGCGTGACAATGCGGTACCGCATTGGTGCTTTATTTTTTAGTTCGAATACTTTGCAGCTGGGACGAACTAGAAAGCAAATTTAAGGGTAAAGTATAAATAATCATAAAAATAAATGGTAAAATGAAGGGTAAGTATTTTGCCAAACATATTTGGATTTTATCCTTGATAGAAAATATATACCTTTTTTATAATGAGATTTTAATAATTAAATAGAAATATTATATTATTATACCAAAATTCGAACCAACACAAAATAAAACAATATGAATATTCTTATCCACTAAGTCAATTAGTGAATCCTTTCGTAACTGGATTTTGATATTACTTTGGTGTATTATATCTGACTTTAAATGCTAATGGAAGAACTTATTTTCAGTTCTGGACGGGTTACAAGAATAAATTGTCTAAGAAAAAGGTAAAATATTTTTTAGTCACTCAACTTTGTCTAGGTTTCTATTTTAGTCACTCAACTTCAAAAATTATAATTTCATCATTTAACTTATGAATTTCACTCATTTTGTCACTTGACCATTAAGTGTTGCACGCCATTTATTTATTTTGTTAAATTATGCAAAAAAAATGAAAATTGTCACACAAACTCAGATTTTTGGACCCCCTTTGATTCACCACTCCAAAATATTCTTCTTTCAAATTCGAATAGTGAGGAGGTCGAGGAGTATAAAAGTAATATATCTTGGTTTCACACTAATCGATCGTGGAGATTACAAATCGAACGAAGATAAGTGAAGGCTTTGATTTGAGTTTTGTCGATTTCAAGAAAAGTCTAAATGAGAAGAAACAAGAGGAGAGAAATGGATGTTTTGGTACCAATTACATTGCAAACAATGGTCGACGACGAAAAAGACGATGGCGTGAAATGTTTATGGCCATGAGGAAAAGAATGTTAAAATTTTAGAAATAACACGGCCCAAAACACAACGTTTTTGTATTGACATTAGACACTTTAAAAGTTGAGATCCACCAATTGACATAGTTGCTAAGGATGCTTATATTGCCCATTTTGTATAGATTCGAATTCAGGTATAAAAATATAATACATTTCTATTTGATAAAATAAAATAAAATTAAATGACTAAAATAGAAGCCTAAACAAAGTTCAGTAAAAACTATTTACCAAGAAAAGATTATGATCAACATACTTTTACTACAATTTTCGTTTTTACTAAATTTATTGCAAACTGATATGCTTTGTTATTATGTCATGTTGTCACCTTGAGAAAAGACATAGACATTAATCTCACATCGAAAAGAAAAAAAAATAGATCTTGAGATATATAATTGGTGGCGTTGTACATCTTATCAGACTATCTTTTAAGAAGAAGATAATGATCTCGTAACAAATAATATCAGAGCGACTATTTGATTTTTAAATTATAACAAAGAAAGGAATACTCGTAAAACTTTCAACACTCTCAATTGAAGTCTTGTAGTCTAATACAATGGCAGAAGGTTATGGGAATTAAAGGAGACTATGGCTCTAAAAATTTTGAAAAATTAAAATTTGATTTTTAAATTTGTTCAAGAAATTATTTTTTTTTAAATCATTAAGCTTAAAAAAAGTTTAAATATTTTTAATTCAATTTTCCGTAGTTTTAAAAAATTCTCATTAATATTTCAAAATTATTAAAAATTAAATTTGGTTATGATCTCATAGAATAAAGTAATATTTTAAGAATTAATATAGACTTGATATTTATGATAAATTAATTTGAAAATTTGTTGACGTTCAAAATGTTAGACATCGAACATAAAGGAGGAAATGGAGGCAAAGATGGGGGATAAGGGCAGTGGTTGATGGCGGTTTATGGTGGTTCACCCATTCTAAAATAAACGGAGAGCCATTGATAGTGAAGAGAGAAATTACAGAGGCCTTTTGTAGGAAGTGTTCTACTTGGTCATTCTCTTTGGATCAGAGGTATATATATGTCTAAGTGGTGTTGTTTGATAGGATTGAGCTAGACTCAGTGATGACTACTTATGGGTTCAGTCGGTAGGCTTTTCACTTCTGTTACATGGGTTGGTAGGACAAATTTTGATCGCCAAATAGTAGGCTTAGTTGATGAGTTAGATGAACTTAATGACTAGCACGTTAGGAGCAGGCCGAAAGAAAGGATTCCGAGCAATAAAATTTCTCTTGTTGAAATGTGGTGCGGAGGCTGAAATTTTTGAAGACGTAGATGTTTTCCTGAAGACTGGATTTCGAAGACATGAACGGGTATAACAAATTTCAATATAAAATGAGAAGATAAAAGGTGCTTATGGTAGTAAAGGGTTCAATTAGTTACCGAAAAAGAAAATCAAAGACACCATGAAGATTGGAATCATGGTCACAAATAATTGCTATGGATACAGCTCGTGTGTAACTAAGATTAATCCATTATATCTTTTCCAAAGCTGTCCCACGCCAAGCAAATCTTCGTTTTCATCTCTCCCAAACTGTCATCAGCAAGCACTGTAATCATATTTGTTGACTCTTTGAACTTTGAAGCAAAATATGCATATTATATGTTCAGTTTTTTTTAACCTTTTTCCCCCACAAAGAGTTGCAATCTTTTTGACCTCCAATCGCTTTTATTGTGACCTTTTCTTTGCTATAGGGTTTAATAACAAAACAAAAGTCTACATTATTCTTTTCTGAAATACGTGCATAATATTATTTTAAGAAAGTTACATATTTAATATCATATTTATTCTCGTCTTATTATTTTAATACTTTTAACTTTTTAATAAAATAATACTTAATGTTATGTTCTGTTTTTAAATTAATACATCATCTGTTTAAAATTAACGGCTAAACTAATATAGGTATTTTTATTATTTTTTTCGCTTTTCTCTCTCCTAATCAGAAGTACTTAGAATATTTTTATAATATTTTCTCATCTAGTAAGGTGATGATGTCACCACCCATTAAACGGAATAAAAGTTTTTGGAGGCAAGAGTAAGGGTTTAGCCACTAGGCCAACCAACCATACTTGATACATTTTTACGAATTCGTATACTTAACATATACAATGTTTTACCATAAATTAGAAAAAAATTCACAAGAATTTGAACTTGATTTTTTTTACTCAAACATAAAATACTAAACCACTAAGCTAACCAAGAGCTTATTTATATTCCACCAACATTTTTATTTACTTTATTTATTGCTAAATTATATATCAAGCTAAATTCATTTTCTCTCTTTATTTGAGAATAAAATCAAATGTTTAAATAAATACTTATATATTTTCATAAAATTAATATTAATCATTATAAAAATTAAATTTATAATGATACAATATAAATTTTAAAGTAGGTACAAATTAAATAAATATTATAAAAAATATAAATTTTAAATTTTATAAATTAAATAAATATTTTATATTCTACAAAGTATCTATAAAATTTAAATTCTGTTTTTTATAATATTTATTTAATTTGTAAATAAATTAAAATTTATATTCCATTATAAATAAATATTATGAATTTAATTTTCATAATAATTTAATATTAATTTTATGAGAATATAATTGGAAAAACCATTGATCTAACTAAGAGTTTATATTTATTTAATATTTTTTATAAATTTAATTTGTATAATATATAATATTAATTTTATGAAAATATATAAATATTTATTTAAATATTTAATTTTATTTTTAAATAAAGAGAGGAAATAACTTTAGCTTGATACTTAGTTTACCAATAGTTAAAGTAAATAAAAATGTTGGTGCAATTTAAATAAACTCTTGGTTAGCTTAGTGGTTTAATATTTTATGTTTGACTAGAAAATTTTAAGTTCGAATTTTTTTCGAAGCTTTTTTAAATTTATGGTGAGAACACTGAATATATCAATTTGGGCTAGTTGGCTGGGTGGTTGAATGCTTGTTTTTGCCTCCAAATGGCATGGGTTTAAGTTTCGGTAAGCGCAATCTTACCAAATATTTATTTTATTCCGTTTAATATCACCACCTCATTGGCTGCAAAAAATTATTATAAAAATATTTTAAGGATTGCTGATTAGGAGAGAAAAATAATAAAATGTCACATTAATTTAGTTATTAATTTTAAACGACAAATGAACCAATTTAAAAATAAAACATAATTTTAGGTACCATTTTACTTAAAAATAGTTGGGGTACTAAAATAGGAACACGACCATAGGTGAGATACTAAATATGTAGTTTTCTCTATTTTTTGTTGAAATAGATGTCTAACATTCTATTTTGACACGAAATCCATCATCCAATCATAGCTTGACATGTAGTTTTTATTTTTTTCTTAAAAAAGGAACGAAAAAGAAAATAAATTTAAAAATCTTAAAATTTTCAAAATTTACAAAATAGTTTCAAAATTCTAAAACCCAAAGTTAACGCCATTGTCACCGACGATAGTCTCGTCGTACCCCTCCATCGTTGTCGCCAAAGGCCAACGCCCATTTTCCTCAACCACTATCGTCATTAATCAGCGGGAGGCATATCAATCGGACATCGAATGATGAACGAAAAAGACTCCAGCCGTTCGACGTCTGATTAGCACGCTTCTTGCCGATCACTGACGATAGGTAGTGGCATCTGATGACGGCAGTGGTGTGGTTTGGCAAGGCTATCGACAACGACAATAGGTTCAATTTTGGGATTTTGAGACTTTAGGGATTTAAGACTTCTATAAATTTTGAGAATTTTTAGATTTTTAAAACTATTATTTTAGTTTTTTAAATAAAATTAAAAAAAAAACACATGTTAAATTATAGTTGATGTTTTTTGACGACGTTACCTTAAAATAGTAACAAAATAAAATGTTAGGTACTTATTTTCAACTAAAAAATAAATGTTGAGCATCTACTTCAACCAGAAAAAAACTTCAAGTATGTATCTCAAAAAAGTGTATTTAGACACTTATTTTGATATTAAGTCTTGTTAAAGTAATAATATTGATGCTAATGTTGAGAACCTACGAGGTCGATGGAGAGAATCACTTGAAGATTCCAGCGAAGATGAAGATATTTAGGGTCCTGATTTGTTCCTCGATGACGTTGGTAAATCGCCTAATTTCGGTGTTGGAGAATTTATTCTGACCGGGGGCGACATTACATTCTATGAAGCTCTTATTCACATGAACTCGGTGGATTTCGATACGATGAGGGCACCACAATTCCCAAATATGCCCCAATTAACTTCGAGTCAGCATGGTAAATTATTTGAGGGGCTGCAATTTAATAAAAAGAATGAAGCTATATTCGCAATTAAAGAGTATAGCATCATGCAGTATGTGGACTACGCGGTTGCAGAATCTACCTCAAAGACTTTCTTTGTGAAGTATGTAAAATACGGAGAATGGTGCAATTAGAAGATTCGAGTAACGAAGCTTAAGAAGATAGATCGCTAGGAGGTCACAAAGTACAGTGGGGATCACACATATTTACGAACATCTATCGACCAGGACCACACCAAATTAGACTCGAGTGTAATAAGCCATCACGTGATGATGTTGGTCGAAGCAAATCTAAGGGTTCCAGTTTCAGCGATTCAGGCAACCATTGTGCAACAATTTGAATATCAAATAAAATACAAGAATGGGTGGCGTACAAGGGATAAGGCATTGCATTCAGTGTATGGTGATTACGATAAACCGTATAATGAGCTACCGACTTTATTGATAGCAATGACACATTTCATCTCGGGCATCATAGTGAGGTATCAAACAAAGTATGCGTACGGCCGACAAGGCCAACTGCTTCAAGGGTATCAATTTTTCCATCGACTATTTTGGGCGTTCAAGCCATGCATTGACGGTTTTCTATGTTGTAAGCATATGATCCAAGTCGATGGAACGTGGCTTTACGAGAGATACTCTCATATACTGTTGGTTGTCGTTACGCAAGATGGTGAAAGCAATGTCATTCTGATTGCATTCGCAATTGTTAAAGGGGAGATTGCGGAAGCTTGGAATTTCTTTTTGACCAATTTGCGTGACCATGTCGTCTGAGAAGATGGGGTATGTATTATCTATGATCGAAGGACAAGTATCAAAGCAGCAATTAATCGAGAGAGAAGTCGTTGGACACCTCTACATGTATACCATGCATACTGTGTTCGTCACATCGGTAAGAACAGCTACGAGCAATTCAAAAATTAATACCTTCGCAGTGAGATTTGAAGCATGGGTAAGTATCATTCTTTCAAAACCTGTTATATATGTTTATGCAGTGATGTGCTTTGATTTTTGTTGATGCTAAAAACATATATTATGGCACAAGGTATCAATTACTACAACTAGAATTTGAGAGGAAGATGACAAATTTACAAAAATACGGCGAACGTGTTTGGAGTTGGGCCAACAACATCGAGAGAGAAAGATGGGCCCAATTAAATGACGAAGGTGGTAGATGATACGGGTAAATGAAAACCAACCTTGTGGAATGCATAAATGGAGTACTGAAAGGATCACATTATCTCCCAATAGCCAGCTTGGTAACAGAGACGTACTACCTTTGGCTAAGGTCTGGTCTATTAAAAGGAAGCATGTCTAGTCCTTAATAAACAAAGGACAATGTTGGGCTCCTACAATTGTGAAAAAATGGATGATAATGTGAAGAGTGTAACGTCGCTGACCGTTCACGCATTTGACCGAATGAATGAGACTTTCAATGTTGTTGGTTCCAGAACCCGACACTGAGCACCCCACTCAAATGTATTTTAAGTAGATTTCAGACGTAGGTGGTATGACTGTGGCGAGTTCCAGGCGTGGCGATATCCACGTGCTCATGCAGTTGCAGAATATATGTTCGCCAATGTTGACCCGTACACATATATTGATGAATGCTTCAGTCTCAATCAGATGTTAGATATTTATAGAATTGAGTTCTCACCGATCTCGAATTCAATGTATTGGCTGCCAGTCGAGCATGAAAAATAGCTATTGGATCCTACACTCCGTAGAACTCTAATTGGCCGACCTAGATCGACTCACATCTACACCAATATGGATCTTCATCACAGAGAGAAGAGGCAACAAAAGAGATGTACCAGATGTAAGGCTGAAGGCCATTCAAAATTAAAATATCCAAATGAACCAAGATATGTGCTTATGCCTTAGTGATTTCTTATGTTTGTACTCGAAAATATTATGTTTATATTTGAAAATATTATGTTTGTATTTGAAATGTCCAAATGTGTGGTAGTTGTACTTAGGCTCGTAGCACGCTCGAATCGTTAAAATGGATCAAATGAAAAATTCAATAATTTAAAAAAGTCAATTTCAAATGTAGTTAAATATTAATTTAAATCTACTTTGAATTTTTAATTTTAATCGAAATTGAAATTTCAATTGGAATTGGACATTGAGTTAGAATTTAAATTCTTGAATCAAGTTAAATATCAAACCAAAATATTATGAACCATGTTTGTTTAATTCTACGCATTCATGTTGAATTCAATTCTTGAATTCAACTTTTTTTTGAAATTCATGCACGTGTTTCTTTTTGCATTCTACTTTTTTTTTTCAAATTCAATCTCTAATTTTCTTTTCTTTTTATTTCAAGTGAGATTAATTTTTAATTTTAATTGTAGATTAAATATTAAATTACTATTAACTAAACATAATTAGTTTTATATTAAAATGAATAATAAAAAACATAGTGAAAAATAAAAAACAATAACATTCAAATTCAAACTGAAATGCCTCAAATGTATTACACAAAATACATAAAATCATTTTTTCTTCCTGTGTAATTTATGGCCATGAACGGGATCGGTCGATAAATAGCAGCGCTCATCGAGCTCGTTGTGGCCTCTGTTCTACCACGGATCCTCTTCACTGTCGCACACCTCCTCTTCACTATTGTTTACCTCTTGAGTCACCGAGGGCATAGGAGGCAGTGTTGTGAACAAATCCATGTAGTCGCTCTGCTCTCCCATAAACTATGGCGAATTCGGGAAATTTTGCATTTCCGAAAAATCCATGTGCTGTACGAAGTTCGAGTACATGGGTGACTGTGGAGGAAAAAATTCGGGTGTGTATAAGACAACATCATCAAACCCGTGAGTATCTGAAGAGCTCAGGCCAACTTCTAGTTGAACAAATGTAAGAGCCAGTTCCTTTTTCCATATAACTGTCGGGCCTACTTCTGGTTGTTCCCACGTGGTTGGCCAACCTTCGGGTTTTATACTCCACACCGGATTTTGAGATGCATTGACTGGACGTTTAAAGGATTCACCCTTACCAATGTATTTTTTCTTATATTTTTGACATTATTCTCGTTCATCGACCGAAATTAAGTACGACATTCCATTATTAAGAAAATAGATCAGGTACTCTAACCTCTGAAAATCAAAATCATCATCTTGGATTGGAGTACTAAACGGTAACGTTGAAGCTCTATTGTTCCCCATATTAATATAGTCGCCGTGTGTGTTGCTTTCCAATTTACTTCTACCCTGCCGCGTCCATCAAAATCGTGCAAATAGTCATGATCAGTGTGATATTACGAAATGGGATGGTGGAAGCCAAATTGCCTCAGCACCCTGTCGGCAAAGTGGAACTCGACAATAGTAAAGTGGATCAACGGTGTAACACTACACCACTGGTTAGAATCCTTCATCAGCTCATTCGGTACAAAAAATGCGATCATCGTTGTATGGCATCCAAATAAACTGCAAAATAAAGATTATTATAATAAGACATCTAACTATAATGTAAATAATAAATTGTAAATATCTATCTAACTAAATTGTAAACAATACATTTAACCAGATACATGTTCTTGACAATACTAATCAATCTGAGTTCTAGATATTTTCAAGTTGTTGTTCGCCAACCCCGTGTGTGTTTTTTTCTCACACCATCTGCATACAAATCATAAATAAATAATTTTAATTTTAAATTAAACTCAAAATCAGGATAATTACCTGGGGACAAGAGGGAACTGTATCTGTGTTCGAGTAACCGGTGTCTAGAAGGGAAGTCGCTGCCAAGCCCACGCTTGCAGCAACAACAAACATCCACCAATACCCCGAACCTTATGACCATTTTCTATTTTAACGCTCTTGCACAACTCACGATACAAGAACGCTAATATGGATGATCCCCAACTATATTGAGCAACTGCCCACGGATACCTCAAAAAGCGGAGATACTGTGTATGAACAAGATTGCCAGATTTATCTGGCATTAGTATACCTCCAATGAGTTGCAGAGTATAAGCTCGACTAGCATTATAAATCGCATAAACCGAATTATATTCACCGAGTTTAAATTCACTTTGCAACCAATTCATTTTCACACGAGATCCTTTCAAATTTGATTTATCCAGCACTTTCCCAAGGTAAAAAGTGCAAATTGCTTTAGGTGTAGCTTCCGTCTAGTCGAGCAACGGATTTTCGGTCAATGATGCCCTGATCAATGGTGCCCCGTTTACCGGGACCCCGATAAGCATGACCAAGTCTTCAAGTGTGATCATGCATTCCCCACACGACATATGGAACGTATGGGTTTCTGGCCTCCAACGCCCAATCAGTGCGGCAATCAACGTGGGCACCAACTTGTACCTCCGAACGAATGTCGCATGATAAAATCCTGAAATTTGCAACTATTCAATGATTCAATCGTCCGAAGGATTTTTGGCCATGGTGAGATGATGCTTAAATATATCCTCAAAATCCTGTAATTAAAACATTAATAAATAAATATTATTAACATAATTAAATTTCTAATAAATAAATTATTAACAAAATTGTACCATCTCAGCAACCGGCAAACTACTAATGTGTTGATCTTGTAACCGCAATACAAAAGCTTGCTCAGCCATCCTACAGGACAAGTAAGAATATATTACAACCCGAGACTAAATTTACTACATTAAAAAAATAATTTACCAATGAACACAATCAACTAAAGTTTACAAACAAAATTTATAATATCTTTAGTTTTATTTTTTAATTTGCTAAAATTCTACGAAATTTAAATTTTCCCTCTAATACGTTTATTACACTAACTAAATGTATTAGGGTTGGAATTTAAATTTAGTTGAATTTTACCAAATTAAAAGACTAGACTAAAGATATTATAAATTAATTTTGTTTAAATTTCATTTCAACTACATTACTAAATTAAAAGACTAATAACATCCATATTTTTTTTACTACATGCTAACAAAACTAGTCACTAATTTACTAATTTGTCTTCAAAACCCTTCAATTTTAAAATTTTTACAAACTAGTCACTAATAAACTAATTTGGCTTCAAAACCCTTCAATTTTAAGATTTTTACAAACTAGTCACTAATTTATTAATTTGCCTTCAATACCTTTCAATTTTAAGATTTTTATAAACCCTTCAATTTTAACTCTAATACGTTTAAATTACATAACTAATCAATTTATTAGTTTAAATTTCAATTCAACTACTAGTAACTACATAAAATTTAAAAACTCCTAAATTAAAAGACTAATTCAAACATTAATATTCTTTTACTAATTACCAACTCCTAAATTTAAAAAATTACTTCAAAATTACAAATAAAATTTTAAAAAAACTTTTTTTACTACTACTGCTCCTACTAGTATAACTGTAATCCTTAGTCCCTATATCATTCGGCAATTTGCCTTTAAAACCCTTCAATTTTAGGATTTTTATAAAGTAGTCACTAATTTACTAATTTTTTTCATTCAAGTCCCATATACTAATTTTAGTCTCAATATACTGGGTTTTTTTTCAAAAAGCATTATAAATAAAATCTAATAAACCATTAATTAAACAATACAAATATTCAAACATAAAAATTTCAAACATCAACTTCAAAATTAAAAAAATTAAGAACTTAATCTCTTCACAAATTTAAAAAATTCAAATATCAACTTAAAATTTTATCATACTTACTATATTTCTTCAAATCTTTCTTTCTTCACTCAATTTCTTCACAAATTTTCTTCTCTTCAACCACCTATTTTACAAAAAAAAATTGAAATATCGGAAATTCAAACATCAACTTCAAAATTTTCAAAAAAATATAACGATATAAAATGCAAAACAAAAATTAACTGAAAAAATAATAAAAATTCGTAACTACAAAAAAATATACATACATTAGAAATAAAACTATTAACTTAAAATAATATTCTAAAATAAAATACATATCTTATATTTACAAATTTTTCTTTAAATCTTCTTCTTCTTCTCCAAAATTTCATCACAAAATATACCAACCTTCAACCCCTATTTAACCCAACTACTTTAAATTCCAACCACCCAACCCACCTACCATTTATCCAATCAAAATTAAAACAATTAAAAAAAACCTTGCTGCCGAGACATGCATGCAACTGAATGCATGCCACCCATCACGTTGAACGCGGCCTCCAATGCGCTTAACAAAGCTGCATCGTCTGTCGTTACTGTTTGAAGTCGGATGGTGGTCTCTCCGACTTTGAACAGGGCACGGTACCCTGGGTGAGTGACACGTGGCAGCAGCTGGAGCCCTTTGCCACTATTTGAAGACGGATAGAGGGATATCCGACTTGGGATGAATTTTTTAGTGTTTTTACGGAAAAACACTATTTAAAAACGGAGGGAAATCAACCCGTTTTCTAACATGTACAATAAAGAACCATAATCCTGAAAATTATTTGGTGAGAACCATACTTAGGGGGGAAAATTCAACCATAATATTGTCGTCTTTTCTCCGATGACACTACAAGGATTTTAACCCAAGTTAAAATTGAAAAATCTTGTTTTTATATTTTTTATTTTCCTAAAACATTTTCAATATATTTCCCTAGTTCTTTATTCTGACGCATCACTTTTTCAAGTATTTTTTTTTTTTACCAGCATACTCTGAAACGTTAATAGGTTTAGTTCCGACCCATTTCTCATTTTTATATAAATTCCCTTTTATTACTTTCTTTGAGTCCAAGGGTAACTAGTGTTTTTTTTTTTGTTATATATAGTTTAGAGAGTAAATATTTAAGTATAGGTGATACTTAAATTGATGTGATATAAATTATTAAAATTTTTACTTTAAGTTCCGTCACCGCTTTCGGTAATGGTTCTTCGCAGTACAATTTTTATTTTATTTCATTATTAAATCGCTCTCATGTTAAGAAGCGATGCCCATTTCTAATTACACCTATCAAAACATGTTTGTTTTGCAATAGTAATTATCCAATAATTTAAGAGTGATTTAAGTACTATTGTAGAGCAACAATTGAACATTTTTTTACAAGGAGGGGGAAAAATCTCTAGATTTAACATGGACCCAAATTAAAATAAAATGATGCAATTTGATTGATAGACAGCAATTAAAATATTGAATATCATTTCATGGAATATAATCATTAGGCCCCCTATGTCTGTTAATCCCATTCTTCCCAACATTTTGTAAAATCTTCATTCTAATATGAGCCAAAAGATTACAGCTTTAAAAAACAAGAAAGCAAAGTCTCCTACACTTTGGTTACAAGACAGATGACTCTGGTCCCACACTTGTCTTTTCATTCATCCCAAATTCCCTCCCATTAACTGCTCTTTTAAAAAACATAATCAAAACTTTGCTTCTTTTTTTCCTCCCCACTATCTCGACCGATTTCTTCATGCAAAACTTCATGTTTTTCGGTAACAGGAGAAAAAAGGTTTCTAGGTGTCGTTCCAGGCAGCAAAAAGGGGCAAGTGAGCCATTGAAGTAGCAGCAGCAGGCCTCAGTTGAGCTGCTGTTGATGATGAGAACCAATTAACGCCATTGTTTGTTGGAGTTATGAACTTTGATGCCACGGGTGGCTTAGCAAACACCATTGCAGAGCCTGTTTTATCAGGGCTGGTGTCTCTCGAGTTGCCAACACTGGTTACCAACGACGATGGGAAGGAATAGTGAGTCCCTAGCTTGGATGACTCGTTCACCATTGGCTGCGTAGAGTTCACTAAATCGACACCAATGAGATCTTGGTGACACATCGAGAAGGTCGTGTGTCGATAATTTCCAGTACTGGCGGATTTCAGTTCAAGTGGCTCAACAGTACCAGAAACGCTTACTTGTTGCTGTGAGGATTGGCACAATGCCATCTTCCAATCCGAACCGTTCCCATTGCTACCCTCAGGTTGAAGGGGCTCACCATTGGTTAGCGTTGGTGTATTGGCCTCATTGATTGAACCAGTGTCTTTGTTTCTCCTAGCTAGCTCTCCGGCAAGCAGAGTGTTGCTGGCCATGATCCTTTCGACATCATATCTAGTGATGTCAAAGTTTGTTACAGCATTAACACCTCGGAACTTGATGGCAGCAATGTCATATGCTTCAGCTGCTTCCTCTTGGGTGCCTGGAATAGACAATTTTTTAAAGCAACATAGGAGTAAAGATGCCATAAAAATGAGCTCTTTAGGCCATCATATTTACGTACAGATTCAAACACTATCAAGAACTTACTAAATGTTCCAAGATAAAGATCCTTGTTTCCAGCAACTCTTCCAATGCGAGCTTGCCATCTTCCATGCTGATGATGCCTGAAGAAAACCAAGGAATGAATTCGCAAAATCTAACCAAAGAAAGACAAAGTTATCAATGCATGAAAAGTAATACAAACCTCGTGACTCCTCTGTAAATTGAAGCCCCTCTAGAGAACCCACTACTTTTCCTGCAAATCAAGTGAATGCATTAGCTTCTCAACAACACACAGTAGGCAAAAATAAAATCAGAAACCAACCTTCTTAGATGAGCAACATATTCCTGGCGGTTCATGTTCTTCATTTCCTCTACTTCTTGCCTGTAATTTTCGAGCTGCCGAGACCCAAAACCAAAAGATTCTTTATATTGTAAGAGTTTTCTAAATGAGATGTAATAAAAAGTTGTTACTAATATTTAGACTTACGGGGAAATTTATATGAGTGGAGGATCCCCAATACTTGAGAGCCGCAAGATCATAAGCTCTAGCAGCTTTATCTTCCATGTCATAACCCCCTGAAACTCATTAATAAAACAAAATGTTAAAGCAATATGATGATCGTTTAAATGGCTGATTAACTTACTGGTTAAGTAAAAGCTTACCAAGATAAACTGGTAATGCACGAGTTTGGTTGAAATGGCATCCACGAGGCGAACCAACATGCCAACAAGGAATTAATAAACACAAGTCAGGTCATTAAGGCAGATAGACCATGAATTGCAGTCAAAAGAAGGAATACTTCCAAATTGATACTGTAAATGTGTGTGTTTTCTTTTCTTATTTTTGGTCTTTTGCTTTTCATACAAACCTTGCCTCCCTTTCCTGGTTTGCCCTTCCTTCTTGCAACTGTTATCCCATAGATGAGCTTCATATCTACCCGTCCATCTATGTCTGGTGGAACAAATTTCAACAGTAAGAACTATGAAACAAGAACAAAATGTAGTGGGATTAAGGGAACAGTATGAACTGACCTGGTAACACCTCTATACTGAGATGTTCGTTGTCCAAACGTGTCAATGGACTTCCTATGAACCGGTTGCTTTTGACCCACTTTTGCAGGCCCTCTCTTCTTTGTTTCAGTGGCCACACATTCAGTGGCAGTAGGTGAGATCTGTCTTTGAGCTGTAACGCAACTGGACTGAGAACCAGGGCTCATTGACAAGCTTAGAGACTGTAAATCCCCACAACCGATTGAACCAACAGATACCGAGGCCGGTGCATCATCAACCATGCTAGTAGCCATCTGCTGTTCAAGTGATGTATGCGTAGAGTAGTGCCTAGCTACCCAGTTTTTTAAGCACGGCATTGAATTACAGTCTGCAAGTTGGCCATCCTTGGCCTCTTCCTCCAATGGTGATGACTGATACAGGCCTTGCAAGGCATAATAAGGATGCGTTTGAACAGCAAAGTCTTGAGCTTGCTGCCCGAATGGCTCTTGGAGAAGGTCCAGAGAATGTTGCCTGTTGGTTTCATGGTCTGCATTTTGGTGGTAGTACACGCTGCTGTCTAAGCTTAGAGCCATTGTTTCCCTTTCGTGGCTTCCATATTGATGTGTATCCATTGTTGCACCACCCAGAAAGTCCTCCAGTTTTGGGGACGAAGTAGGCACAATCCCTTAACACAAAAAATGGTTTAACATATACGGAAAAAAAGCAAGTAAGAGAAGCATGCAAAATCGAAAACGAATATACCTTCCGATTGTGATCTACTAAGAGCTTCCATGATGCATAGAGAGCCATCAGATTTAAGCGGCATAACAGACAATGGAGGGTGAAAGCCTTGGCTTTCTCCAACTCCATAGCAGATTCCAGAGCCGTTTAAGTAAGAAGATAAGTAGAAGCTTGTAGAAACAGCAGCTGATGAAGCTTGACTGTGCTGATGGTAGTGATTAGCAGGTACCTGGGGTGAAAGAGAGAAACCCAGCCAGTTATTATCGCTGCCATTGTTGCTACCGTCGTTCATAGTCTTCTTCTTCTTCTTCTTCTCTTTGCTTTTTTTCTCAGCAGTTTATGTACCCAGATTCAAGGCAAACTCAATCATTGAACCGAAATCTGTTGCCTCTTTCGCCATCCGAAAACTTTGGTCTTTTGTAGTCTACTAGGAAGAAAAGGAACTCATTGCAACAACATTTTCAATGGGCGAGAACTCTCTCTACCTCTAAAGAGAACAAAGCCGGTCTCTTTAAACTAAACAAAAGGAATTAATTCAAGCAAGAAATGCTGGAAGGGAGGAGGGGTTGTCCCTTGTATTCCATAGGGATCTGTGTATATGAGAAAGACCACGTCTTTTTTACCTTCGTTTTTTTAAAAAACCCTACAAAAGACCCAGAAACAAACAGATGCTGGAATCCTCTCCTTTTACACACAAAAAGAAAAGAAATTATCAAGTTAATAGCAGCTTAGCTTAGAATATAGGGAGTTGACGGAGTATTAGTGAGAGGGGGGCTGGTATTAATATTTTACAGTTCAACAGAGGGGGTGATAGATTTGACATGCAGACACTGCCTATCCAGTCACTTCATATTCACAGTACAGCTCTTCTCTGTATCACCCTGCAATATCAAACCGGATCCAATTTTAAATTTATATGTTTTTTGTTTGCCTTCTTCACTTTCATACTCAATTTGGATTCTACTTTGACTAAATTAGAGCCTAAAATTTTAAAACTAATATTCTTATGTACATGACAAGTTTAAATAAAAAAAATTATTTTTTTAAAATTTATTGTAAAAGTATGGCAAAAATAAAAAAAATTAAATTATTAGAAATTTACTTTACAATTTTAATAAATTGAAGAATGAAACTAAAAAAATAAACTATTAGAAATTAACTTTAATATTTAGCTCCATAATTTATAAAATAGGATGTTGACATTACCTATATATAGACCTAATTAGCGCATAAGCCTTTATTATTATTATCAATGTGAGATTCTTTGCAGCTAAAATATAATAGCAAACTCTTTAGCTCCAAGAATCTTACATTGATAAGAAACAAATGCTTACACACTAGCTAGCCAACACCTTTCTTTGCAAATCATGGAGCTAAATATTAAAATTAGTTCCTAATAATTTATTTTTTTTATTTTTGTTCATCAATACATTGGAGATGCGAAGTAAGTTTTTAATAGTTTAATTTTTTATTTTTGTCCTTTAGTAAAAAAAGTTTATTTTTTAAAATTTTAATTAAAATCGACATGTATGCACGACGAGTTCTAATTAAGATATGGTAATTATTTTTTAAGTAATTAATTAAATTAAAACAAAAAAAATTAAAAAAATTAGAACTCATCATGCTTTTAAGGCAAGCTTAAAAAATTAAAATAAATAATATTTTATTCAAAGTCGTTGTGTTTCTACGACGAGTTTATTATAAGGGTGTTTCTCCGGGAAATTTAAAATTTTGAATTTTGCTTTGGTCAAAATAAGATCCAATGATGCTATAAATGTCCTTAAGCCTTTGGTTCACACCGTCCATTTCCAATGATAAATATATAGAGGATAATTATCCCATTTAGCATAACTTTAATTAAAAAATTTGCATAGATGTGATTTCGAAAATTAACCAGACTTGAGCTTTGTTTTTGTTACGTTATGTAACGCTAAATTCGTTACAGTCTTTTTTTCACTCAAATTTAATGTATGTTTATTTTCTTACAACTGAATATTTTAAATTTTATCGAAACGGCCGTAATAACCAACAAACGTTTACCACCAACAACATTAAACGAAGCTTTAACAGTGTTACCAAAAACCCCGCTTACTCTCTTCTTTTTTTCTAATACTTATTTTTATTTTTAAATTGATTAATGGCGACATTAATTTTAATGTTAATCTTCAATTTTCCTCTACTTACCTAACTTATGTCAAGTTAGAATTTCAGTATAGTTGCTGGGTTTTTTCCTTTTCACAGTCAAATTTGTCTTTTGATTTTGTTGGGGGTGGCAAGATGAAGGCATTTGTACCTAAATAATGTACTCCATATTTTTAATTATTTATTAAAATGACATCAATTTTTTTTTATAAAATTAACATATTTTTTTGACATGTAGAACAAAAGCACGCCATGTTAACTTTTTGAAAGCACGCATTGCAAGACACGCCTCTACTTACATTACGTCGCAATTGTCAGAATTCGTAATTAAAATGAAACAAAATGAAAAAACAAAAATATTTTAAAAAAATATATGAATTCTGTCCGAAATGAAGAAACGTCTATTATATGTGTTAGCACGAGCATGAACTAGGCCAAAATGAAGGGGAATTAAAATTACAAGGAATAAAATGATTATATCAATATTTATGTACAGAAAAAAATCAAAATTTTAGGTCAAACTAGTTAAAAGAGAACTAACTTAAAGATTTAAAATTAACAATAAAAATCTAAAAATTCAGAATAAAAGACCAAACACGAAAATTTGGTATTTCAAAATTTCACAATATAATTATATTTGGAACACAAATTAAAAGCACCTCACTATTTTCTTTGTTTTCATTTCGGTTCTTACCAATGCAATTTTTGAAAACTTTTAATAAATTTCATGTCACTTTAAGACTTATCCGATAAAATACTTTTTTTCTAAAAAAACACGATTGACGTGGCACACTTATCATAAAATGTTGTTTTTGTAAATAATTTTTTTCAATGTCAGTATGACAAATAATTTTAAAAATTATATTGCTGAGGTAAAAATGCCCAACAGGAACGCAAAGTTCATTTATTTTATTTTATTTTATTTTATTTGGGGTTAATTAGTTAGTGTGGGTTTTTAAATATAAAAAACTAAGTGGAGGGATATCTCTTGAATGGAGTTGTGATGAAGAGAGTAATCATAGAGACAGTTTTTCAAATGTAAATCATTTGGTTTGAACCCTTCAATGAAAGACTGGGTTTTTTTTTTGAGTTGTGAGCACAGAGGTGGGAGAAGGAAGATTGATTCTTTTGATTATATTGCAATCATGAGTGAATCCATCATCTCCATGGGGGTCAAAAGAAAAGCACTGACCTTTCTTTTTCTTTTTCTTTCTTTATAACAAAAACACTTAATTCATGAATTAGTGCATGGCCTTGGGTCCCCTTGCCTAAGACCTGTCTCCACCCTCTATAAATTCACTTTCGTTCTTCCCATTTTCCACCAACCTTTTCAGTGAGAAGCAAATGTGGTAGGGTTCCTCCTGTTCCTGCATTACTACTCTAATTCGGGTTTAAGCGTGATGATTTATAATGCATTTAAAAGATTTTTAAACATGTCAAAACCTACCTGCCATTTTGATTAAGAGAGTGTATTATTGAAATCCAAAGTCTTATTGTCCTAGCCAATATGAGCAAATATCAATATGGAGAAAACAATGAAGTTCAAAACTAGTGAAAGAAAGCAAAAGGCAAAAGGCAAAAGTTATTTACAGTCTATAGATTACTTCATTATTTACAGTAGTTTGAAGAGATATTATGACATATTCATATATATAGTTTCTAAGATAGCTCATGTGTACAAAGAAAAAGGAGATAAAATTAAGTAGAAGCCAGTGCAAGACAGCAGCTAATATGGTATCTGTTTCCATTAAAGGCTTCAGTTTTACCAATATAAGCATTATTTGATTGCAGCCCATGTTTTGCACTTATGAAGTCCATTATTGTACAGTAGAAACACATGCTAATCTTCCAATATCAAAGGCTTAATTTAAGTGAATGCTGAGATGGTTGTAAATGGGGAATCACCTAAAAAAGCAAACAGTAAGAGGGAACCAATTTTGTCCCATTGTTGAAAATATGCATGCAGGCTTGTATTTAGTCAGAGATGTGGACCTTACGAGCTGCAGGAAAAGAAAGCAAAGAAAAGAGCAGGAACCACTGTTTCAAACAGACAAAAACAGTAGAAAACAGTTTTCATTAGAAAACGTTTTTATCCTCAGTGGGAGTCTGTCCATTTTAATGTGCTTCAAAGGACAGTATGGACTTTGTCACATACAGAATTCGAAAACCAAAAGGAACAATTCAATGCTTTTTATTTTTAAGGTACGAAGAAGAAGCAAAAGGCAAACCCAACCCAACATTATATTTTTCAAGATATTGAAATACTTGTACTAAGTAGGTATTAATCATAACCAAATCATGTGGTTTTAATTCTCTGCACAAACAGCTTTCAGCAAAATCCATTCAAGTTGGAAACAATGATGTGCATAAATATGAGTTTTCCCTCAGCTTAGTTCCTATAGAATAGAGATAATAAGCCTGGACTGAACTCAACACGACACCTGTTAGTGAAAAAATGTTTAAATCAACATATGGAAGACAGTCTGCTTACAGCTTTGCCTGGTACTAGTTGGTTCATGTAGGTTGAAATATTCATTAGGGAAAACCCTTTCTAAGTGGAGCCGAAATCCTAAGGATAATTGGAGAATTCAGGTGTTTACTAATGGTTTTGTATGGAATCAGACAGGTTTTTCAAACTACTTAGCCTATGGTGCAGCTGAGAGTTTGAGACTTTAATGTGGGGAGGATTTATGAGAATCACGTGAGACACACAAAATCCAAACAAAATCTAAGGAAAGATTCACAACAAGAGCCGATAGCCAATAGGCAATAAGAGGAGCCAATAGGCAATAAGAGGAAAGTGGGTTATGAGATCACTGAGGGAGAGATGGATACCCCAATTCACAAGGACAAACAACAGCTGTGATTCAGTAACTCGCTAGCTGTTTATTTAGCTGCTACATTAGTAAATATCCTCTGTCTCTCACTGTCATGCTTATCCTTTTCACGTTTATTTAGCTGTTAATTGAGGCTTAAGTGCTTAACCAAGACGACCTTTTTACTCTGACATTTAAAGTTTTTTTTTAGGGTTGTAAACGAGTTCATAGTTTGTTTACTTTTATTTATTAAGTTAAATAAATAAATATAAAAAATATATTTGTTTAAATAAATAAACAAGTTTAAAATAATATATTTCGTTTATTTATGTTCACGAACAAACATATTTATTAATTTATTTAGAACTTTATTTATTTAAAGTTGTTATTTTTCTTATAAAAGATATTTAAAACTACATATATTTATGTTTGATTAATTAGATCTAAAAAGGAAGAAATATATTTATTTACTGTTTGTTTGGTTATTATTTATAAATAAATTTTAATTTTTGCAAACATGTTCTATCATGTACTTGTCGACATGTATGCTTATTGTTCTTGAACAATAACTAAATATGCCCGTGACGTTAAGCAAACAAGCACATAATTTTAAACCAACATGATCACAATATTAAAATTATAAATAAACGTAAATCAAACATAAATATATATTTAAAAATAAACAGGCAAATATAAATAAATGTGTTTATTCATTTAGCATCTAATTGTTTTTAATCCTTACCTTCACAAAGCTTTTCCTATTTGTCACTACTTTAGCCTCCTTTAAAATCCAAGTTCACATGTCATGTCATAATCAACTTAGATTCTCTCTCTTTCTTTGTTTCCTCAGGAGAGGTGTTTGAGATAAGCAAAGTTCAGTGACAGCTTAGCATTGACAGACTACTAGCTTCTTTTGTCAACCCAGCTTTTACCTAAACAAACAAAAGAAGCCTCATCATTCAAATCCGGAATCAATGAAACAGGCCACATCCTAAGACATCCCTCTATGCTCTATTAATTCCCTAAAGAATGAAAATTATATGTGTTATCATTAACTTTTGGTATGGATGAATTCAAAGCTAAAAACAAGGGAAATAAAGAATGGTGGATGGAGATGTGGGGCTTCCTTTTTCAGCAGTAATTTCCACCTCCAAGACATGTGCCTCCTTTAATGTTCTTTTGTGTTCTTTTTTTTATATACCATACGGGTTTGAAATGCTATCCAATTTCCTTTACTCGTTAATGGCAGAAAAAAAACAAAACTATGAAGGATGTTTCATTTATAGTAATGTTGGTCTTATAAGACCAAACATGTTTTTGGGAATGTGAAGAAAAAGAAAAGCATCCATTCTTGGTATTTCAAAACTTCTTCACGTGATTATACTTAATGGTCAATTACAGCTAAGAGCCCCCCCCCCCCATTATTTTCCGACTCATTTGTTGGTAATGGATTTGGTTTCTTTAAGCTGGATTAAAAACAAAACAACTTAAACACAATGCGATTAACTTTCTTTGGGTCTTTGGGGTTGCTGTGGCAAACTCCCGTTTGGGCGTTAAAAATAGTGGGTAAATGCCCATTGAGGACAGAACTGATGATTGTTTGACAAGAAAATAAACGACAAACGAGCTTTGGTTACCGAGTCAGCAACAAAAAAAACGCAGCCTGAGTGTATGGCAAATGCAAGAGGCGGGTCATAAGTCATTGCACCGAATGATGATGTGATATGGTGATGGGTTAATCAAATGATGCATCAAGAAGTGAACGATGGTCAAATAGAAAACCCAAAGAGGGTGTGGGGGCTGAGCCATCAGTTGCCTAGTCCTAGACAGAGAAGAAAATCACAAAACCAGTGGTTTTCGTTTTGGTTTTATATAACATACACTTAAGGCCGATGGGACGCCTCCTGAAGCAAAGTAACCAAATAAGATGGTCTTTTCATTGTGACGGCTTATCTTTTAGATATTATAAATCTACTCGCTGACTCCTCTATTGTATGTACCACAGCCGATAAAATTGAGCTCCGTCCAACCCCAAATCGCCAATATATGCTATTTTGGACGCCTGCAAAGGCCTTGTCAAATCAATCAAGTTGCCAATTTGCTGAAGAATCTCCTTTTTCAAACTCCTAATTTACAATCAATTCAGCAGGATTAATGGCTTCGATTAACAAGGCAAAATTTGCCTCTATAAGAAATCAATGACCCATTTGAAAAAAAGAAAGAAAGAAAGAAATCAATGACCCATTACATGCTGTAGGAAAAAACCTTACGAACAATTTCATTGATCTGAATCAACGTGGAAGGGGCCAACCTGAGGGATATACTCAAGATTATTTCCCCACTGTAACATTTCCTTCCCTTGTTAAAAGGATGGCAGTAAGGACCATAGTTATGTTTATCATTGCTAGCCTCCAACATTAAACAAAAGATACGGCGGTCCAACAATATCCTTAAGGGATCAAGATTTTCTGTAACACCCCTCCCCCGTGTTAGGAGCGAGGAGCGTTATCGGGACAAGAAACGAGGTTAATCAAGTTATCCATTACAAGTTATAACTTACAAGATTAGGGCCCAATAAAATTTTTCCATTAACTTGATGTACAAGTTACAATTCGAACACCATCCATTATGATTAACTATCCACTTAGCTTTATTCATTACCTATTAGCATTCTAAACCATTCATTCTTCATAATCAAGTTTACAAAACCTTGTACCTATATGCGCAACATGTATGTATCATTAGGTTCAATCGATTTACAAGGTTCATTCATATCTTCTAGTTTACTATATTATTCCTTAGATTATCATGTTCAAAATATTTAAGTTAGTCTAGACTTCTAAGACATGAAATGGATCAAACAATCATCCTAAGCCTTCTAGATTCCGTTCGAATAGGGCAATTTATACAAGATATATTCTAAATACAATTTAACAAGTTCATTTCATTAATTCACCTACATCATTCGAATACAATAGCTTAGGCAAGTTCAAGATCATTCATTCATTTAACAAGACAACAAGATTCATACAAAATACCATAACTTAACACATTTATATACAACCCAAAAGTACCATTAAGGTTAATACACATAATCAAGTTTTACATACATGTTAATTACAACTCAAAATGCATGAACCTAGATAATCTAAACACCAACTAAAGCCACCAACTAGGAGTGTAACAAAATAGAAGTAAGCCATACTTTCTAACTTCACTTGTGTAATGCCTCAGCTCTAGAATGAGAAGCTTTGATCACTTTAGGACCTGTGGTTTGGAAAGATGGAAAAACGAGAGTGATAAGTACGAATTGTACTTAGTGAGGTAGCATCTAGATCTAGCAAATTTTCAATTTATCAAGTTAAGTGTCTTTTATTTCAAGAAGCATCTATCTAGGCTTTAAGCAATCTTGATGGAGACTTACCGGGACAAGAAACGAGGTTAATCAAGTTATCCATTACAAGTTATAACTTACAAGATTAGGGCCAAATAAAATTTTTCCATTAACTTGATGTACAAGTTACAATTCGAACACCATCCATTATGATTAACTATCCACTTAGCTAGCTTCATTCATTACCTATTAGCATTCTAAACCATTCATTCTTCATAATCAAGTTTACAAAACCTTATACCTATATGCGCAGCATGTATGTATCATTAGGTTAAATCGATTTACAAGGTTCATTCATATCTTCTAGTTTACTATATTATTTCTTAGATTATCATGTTCAAAATATTTAAGTTAGTCTAGACTTCTAAGACATGAAATGGATCAAACAACCATCCTAAGCCTTCTAGATTCCATTTGAATAGGGCAATTCATACTAGATATGTTCTAAATACAATTTAACAATTTCATTTCATTAGTTCACCTACATCATTCGAATACAATAGCTTAGGCAAGTTCAAGATCATTCATACAAAATATCATAACTTAACACATTTATATACAATCCAAAAGTACCATTAAGATTAATACACATAATCAAGTTTTACATACATGTTAATTACAACTCAAAATGCATGAACCTAGATAATCTAGACACCAACTAAAGCCACCAACTAGGAGTGTAACAAAATAGAAGCCATACTTTCTAATTTCACTTGTGTAATGCCTCGGCTCTAGAATGAGAAGCTTTGATCACTTCAGGACATGTGGTTTGGGAAGAAGGAAAAACGAGAGTGATAAGTATGAATCATACTTAGTGAGGTAGCATCTAGATCTAGCAAGTTTTCAATTTATCAAGTTAAGTGTCTTTTATTTCAAGAAGCATCTATCTAGGCTTTAAGCAATCTTGATGGAGACTTAGCTAGTCTTATTCAAGCTCAATTGAACATATGAGTAATCAATCAAGTGATTCATTTCATAATTTACAAGCATAGTCAAGCAAGAGACATTCATACCAGAACAAGGCAAATCAGGCATGCATTCAATCACTTCTATTCGAACTAGGGGGAAATCATACATATATGTATCTTATTTCTCAAGGAACAAGTAACCCAAGTACTCATTTTCATCATGTGATTCTATTGATTAGCAACTTTATTAACAAGATCAATATACACATTTTCTTTCAAGTTTAGCTTATTTAATTGCAAGCTTATTATCATGTCTTGCCTTGGCCTTTAGTTAAGTCTAGGTAATCAAGTCTTCAACCAACTGTCGCCACAAGATGCACCGAAGTGCTACAAGATGCACCGTAGTACTGATCAACCCTCTTACTGTCGCCAAAGACCACATTACGTACCCTCCGTCTGTCACCACAAGATGCATCGTAGTGTTGGACCGTAGTCTCCCTGACACAATGAGCTCTAGACTCTAAGGCACGCCCTTTTACCTATGACTAACTAGAAACCAAAGACTTAATCCATTCATTATCAAGCAACACACATAAGTTACTTAGACATCAAGCATATCAAGGTTGGATTCATTTTAAGCCCTTAAGCCATGTGAACCTTAGTTCATTTTGCAAGAGATCAATATTTTCAAGCATACAATAAAATCACCAAATCATCAATACCATTCAGCAATCATAATCCAAGCAAAGTAACAAGCATTTTATTCATGTCAAGTCACAATAACATCAAGTTGAATTATCAAGCCATTATTAGTTCCATTCTTCCCATTTGATCAAGTTACCAAATATGATTTAAGATTCATTTCATGGCATGATGTTCAAGAAAGAAAGTAGACATGCAATGTTGTTGGTTAGGACCTAAGTCCCAACCCTAAGTAAACTACACTCACAATACTCCAAGCTAGATAGTCTTGTATTGATATCCCCTTATGCCTATCCTTTGATTGCCCAACTCTATTGCCTTCAGCAATCTCCTCTATTCCTTGCTCTAACAAGTCACATAAAACATAGAAATACCATTAGAATCAATACATCAATAAGCAAGCTCATTTTGAACTATATTATCAAGACTGTTCTGCTCCTGGCAGTTTGCATACCCTTTAGTAATCTGTTTATATCTTAATCTACACGTCGAAATTTCGATTAATTTACACCATTAGAAAGCTAATTCAATTACCTTTTCAACCACATAAGGCTCATATTTTTAGTCCTCCTACATCAATACAGATTTTCATTTAAAGTCGGGTCAAATTTCCAGTGCCTACTCTGACAGCTTGTAGTTTAATCCACTTTAGTGAGCTAATTTACCTAAGATTCATACAAGTTCATTTCAGCCCTTTTTACCTTAGTTTCCCCTGTTTTTCCTTTGACTTTTCATGTCCAGCTTAGTCCCTAATTTGTATATCTAAGTCCTTAAATTAACAGAATTTCTAGAACAGTCCATATTTGTGGATTAAGCTATCTAGGTGACCAATTTCACTATTAGCTCAATCCTTTCAATTCTACTATCAATTTAACTTAGTCAAGATTTCAATTGTCAATTTTTACATGATGTCTATTAGGTGATTTCTAGATAATGTTTTTCTCCTATTCAATTTACATATCAATTAACCAATTGGAAGCTACTCCATTCGGCTAACATGTTAGGTGTACCTATTCCATATTTTGACAATTCTAACATAATACCTATCATAATTCAACCTTTTAACAAGCATTTATAGTAGCTAATTCATCTACAACAATAATTCCATCATCAAATGATCCAATTCAATTAAATTTCTAGCCATTCGAATGAATCAAGAGCAAGAATGTGCTCACCTTGCTTTCTAGCTCACTTCCTATGGTAGATTATGAACATGCAAGCTTTAATTCTCCTCCTACAATGGCTTCCTCTAAATTTTCTCTCTCACTCTTTCTCTCTAGTAATTCGGCAAGCATGAGGAATGGAGGAATATGACAACTAATTTCATCTTAGTGGATTAGGAAATGTCTAAGTTGTCCTTTAATTTGTTACAATCCTTAAATTTAATCAAGGGTATACCTAGGAACTTCAATATTTAAGATGCAAGTTTTATTCTATTCGAATTGGTCCTTGTAAATTGGTCACTTATTTCATTCGCCCTTTTAATTATGTCCCTAGATAATCTAATTAGCTTAGATTTAAGCTTAATTGTGCTATCAACTTAGATAATTGGTTTCAATAATTCTAAGCTAGGATTTAGGGTGTTACATTTTCAGCCATCACGGCATTAAGAAATAAGACAATGAAAGTAATAAAGTTGAGTCCCTATTGCTAACTTGAAACAATTAGACCACAAAATATTGGTTCCATAAAGACTTCTACAGCACTTGATTAGGATTAGTCACTTAATGGGTCAAATACCAGCGATTATACCAAAAACAAAATATTGATGGGGGAGTAAGCAGAATTTCAATGCATATTCTATATTATAACACACATATAAGCATATGAATCAGACGAACATTCTTGGACAACTCTACCAGCATCAGCATTATTGAAAGGTAATTAAGCTCGGAAACTAATTTTAGCGTCTTATTTTGCAGTAATAGTAATCTTCTAGTGGAGAAGTAAATCAAAAAACAATAGGGTGAAAAACATCATAACACTTATAAGGGTTGACACATCTGCATTGCACGACTAAAATAAGAAAAAAAGACCTTAAGTGTTATTATCTTTTACACTTGGAACATATTTGGACAACACCATGTAACTGCATGCGACTGCAATTACAATGAATTCTGATTCCCAAGATATATTGACTAGCATAGCGTAATTACATTGTAATCATAAAATGATATCGATTATAAAATTGAAAAGCGTAGTTTCATGTGTAATTATACCAATTCTCACCCCTCCCCCTAAGAATTGAAGGCTTCCAATTACGCCCAATTCAGTAGGACAACAAATTACTATGGTTGTCCAAACATGCCACAACTGTGTAATTAGACCCAAATCAAATTACAACATAGCTTTCCAAATGGACCCCTAGTGGTTCAAAATTAAGCATAAAGAGGCTGCTTGCTTGTATTCATCCATGGTTCTCTCTCTATTGTGGACGTGGGACTCTTATCTCTTGTAAAAGAAGTTATCTTATTATCCTTAGGAAAAGTTAGAAAGGACTCTTACTAAAAGAAGTTATCTTATTATTCATCCATGGTTCTCTCTCCAACTGTGTAATTGTTTAGGATTTACAATAGAATTTATGTTTGGTACGACTTCATTTATTTTATTTACTTATTGTAATCTCTATTTAAGTAGACTTATGAAATAATAAAAGTTAAGCAGATTATTTATCTAAACCCTAAAAGAAGATCTGGGTCTCATGTTTCAGTCTCTCTTCAATAAGCTAAACTATCAATCTGAAACACATGATCGCAACTCTCTCTCAATAAACAACAATAATACTATCTACGACTGTTATGATAAAGAATAATAGAATTATCATCCTACTTACTACTTAGTTCTTATTGATTGCTAACTGTGGGGTTGGGAAGATAATCACCGTGCTATGTTCATTTTAAAAGAAAAATCAATTAACATATGATAATACAAGTGCAGTACACCCTCCTTTGATAAAAGGATCATTATACTTTATAATGCTAATTACCACAAGATGATAATATTCAGAGGACTGTATCATCATGCTACAACACTGAAGTTTAGAACTACATCAAATTCATACAAGTATACATGAAAATTGCAAAAATTGATGACTTACGGGATCAACCTCGTGTAAGATGTGTATTACCATCTACGTACAAATGATGTGAGCAACTGCAACAGAAAAAGTAATCACTTCTCAGTTAAGAATGTGTTTCTCCATGTATGGGGAGAGGACTACTACCAACTCAAAAGGCACATGCAATAACTTTATTTGTAGAAATATTGCACTTAAAAACTGTGAAAAGTAGAGTAATTCTCTATAATTGACAATATTTTCTGTAAGATTTGTTACATATTTATATACAAGCTGTATCCTTAACTTAGGTAACTCTCAAGTTAGGAAAGTAACTAATTCTAGGGAAAGATACAATCCCTTAAAGTTAGGGATTATAACTACTAGAAGATATCCACAGAACCCTATCTAATTACACATAATATTTCTAATTTATGAATCTATTTTCTGACACTCCCCCTCAAGCTGGGGAATGGATGTCCTTCATCTTCAGCTTGCTGGTTAACTTCTGAAAATACTTCTCAGGTAGCCCCTTGGTAAGTATATATGCAACTTGTTCTCCAGTGGACACATAGGGAGTACAAATTAGTCCATTGTCAAGTTTCTCCTTTATGAAATGTCTATCCATTTCAACATGTTTTGTCTTGTCATGTTGAACTGGATTATGAGCAATATTGATTGATGATTTATTATCACAGTACAACTTCATTGGGCCTTCCCATTTGATCTTTAAATCCTCCAAAATAATCTTCAGCCGCAACAATTCACAAATCCCAAGTGCCATTTCTCTAAACTCAGCTTCTGCACTGGATCTAGCCACAACATTCTACTTTTTGCTTCTCCATGTAACTAGATTTCCTCCCTCAAAGGTGCAGTATCCTGAGGTTGATCTTATATCAACCATGGACCCTGCATAGTCTGCATCAATATAGACTTCCAACGTCAAATTTCCCCATTTTTTAAATATAACTCCTCTGCCTGGTGTGCCCTTTAAATACTGTAGAATTTGAGTCACAACCCTTAGGTATGATTCTTTAGGGTTATGCATGAAGTGGCTCACAACCCCAACTGCATAGGCAATGTCTGGTGTTGTAGCGACCTTTTTTGAAAAGGACTTTCGTCGGGTGGATTATCCCCTTTGATCATTAATGAAAATCTTTCAAAAAATGAGGATTTCTTTACGAAAATCTTAAATTTTGAAAACGATGAAAACTTGGAGTCGTCACCTGCCACTTGGGTGAGGTAGGCCGGACACCAACGGAAACCAGAGATTCGTTATGAAAGGGTCTGGGAGTTGGTTAACCATGGGGAAATATTAGCACCCCCATCACGCCGGAAAATCAGTACCAGAATATTTGTTTCTTTTAAAATGATGAAAATCATTGAAATTTATATTGAATTTAACTCAGAGTTCATAAATGAAAGTTAATCTTGATTGCACGGGCTTTATCGAATTAGTGAGTTCAAGTTAATTAGACATTTAATTAATAAGGTCGACGATATATCAGGCCATAGATTAAACCGACATCGAATAAGCCCGACTGCCGTGTTAATTTATGGTTCGACTTCCGTACGTCACATTTATGCATGATGCAAACATTTAAGTATGATGTGATAATTTTATTAATTTTTAATCCATTTACCTCGGGATGGTAAGGATTAATTCGAATATTTGGTCAATATACTTTAAACTCGAACTGTTATGACACAAATATTGGAATTAATAAGTACCTCCCCTTTACGATTTAGATTAATTTTGGATGCGATTAAGATTAAAGATTATATGGATGACAATTAAGGCATGACAATGAATGTAAACATACAAAAGGAAGGCCCAATTTATTATATACTTAGCCTTAAAAGATTAAGAAACCTAATTTATAACGACTAATTTGTAATTTAATGTTAAGTTAAACTTAAAATTGATTTTACCTCTAAAGTAATTAAGAAATGTTCAATTAATTTAATGAATTTAACATTTACCCCAATAAGCCAAAGATAAATTTAAATTCACTAAATTAATCCGAACCCTAACTTAACTAAGGCTCTAAAAGGCCTAAGGCTAATTTGATTAGTTTTAGGATCGTGCCCCTATGAGACGGGAACACGATCTGAATTAATTAAGTTAATTCACTTAATCTAGTCAAAAGCCCAAAAAGACCAAAACAAGACCTAAGGCCTAAATTAACACTATATAATAAAGGCCCCAAAAAATTAAATTAAGATACATTATGTATTAAAATTATATAATATATTAAAAATAAACCTATTATTTTAGGGAAATGATGTTATACTTTTGTAAAATTACATATATTATATCTTTTAGAAGATTATATACTATATTTAAAATGTATTGAAATTATATAATATATTAAAAATAAACCTATTATTTTAAGGAAATGATGTATGTTATACTTTTGTAAAATTACATATATTATATCTTTTAGAAGATCATATACTATATTTAAAGAAAACTATACGTATATTATAAACAAAAACATACATTATATATATTTTGCAAATTTCTTCTATATACTTTAAAAACTATATTATATACCACATATATATTTCGCTTTTACATAACATTATTATATACTTCAAAAACTATATACTTTATATACTAAAAATGTATTTATTATATTCTTCAAAATTATACTATATACCTTAAAAACTATACATTATATCAAAAACATATATGTATTATTTTATAAGATTATACTATATACTTTGAAATATATATATTATAGGTCATAAATATATATACATATATTAAATTTTACAAAAAATCTATCTTACCCTTTGAAAACTATACATTGTATATGTCAAAAGTATATATGGCATTTTTAAAAATTCTATTATATAATAAAAAATATATATTGTATATCAAATCAAAAAAGAAACATGTGCATATATTACATTTTTACAAATTTATATTCTATACTAAAAAACATATATATTAAGGTTTCTGTCTTATACTAAACTATGTACATATTTATTCCCTAATGTATGTTATTCGAATTAACTTCATCCATGAAATAATGATCACAAACGAGCAATATTAACATAAAAATTAAATTGAAATTGCTGGAAATAAATGTACAAGATTTAAATTAAAAATGCATGAAAAAGTACATTAAAAAATTAATTTGAAACTGGAAAAAGGACTAAATTGAATTAATTGAAAATAAGGGGCCACAATTTAAAAACATAAAATTAGTTATATAGGGACGAAATTGAAAACAAACAAAAAGTTTCAAGGACCCAGAGCGTGTTTTACAAAGGCGGAATGGCTTCCCCTTGTAATTAGACCACACAGAGGGGCCAAAGGCGTAATTGGACCATGCAGAAGCCCTTCTGGCGCAACTATTTTAGGACAGAGGTCCTTAAAATGTAATTAACCCTTTTTTTAAAATTTATAACACTAAATACCCCTATATCCGAAAATCGGACCTTTTAGCCATTTTTTCTATTATAACACCCCTCGCTGAAATCCTCTAAAATTCTAAGATTATACCTAGATTCCAGCCAGTAGCTGCCATGTCGGCCGCCGCTGAGCCTAAAAAACCCTCAGAAACTCCCCGTTTTTTATACTAAACCTAGATTCGAACTTAGTTTTACCAAAATCAACCTTCTTCTGCCGTTAAAACCCTAAAGCCGAAACCAAAAAAGAAATCTGTTTCTTTTGCATATATATATATATATACATGCATGTTTGGAATATATGAGGAAAAAGAAATACCTTGAAAGGTTTTTCCTCTGATTTTATTGATTCTGAATTTTTTTCGTTTGTTTTTTTCCTTTTACAAATGGTTGATTTACATGCTTATATCTTTCTCATATTACTCATTGCTTAGATCTATGCTATTGTTTACATTCTTAAGCAAAGATTTAATAAAACCATTATGGATGATGATGTTATGATATCCCCTATTTTTTATGCATTTTCTGCTGTTTCGGTGGTTGGGAGTTGGTGGTGGCAGAGGAAATCTCAATATTGTAGCCATGCGGACGGGGAGATAAATCGGTGCCAGCGCGTGGAAGCGTAAAGAAGCTGAACGACTGGAGCGTGGGCTGTACGCGCGGATTCGAACGGCTGGATCAGATTTGATCCGACGGCTGACCTCAAATGGACGATCCAGATTGCATCTAATGGTTGACGTGGCAGCACTAGATGATGACACGTGGCACGCAAGGAGTTGAAGGATCTCCATTCGATCTGAATCATTCGATTAGCAACCCTTGATCTAACGATCCAAATTCGGCTGCGCATAAGAAAGGGATAACAAATTAAGGTTTTAGTTATTTGTTTGTATTAGGTTTGGGCCCAAATAGGCCTTTATTATTTATATATGTTTTTGGGTTTTAAATGTGTAATGGACTTGAACTTATATAAAACATTGGACTTTAATTATTTAATTGATCTGTTTGTTTTGTTTGTTTTAATTAATCATCAGCCCATATTTTAATAATTCTTATAATATAACACATACATATAAATAATTATACTTACACATAACACACAACCATTAATACACACATTATACGTATATATAATCATACATGCAATATTCATACATTCATAGTTAAATATTAAAAACATTGAAGTAATAATGAATGCATACATACATGCAAGCAACACATACAATATATATACTCATACTCACATTTAAACATTAATGATATTAAAACAATATAAACACACCAACATATTAATAACACATACATACAATTGTATATTACATGCAAGGTACACAAACAACACATATATGTTCATGTTCTAAATAAATATACATAATAAACACACACTTATGATATAATCTTAGTACATATAATAACACACATGAGCCCAATTTTATTATCACCTGATAACATATATAAGCCCATTATTGCAAAATAAAGGAAACAGGTCAACCCCGAACAAAATTAGTGATTACAGGTGTGTGATAAGTAAATCAGTCTTCTCACAAGTTTCTGATATGAGCTTCTGTCCACTGTTGCATCCTCTATTGTATCTCCAAGTTTGTGATTAACTTCTATTGGCGTTTACGGTCTCGCACCCTAGTTTGCGGTTTACACAACAGTCTAGGGTGTATTTCTGTTGAGATATAAAGATCCATTGCTGTGAATATGCCACTTCAATACCAAGGAAGTATTTTAGTCTTCCAAGATCTTTGACTTCAAACTCCTTCACCAAACGCTTCTTTAGGTCATCAATTCTTTTCAAATCATCCCTTGTAACTATGATATCATCTACATAGACTAATAAAATAGTAACTCTCCTTGAATAGGAATGTTTCACAAATAAAGTATGATCACCTTGACTCTGTAGCCTAGTCTCAGCATTACTTTGGTAAATTTTCCAAACCAGGTTCTTGAGAACTGCTTTAGCCCATACAAAGCCTTTTTTAATCTGCACTGCTTGTCCAGCACTTGGACTAAATCCAGGTGGGATGTCCATGTACACTTCCTCCTCAAGATCCCCATGCAAAAAAAGCATTCTTAATGTCATACGTTGTAATTTCCATCCTTGATTGGCAGCTAATGATAATAAAATTCTCACAGTATTCATCTTTGCAACAGGAGCAAATGTCTCAAGGTAGTCTATCCCATAGGTTTGAAAGTACCCCTTAGCCACTAACCTTGCTTTGTACCTCTCTAAAGAACCATCTGACTTGTACTTTACTGTAAACATCCATCTGCACCCCACTGATTTCTTCCCTTCTGGCAGTTTTACGAGTCCCATGTCTTGTTCTTCTCAAGTGCTTCCATTTCAACTTGCATGGCATTCTTCCAATTCTCATTTTCTAATGCCTCGGACATAGTTTTAGGAATGGCAATGGTATTTAGGCTAGTAAGGAAGGCCTTGTGGTTGTGAGATAAGTTCTTGTATGGCATGAATAGATAACGAGGGTTTTTTGTCGTGCAAGTTCTTTTTCCTTTTCTAATTGCAATAGGAAAATCAAAATCCTTGTGATCAGAAACAGAATCAGAGTTTTTAGTGGTATTTGGATCAAAGATGGATTTAGTAGTTACCTCGGTTTGTATGGGAGAGGAGAAGGATTGAACCTGCACTGGTGCCTTCTTCCTTGAGTAGACCAGCAGAGGACGAGTAGTGTCCTGAGTCTTTGGCTGAGGGGTGTTAGGATCAGATTGTAAGGTGGTAGGCTGGTCAAAAACATGTTGTTGGACAAGAATAGGCTGCTGCTGGTCAAAAACAGGCTGTTGACAGGAATAGGCTGTTGCTGAGTTGGTGCAGGGAAGTCAATGAGAGGCTGAAGTAGGAAACAATCTCTGTCCTTATCTTCCCTGAATGAAATCTCCCCTGAAGATAAGGGCGAGAAAAATAGTTTTCCTTTTCTGCAAAGGTGACATCAACAAAAATGAAGTGTTTCCTTGTAGGTGGATAATAGCACTTGTATCCTTTTTGAGTGGAAGAGTAACCAACAAAGATACATTTTAATGCCCTTGGATCAAGCTTACCCCTATTTTGAGAGTGTATATGAACAAAGGCAACACAACCAAATATTTTAGGTTTAAGGTTAAGTGAGGGACTAAAATTTGGGAATAAATTGGTTAGGATTTGAATAGGGCTTTAAGATTCAAGAACTTTAGTGGGTAGTCTGTTTATCATATAGGTGGCAGTTAACACAGCTTCCCCCCAATACTGTTTAGGGACATTTTTTTGAAACAAAAGGACTCTTGTTATGGCAAGGACATGGCCATTCTTTCTTTCTGTCACATTGTTCTGTTGAGGAGTATTCACACAAGAGGATTCATGTATGATGTCTTTCTCTTGAAAAAAAGGGTGATAAGACTTGACTGAAATAGTCCTTAGCATTGTCTGATCGAAACCTTTTTATGTCTGCCCCAAACTGAGTTTTAATCATGGTATAGAAGGTTTTGAAGGTAAAGCTTACATCCAATTTCTGTTTTAGGAGAAATATCCATGACACTCGGGTACAATCATCTATGAATGAGACAAACCATCAAGCCCTAGTTATATTTGGAATACTGGATGGCCCTCAAACATCACTATGAATGAGGGTAAAAGGGTTGGAGGCCTTTTTAATACTCACTGGAAAAGAAGTGCGTTTATGCTTTGCAAGTTCACATATGTCACAATGAAATTCTTCAATATTTAAGGATTTAAACAAAGAGGGAAACATAAGCCTTATAACTTTAAAGGATAGGTGACCGAGGCGGAGGTGATGAAGCCATATTTGGTCTTTATTGGTTTTAGATTCTGATACAAGTGAAAAAGGCGGGGAATTCAGGGCATTGACTTGTCCACCGGGATCTTCAAGGTAATAAAGGCCATTTACTTCTTTAGCACACCCAATCATCCTCTTCGTTCTTTGTTCTTGAAAAATACATTGAGTAGGATGAAAAAGAACACTGCAGTTAGTGTCCTTGGTAATTTTCTGGATGGATAGAAGATTAGTATATAGTTTTGGTACATGAAGGACGGTTTTTAGTGTAAGGGTTTTACTTATAACAATATCCTCTTGACCAGCCACTGTTATCATAGTACCATCTGCAACTGTTATTTTTCTGTTACTAAGACAGGGTGTAAGTGATAAATCTGAGTGAAGAATTGGTTATGTGATCTGTAGCCCCTGAGTCAATTACCCATGAGCTTTGGGTAGGTAAATCCGAGACTTTAGAGTCCTGAGAAGAGGATATACCTGAGAAAACCAGACTACATGTACCTGTAGAGGAGGTTTTTTCTAGTGACCCCAGCAAGCTCTTCAGTTTTTCTATTTCTTCTTTGTTGAACTCAACAGGCTATTCTTGAGAGTCCTCGACCAACTGTTTGGTTGTATATGCTCTTTCTTGTCCTCTTGATGACCCCTCTCTCTTTGAAAATTTTTTGCTTGCTGTTTATGGCTTCCCATGAAGTCTCCAGCACTTCTCCTTTGTGTGGCGCGGTTTCTTGCAACAGGTACACCATAGAGAGTCATTGTTCACTGTTTTTGCTGCTTCTAGTTTATTATCTTTAGTGATCTGCTGTTCCATACCAGTTTTTCCCTCAGTTACAGCTCTAGTAACTAATGTTGAACTCTCCACTTGACTGCTTTCAATCATAACTCCTCTTCTTCCTTCCTTAGCATGAATGATTGCAATAGCTTCATTTAGTGAGGGCAGATCCTCCTTTCCAAGAATCTGGGCTCTCACCGCATTGAATTCAATATTTAGTCCAGCAAGAAAATTATAAATTCTATTTTTTTCAACAAACCTCTTTAGGACTGCTGCATCTTCACTACACTTCATTTGGATACACTGGTAGCGATCCATCTCCTGCCACAGGTTTTGCAGTAAGTTAGAGTATTTTGTGATTGACTTGTTTCCCTGCTTGGTGGATGAAGTCTTGGTCTTGATTTCATAGATCTGGGCAGTATCTTTAACTTTTGAGTAGGTTTGTTTTACAGCCTCCCATATCTCTTGGGCTGTATTGAGAAACATGCATGTATCACTTATTTCTGGCATCATGGAATTCCATAACCAAGACATTACTAATGAATCATGTTCATCCCAAGAATCAAACTTAGGATCTCCCTTCTTAGGTCCAGTTCCAAGAAGATGACTTAACTTACCTCTACCCTTTAGAAAGGTACGAACTATCTGAGACCATTTAAGGTAGCTTTTTCCATTCAACCTATAGGCAGCTTGTATATTTTGCAAGTCACCTATCGGATTAGAATAACCCCCTTCATTCACTGTAACTCCTCGCATAGTCTCAGAATTACTGGTATCGACCACCTCAACCATGTTTTTTGTTGGGTTAACTGTACACACTCAAGGGAAGGATTTTAGGGAAAAAAGGAGGTTGCTAGACCGAGGTTAACAGGACCCAAGAAAGAGCTAACCAAGCTCTGATACCATGTGAAAAGTAGAGTAATTCTCTGTAATTGACAATATTTTTTATAAGATTTGTTATATATTTATATACAAGTTGTTTCCTTAACTTAGATAACTCTCAAGTTAGGAAAGTAACTAATTCTAGAGAAAGATACAATCCCTTAAAGTTAGGGATTATAGCTACTATAAGATATCCACAGAATCCTATCTAATTACACATAATATTTCTAATTTATGAATCTATTTTCTGACAAAAACCATACAAAAGGAGTATATATTTGAAATTTAGATAACAAGATGTGAAAACATCAAAGACAATGCACAAATGGCATGAAACCCTTTGTTGTTATATAGTGTATTAGTTATGATGCATTGGTTGTGAATTCCTATTCTCGTCTTAGCTTTGAAGTTAAAAAGGAAGCATGTCATGATTTGTTGCGATGGATTTAATTTGGCGAGAGTTATTGAGCTTGTTCATTCTGGGTGAGGTTTGAGTTAAGTCTACAATTTTGTAATTTAAGGGTTATTACAAGGTCGTCCTTTCTATTTTAGTGTTTGGTACGGATGAGTCTTCGGATGTTGTTTATGTTCTCTTTGTTTTGTGATGTCATAGTTTGGTAGTTGTCGTGTTCATTTCATAGGTGATTTCAGGATTTGTCTCAATATCTTCATTAGAGGGTGCTTAACTCTATAATTTTGTATTCCCTAGGTGATTTCAGGATTTGCCTCAATATCTTCATTAGAGGGTGCTTAACTCTCTAATTTTGTATTCCCTCCTAGGGATCATCTATAATTTTCATGCCAGTTTGATTTTTAAGATTTCTTTTCTTTTCAAGGAAAGGAAATACATTGCTTTGGTTCAAAAGTTTACTGAAACCCAAAATGAACCAGAAAGTGTGAAAGTATTCCAAGGTTGCAATTTATAGATGTGCACCAAATCAGAAGCTCTAAAATGAAGCATGTCCCAGTGTATAGAAGATCATCGCTAATTTTTATGACTATTTCTCAATTTCAGAATCAAAATAGTAAACAAAATGTATTACAAAACTTGCATGCACAAGATTAAAGCTTAAAATTGTTACATGAACAGGGAGAATCACAAAAAAAGTTCCCTTACCTCAAATAGTTCAAATGGGCTGCCCCGTCGGTATACATTATTCTTCTTTTTTGTCTCATATGGGAAAATGCTTATTAATAGTGCTCTCCATCCAAGAAGTAAAACAGAAGTGGTTCCCATTGTTACGAATACAAAGGTATATGGTGGAACATGTCCTGATGTTGCAGCTCTTATAATCAATCCCAACTGTCAAAAGAGAAAATAGGAACAAAATATAATTCGCATAGATAAGTTACCTCTTGTTAGTTAGGCATGTACAATATGGGGGAGATTTAACTTAAAAGTAACAAGTAAACCATAATCTGTCAATACGTGGTCCGTGTATTTACAAACAATAAAGAAAAGCTTCATTAGTTATACTTTGATGACCAACAATGATTAACAACCCTCGAAAAGATGAAATATTATGAGGTTCACTAGACCAGCATGTCAAAAACATATAAATTCTAAGGCTTTCTAAGCAGTAACATAAGATGAGTAAAAGCACAACACTGACCCCTTAACAAAAATAATCATTGAAGAGTTCATGTAGTCATAAGGTTCATCATAGTAGAGTCGCAAGCTCAAATCCCCCTCTCCCAATGTTAAGCTTAAAACTGAACCCACCAAATTATGCTAATTGCTACGAACTTATACTTCTATGGTCCTATTGAATGGTTGGAAATTGGAAAACAAGAAATAGGGCAACTTACAGGAATTCCCAAACCCCAAGATTTAGCAGCAGCGAAAACTGCTTTGGATAGACCATTGGCTCCTCGTCCATCCTCACTATAGCCCCCAAGGAAGTATGCACTCAAAAACCAACCTATCAATCCACAATTCCACTTTTACAAAGTTATACAATGACATTTTCCTCTTCATTATTTTTCTCAAATTAAAAGGAAATGTGAAATAAACTAAAGAAAAAGAAAATACCAGCCAAGAAAGGGTCAGTTGTACGTAGAGTATCCGTTGCAAAAATGGGGAGACCATGATTGTATCTTCCAATAGCGGAAAACAAGAGCAAAGCCAAGACATCCCCACCAGAAAGCAAAGCCACTCGACTGTTACATGACAATGGAAACAATTAAAAGAAGAATAAAACAAAGAGAAATAAAAGAAAAAGGGAAAAAGTATTAATTGCCTCCATTCGGAAACACGAGAAGAGGAACTGGGTTTTTCAAACTGGATAACCCCTTCCAAAGGGACATCTTTTTGACCCACGAAAACGGTGTCGTCATTGGTGAAAGAAGGAGGCGGAGGGGAAGATGGCCTTGGCGAGAGAGAAGTGAAGCGATTTTCGAGAGTTTGTTGAGGGGATGAATCTGGGCCTTCGATGGGTATCGGAATTGGAAGTGGAAGGTTGGATTGGAACTGTGAATTTGAGTGAACATTTTTTAGCGGACAAAGCTCCGCTTGGACAGCTTATCGAAATCATGTTTCTCTTCTTTCGGTTTACGGTGGGTTTTCGGTTTTTCTATTTCTTTGTCCTTCTGGCTCAGCCGCTCGATTTTTTTTTTTATTGATAGGTCTTCAATTTTTTTTTGAGAAAACTACATAAATTATCACTCAACTTTGCATTCAGACTTATTTTGATCACTCAACTTTTAAAACGTGTAATTTAATCACTCTACTTTAAACATTGAACATATTTGATCGCTCATCCGTTAAATTTACAATGGCGTTATGACATGAAAAATGTTAGAGTATACCCAAAGACCAATTATAAGATGATTGTAAATGACATTTGTTTTTACCTTGTTCATTCATAAAGAGACATTGTCATTATTATTTTCAGTTACAATTCTGCGTGCATAAATAAACTGAGTTATAATAAAGTCCTTAGAATAATATGATTATTCTTAAATGTTTTAAGTCGAGTATTATTGTGGGAATGGACAACAATATGCACTAAGACTAATATGTAGTTGATTGATGACAAAGTATTGTCATTGACTTGGAGATGCCAAAATCAATACTTAAATATGTGTTAGAGAACGACATATTGGACTGACCCGCTATGAGCATGTTTCTTGGATCATTATGTGACAGTCACATCATTGCTCATAGTGACAACTACATGTATGATCCTCATATTTGAGATCATTATTATTTCAACATCGTGAGTGACATATTTTAATACAGTCAAACGTGTGTCATAACTGACTACTCTATAAAGACTGATACTGGATATATCACAATTTATGTAGTTAGATATGGTTGATCAAGATAGGATTTGTCCATCCTACATAATAGGAGTAATATCGTAGGCCACTTGATTGAGTGAGACTAGAAATGCATGGTCGTGCTCGAATAAGTTGATATGAGATATCATAGTTATTCGTTTATAATAGTCTACTCAAGATATCAAGAAATATTAGTTGGACTATACAAGTGTGACTGTTCCATGACTTGTGTTCAATCTAGATATAAAAGACAAAAGAATGTAATACATGAAAAAGAGTTAATCACGAAAAAGTTATGTCGAATCATGATTTCTTGTAACTTAGGTGACAATGACATATTGCTAGATGTCACTCATTGTTTGTAATATTAGAAATGTTCTAATATTTACTACTAACGTTACATGAACCTACAAGGTCACACCGACGGTTTAAATGAGCATATATTAAACGAATTATATATGTACAAATTTATTGTACACGAATTTAGTTAAATTAATATATATTTGATATATATATATATATATAATTTAACTATTGGATAAATATTAAAAGAAAATAATTATTGTAATTATAACTCTTTTAATATATATAAATAATATAATTCGATTTAAATTAATATATATATATATTGAAATCCTAATTAAAGTTGAATTTGGATTATATATATTTAATATATATATATATATATATATATATATAATGAAATCCTAATTAAAGTTAAATTAGGATTATATATATTAATATATATATATATATATATTGAAATACTAATATGAGTTGAATTAGAATTTCAAAGGCTATATAAAGGCATGAGAGATCCAGCAATCATTAATGCTTTTGGAAAAACCCTCTAAATAGTTTAGAGAATTTTTTATGCTCGTTTCAATTGGGTGAACTACATAGAGGTTGGAGCGTTATCGTTGCGGCTTAGGAATCGACATCGTGGAATCGTGATTGGATATCTATCTCCTCCAAATTTAGAATTCTAGGTTTTAAACAAGTAATTCTTTACCCTTATTCACCCGATTCGTTCCTCGTACATGTATCTCTGGTGGTAATCGCAGGATAATTGTTCCGCTGCACCATGGGGTGTACCGGCGTGACCCAACAGTGGTATCAGAGCCACTTGTACGATACAGATTCAGATTTTAATTACTTGGGTGATGTAATTGTATGAGATACATGTTATTTTTATTTATTTAGCGAATATATGATATTTGTTCGAGCAAATCTATTCAACCACGGTTAATCTGTTAATCTAGTTAAAAGATGTTCCTAAGATTGATGATTAAGAGTTAATCATCAGGAACTTTGTCGATAGGGTTTGAAATATTATATGTTAATTGTTAACATATTCAAAATATAGTTTTAGGGTTTTAGATGTTAAGTGTTAACATACGCGAATTATATTTATATATTAGACTAATGGTTAGTCTATAGATTTCGTGCGAGAAAGTAATAAGAGTTGTTTTAGTAAAAACCTCATGGATTTTAAAATCCTGAAAAACATGATAATGTTGATAAAAGTTATCAAATCGCGAGGTTTTTACACAGCAATTAAGATGCTAATTTTTAAAAATTTATCCGCCGCTAACCAAGCAGCAACAACCCGGCCAGCGGCTACGGGACCGCCAGAACCCCGCAAGGGGCTTGACACATGCGTAGGAACAATCTGGTAAGACTTTAATAATAAACTACATCATTATTATGTTTAATATGCACGGTGTTTAGAATGTATGGTTATAGCCCAATAACCTATTTAGTTTTATTTATAAGGTTTTATAAACACGACATGTATGCCGTGTCATTCTCTACTTCTATTGTAATTCTCTTCTCATCTTACTCACTCGTATGTAAAACGAGTTTCTAAAATTGTAATGTATACGAAGAAGCATGGACCAGAGGAACAGAAGTGTGGGCAGACAGAAAAATGCTTGAGAAGTGTTTTTATCCTTAGAATAATTTGGTTCTCCCATTGGCTTGGGACAGACCACCTTAGGATATGGGCTATAACTATTGCTTTCATATTTACTGATTTTCATGTATGTGATAAAATGAATGTATGAGATGCATGCTCATTAATTGATAAGATCAAATGTTAAATTGTGAGATAATATTCACAAAACCCCTAAATAAAATATTAAGTTTTTTATTGCTTCTTAATGTTAAACCTCGTTAAAGTCTATATCGATACAATGTAGTTTTGCTAAAGTGAGGTATGTTGGAGTATGCCCAAAGACCAATTATGAGATGGTTGTAAAAGACATACTTATTCTATCTTGTTTATTAATAAGAAGCCATTGTTATTATTTCAGTCTTATTCTGTGTATCTATAAATAAATTGAATTATAATAAAGTCCTTAGAATAATATAGTTATTCTTGAATATCCTTAGTCGAGAATTATTGTGGGCTTGGACAACAATAAGGTATTAAGACTAATATGTAGTTGATTGATGACAAAGTGTTGTCATTGACATAGAGATGTCAAAATCAATACATAAGTATGTGTTAGGGAACGACATACTGGACTGACCCGCTATGAGCATATTTCTTGGATTATTATGTGACAGTTACAATATTGCTCATGGTGATAACTACATGTATGATTCTCAAACTTGAGATCATCATTATTTCAACATCGTGGGTGACATATTTTGATACGGTCAAACGTGTGTCATAACTAACTACACTATAAAGACTGATATTGGATATGTCACAATCCATGTAGCGAAATATGGTTGATCAAGATAGAATTTGTCCCTCCTAAATGATAGGAGTAATATCATAGACCACTTGATTGAGTGGGACTAGAAAATGCATGACCATGCTCGAATGAATTGATATAAGATATCATAGTTATTCGTTTATAATAGTCTACTCAAGATATCAAGAAACATTAGATGGACTATACAAAGTGTGACTAATCCATGACTTGTGTTCGATTTAGATATGAGGACAAAATGATAAAATACATAAAAGAAGTTAATCACGAAAAAAGGTTAAATCGAACCACGATTTCATGTAACTTAGGTAGCAATGATGTATTGTTAGATGCCACTCGTTGCTTGTAATATTAGAATTGTTCTGGATATTACTGTTAATGCTACATGAACCTACAAGGGTCACACCTTATGATTGAAACGAACAAATATCGACTAGATAGCATGTGTACAAACTTGTTGTACACGTAATTAGTGAGAAACCGAAATTGTTATATAATGGATAATTTCGTTTTTATATATATGTTAATATTTGATAAGTTATTGTAATTATCAAATACTATATATATATATCTAAAAGAAACCTAATTAAAGTAGAATCAGATTCTACATATTTAATTATATTCGGTTAAATATATTGTATATTTAAAGAATCCGAATTTAATTAGAATTAGGTTTTTGAATGCTATATAAAGGCATAAGGTCTAGCAGCCAAAATATGTCTTTTTCGAAAATCATCTGTAATAGTTAGAGAAGAAAAAAAATTGTTCATTTTATTCGGGTAGACTGCGTAGAGGTCAGAACACTGATGTGGCAACTCGGATTTGATTTGGATTCTCTTATACTCATTGTAGAATTCCAGATTGGTTGAGGTAATGTTTTTCATCCTTTATCACCCCGAATTCGTCCCTTGTACATGGATCACTGGTGGATTACGCCGGATAATTTTTCTGCTGCGCCATGGGGTGTACTGGCGTTTCCTAACAAGGTACTTGTATCTATCTTGGCCAAACACGAAGAATAAGCAAGTGATATTCGTTGGTTGTAACATTGGTTAAAGACTTAACTAGGTTACTTTAATAGGATTAGAAACCTAAAGGTTAGTTATTTGGATAATCATAGGATGGTTATGAACAAGAGTTGTTCACCAAATGAAGGAGTTACATGAGATGTAATTAGCAAGTGTTGCTTACCTAGATGGACCATAATCTTAAGAGAAAATCCAAAGTTGACTTAAGAGAATGTGAAATTTAGATCCTTGCCCATTAGAAAAACCTTACAGAAAGTATTTTCAACATTAATATTTGAGGGTTATTAATTTAATAAAAATAGTGGGAGTATCAGATCATTTTATAAGCAAACATGGTAAACGTATTCAAAATTCACATTTTATTATTGTAGATTTATTATAAAAATTTGTTATCATTGCGATCGGTCCTTGAGAAGGACAAGTTGAACGATGTAAACTACCTTGACTGGTCACTGAAAGGAAAATGTTTTTATTTGTAATAAGACATGTCATTGTAAAAGGAACTGTCCCATTTATCTTGAAAAGTCAAGAAGGCAAATTAAAGCGGAGCATCCGCCTCGCATATTTATGTTATTGATATTAATTTATCAACACCTACTTCTTGGGTATTGGACATCGGTTGTGGTTCTCATATTTGTACATTTGTATAAGGACTACAAAATAGTAGAAATTTGAGAAAATGAGAGGTAGACCTATGGGTTAGTAATGGAGCAAGAGTTACTGCATTAGCTATGGGAAAATATACTTTATCGTTGCCTAGTGGACTTAATTTATGTTTAGAGGATTGTTATTTTGTGTCTAGTTTGACTAAAAACATCATTTTGATTTATTGTTTAGACAAGATTGGTTTTGAGATAATTATTAAGAGTAATTGTTGTTATTTTATCTCGATAATGTTTTTTATGGTGTGACACAATTAATAAATGACCTATATATTTTGGATCAAGAGAATTTCATTTAAAACATAAATACAAAAAGATCAAAATAACTGACTCTAATCAAACTCATATTTGGCATTATCACTTGGGTCACATAAGTGAAAAACGCATTTCAAAACTTCATAAAAATGGATTTTTGGATTCATTTGTTTTCAAAAATCTTGATGTATGCGAGCATTGCTTATTGAGAAAGAGGGTCAAAGCTTCTTCTAATGGCAAAAGTGAGCGAGCAAGTGATTTATTGGGATTAATACATAATAATGTATGTGAACCAATGAATACACAAGCCAGAAGAATGTTTTCAATACTTCATTACTTTCACAGATGACTTCAGTAGATATGGGTATATTTACCTAATGCATCATAAATTTAAAGCCCTTGAAAAGTTCAAGAAATTTAAAAATGAAGTACAAAACCGACTAGGAAAAAGCATTAAGGCTCTTCAATCAGATCGAGGAGGAGAATACTTAAGCTTAGAGTTTGGTGATCTTTTTAAGGAATGTGGGATTGTCGCACACCTCCTAATACTCTACAATGGAATTAAGTTTCCAAAAAGAAGAAATCGAACACTATTAGACATGGTTCGATCAATGATGAGTCACGCCGATCTTCCAGTTTCTTTTTGGGGACATGCGCTAAAAAATAACTACTTTCACACAAGAATGGTGTTCCATCTAAATCAGTTCAAAAGACACCATATGAGATATAGACTGGGAAACGTCATAGTATGTCTTCTATGAAAATTTAGGGATGTGAAGCTTATGTTAAACATAAGATGTCTACAAAGCTCGAACCCAAATCTCATAAATGTAATTTTGTGGGTTATCCTAAAGAAACTAAAGGATATTATTTCTTCAATCCTACCAAGAACAAAGTGTTTGTTGCTTAAACACTAATCTTCCTAGAAAGATAATTTGTTTTTAGAAATGAAGTAAGAGAAATATTGAACTTAATGAAATTTGAGATCAACCACATATCATTGAACAAGAGATTGAACAAAAATAAGGTCCACAAGTTGTTGAGGAACATTCAACAATTTTGGAAAATGCAATACGCCTAAGAAATATGGATTTTTTGTCACATTGCATGGTGATGTTCTCTTCATAGATGAAGATGAGCCTAAGACTTATCAAGAAGCAGTGACGGGCCCAGACTTTGAGAAATGGCTAGAGGCCATGAAATTCGAGATGGATTCCATGTCAAAAAAAACCAAGTTTGGACCTTGGTAAACCCACCTCTAGGGATTAAGCCCTAGGATGCAAATGGGTTTTCAAGAAGAAAACTGGCATGAATGGTAATGTACAAACATACAAAGTGCGATTAATCGCTAAGGGTTTTGGTCAAATTCATGGTATAGACTATGATGAAACCTTTTCACATGTTGTTATGTTTAAATCCACCCGGATCTTACTTGCGATAGCTGTATTTTATGATTATGAGATAAGGCAAATGGATGTTAAAATCGTTTTCCTTAATGGAGAACTAGATGAGGCGTGTACATGATACAACCTGAAGGTTTTGTCGATCCAAAAGATGCCAAAAAATATGCAAGTTATAAAGCTCCGTTTATAGATTGAAACAAGCTTCTCAAAGTTTGAATCTCGTTTTAACAATGCAATCAAAGAGTTTGATTTTATCAAAAATGAATGTGATTCATGTGTTTTCAAGAAAATTAGTGGGAGCATTGTCATATTCTTGGTACTGTATGTGGATGACATACTGATAATAGGAAATTACATATCTAGCTTACAATCTATGAAAACTTGGTTAGGAAAAATGTTTTTCAATAAAAGACTTGGGTGAGGAAACATACATATTAGAAGTCAAGATCTATAGAGATAGATCGAGACAACTGCTAGGACTGATTCATAATACATACATAGAAAAAGTACTGAAAAGATTCAGTATGGAAGAATCTTAAAAGGGGTACTTACCTATGAGACATGAAATTTCACTCTCGAAGGAAATGTATCCTTCAACACCTCAAGAAAGAGAGCGAATGAGTAAGATTCCATATGCTTCAACAATTGGATCTATCATGTATGTCATGCTATGTACTCGTCCAAATGTATCATACGCTTTAAGTATGACAAGTCGATACTAGGTAGATCTCGGTGAAGGTCACTAGGTTGCAGTTAAAAACATCCTTAAGTACTTAAGAAAAACTAAAGATACATTCCTTATATAAGGAGGTGAAGAAGCGCTAAAAATAAAGGTTATACTGATGTCGGCTTTTAAACCGATAAGGATGATTCACGATCGCAATCGGGTTTTATGTTCTGCCTTAATAGAGGCGTTGTGAGCTGAAAAGGTTCAAAGCAAGATACAACAGCTAATTCTACAACAAAAGCTGAGTATATTGTAGCATGCGATGCTGCAAAATAGGGTGTTAAGATTAAGAAGTTTATATATGAAATAGGGGTTGTGCCAAGCATTTCGAATGCTATTGATCTACTTTGTGATAACAATGGAGCCATTGCACAAACAAAAGAACCCAGATCTCACCAACGACCTAAACACATACTTAGGCGTTACCATCTTATTCGAGAAATTATAGATAAAAGAGATAAGGAAATATGTACAGTACCAACAGATAATAACATTGTCGATCCACTAACAAAGCCTTTGACGCAGCAGAAGCATGATCGTCACACTAAGTCACTTGGTATTAGATACATGAGTGATTGGTCTTAGTGCTAGTGGAGATTGTTAGAGTATGCCCAAAAACCAATCATAAGATGATTATAAATGAAATTTTTTTTACCTTGTTCATTCATAAAGAGGCATTGCCATTATTATTTTCAGTTACAATTTTACGTGCATAGAGTTACAATAAAGTCCTCAGAATAATATGATTATTCTTAAATGTCCTTAGTCGAGTATTATTGTGGGAATGGACAACAATAATGCATTAAGACTAATATGTAGTTGGTTGATGACAAAGTATTGTCATTGACATAGAGATGTCAAAATCAATACATAAGTATGTGTTAGAGAACGACATACTAGACTGACCCGCTATGAGTATATTTCTTGGATTATTATGTGATAGACACATCATTGCTCATAGTGACAACTACATGTATAATCCTCATACTTGAGATCATCATTATTTCAACATCGTGAGTGACATATTTTGATACAGTCAAACGTGTGTCGTAACTGACTACTCTACAAAGACTGATATTGGATATATCACAATCTATGTAGTGGGATATGGTTGATCAAGATAGGATTTGTCCCTCCTATATAATAGGAGTAATATCGTAGGCCACTTGATTGAGTGAGACTAGAAATGCATGGCCATGCTTGAATAAGTTGATATGAGATATCATAGTTATTCGTTTATAATAGTTTACTCAAGATATCAAGAATTATTAGATGGACTATACAAGTGTGATTGTTCCATGACTTGTGTGTAATACATGAAAAAGAGTTAATCATGAAAAAGTTATGTCGAATAATGATTTCTTGTAACTTAGGTGACAATGACATATTGCTAGATGTCACTCATTGTTTGTAATATTAGAAATGTTCTAATATTTACTACTAACGTTACATGAACCTACAGGGTCACACCCACGATTGAAATAATCATATATTAAACGAATTATATATGTTCAAATTTGTTGTACACGAATTTAGTTAAATTAATATATATTTGATATATATAATTTAACTATTGGATAAATATTAAAAAAAATAATTATTGTAATTATGACTCTTTTAATATATATAAATAATATAATACGATTTAAATTTATATATATATATATATATATTGAAATCCTAATTAAAGTTGAATTGGGATTATATATATTAATATATATTGAAATCTTAATTAAGTTAAATTGGGATTGTATATGTTTAATATATATGTATATATATTGAAATTCTAATTAAGTTGAATTGGGATTATATATATTTAATATATATATATATATATTGAAATCTTAATTAGAGTTAAATTAGGATTATATATATTAATATATATTGAAATCATAATATGAGTTGAATTATGATTTCAAATGTTGTATAAAGGCATGAGAGATCTAGCAATCATTAATGCTTTTAGAAAAACCCTCTAAATAGTTTAGAGAGTTTTATATGCTCGTTTCAATTGGGTGAACTACGTAGAGGTCGGAGCGTTATCATTGCAGCTTAGGAATCGACATCGTGAAATCGTGATTGGATATCTATCTCTTCCAAATTCAGAATTCCAGATTTTAAACAGGTAATTCTTCACCCTTATTCACCCCAATTCGTTCCTCGTACATGGATCTCTGGTGGTAATCGTCAGATAATTTTTTCGCTGAGCCATGGGGTGTACCGGTGTGACCCAACAGAAAAAACAAATGATTTTAATTACTAAAATAAAAACATGAGAAAACATGTTAGAATCTATTTACCCTAAACACGTCAGAAGCTTATATCCCTGTCAATTTCAAGAAACTAGATTAAGATATCCTCGATTGACCTTTCCCCTCTAACACTGATTCTCAAGTCAATGATTCTTTGTGGCGATGCCGATTTAGACACTTAGAAAGTTGAGCTTGTAATGACTGGTTTTTCTGATTGAGCTCTATAATTTGAGCTTTCAATGAGGCCAAGTATTCCCTTGAACTCATGAGTACTGATACTCTGTCTCTCTGCATGAAACCCAAGTCCACCGCCATTGTTAAAGCTTTGAAATAATTACTAAATCATTTGATGCATGAAATAAATTCAATGGCGGGGTATACCTTGGCACTAGGATGAAGAAGGGATCGTAATGCGTCGAAACTTTCATTGTGCTTTTCTCGCCTTTTACGTTCCAACAACATATGTTGCCATTCATTTGCGGTGGGTCGGCTTCGCAACATATTTTCATGCCTCACCAAATTTAATTCTCGACAGAACAAAATGGCTCGTTTCAATATGCTTTGGGCCTGTAAACTCTTCTTGTCACTGTTGTCAGGTTGACGATTGACACAAAGCCGTAACGTTTGAACGTAATTGCTTTGGGTTTAGCTGGGGTAAGTTATGGTAGGATGTTGAAGAGGAAGATGAAGAATGAGAGGTTAGAACAGCAAGGATTGTTTTGATCATCGCTGCATTTTTGCTCTCCAAGGTCGATAATCTTATATTGCTCCGAAGCTCAAACAAGGCTTGCTGCACGACTTGTTGGTGTGGATCGTAGACTGGTGAATACGCCACTTTAGCTAGCAGAGATGAGGGTGTTTGTTCCACCGGTCGAAATTTGTGCTTGATGAGCACTTGGGGCGGTGAACACCAGATAAGAGTCTGAACTACCCCTATGGACCGTGATCCCTAATGAAGATAAAGATGAAACTGGCCTGTTAGGATTCGTGGGTTACGACAGCCGGTCTTTATAGCCGCCAGAGACTGCCTTAGAGTCTTTTTGGAATAAACTTCTCATCTCCATCTCCATGTTAATTGTTAAGCTATTAAAAAGAACCCAAACAATCTATTATAAATACCAGAAACGTTTTAAAATAATGAATTCCTACGTTGATGAAAAACATTAAATTAATCCAGGTCAACAGAAAGTTAACGGAAAAATAGATGAGTGATCAAATATGTTCAATATTTATAGTTGAGTGAGTAAACTGCACGTTTTAAAAGTTGAGTGAGCAAAATAAATCTTGTAGAAAAGTTGAGTGAAGATTTATGTAGTTTACTCATATTTTTAAAGAAATATTACATAATACGGGTTATCCCTAAATAGCACTCCAATAGTCTAGATTTTCCCAAAATAGCACCGACCTCCATTATTTCTCAATATAGCACATTTATAGTGAACTTGTTGCGTGGCAAGTTCCAATAAAAAAATTAAAATTTTGATTTGAAACTAGTCATGCACGGTGGGTTCAAAAAAATTTAAAAATATTTATTTTCATGTTTTAATTTTAGTTAATTAATTAACAAATGATTAAGTAAATCCTAATTGGAACTTACCTAGCATGCACGGCAAGTTTCACTTAATTTTTTTACGAAAATAAAAAAGTTAAACTGTTAGGAACCATCTTTAACATATTCAATGTATTGAAGAATGAAAATGAAAAAAAAAAAGATCTATTAAGAACCAAGTTTAAGATTTAACTCTAAAAATTACAAAAAAGAATGTTGCCACTAGATTTTAGCTCTAAGAATCTTGCATTGATAACAAACAAAGACTAACACTCTAATTATGTCTATATAAGCTAATGTCAACATTCTTTTATGTAATTCATGGAGCTAAATCTCAAAGTTGGTTCGTAATAGTTGATTTTTTTTTCATTTTCATTCTTCAATACATAAAAAATGTGAAGTGGGTTCGTAATAGTTTAATTTTTTTTCATTTTTGTCCTTTAGTAAAAATGTATGATTTTAAAAAAAATTAAGTAGAACTCGTCGTGCATGCTATGCAAGTTCAAATTAGGATATGATTAATCCTTTGTTAATTAATTAAATTAAAACACAAAAAATTAACTTTTTTTGAACTCGCTGTGTATGTCCGACGAGTTTAAAAATTAGAAAATAATTTTTTATTGTAGCTCGCCATGCATGCACAACGAGTTAACTGTAAGGGTGTTATCCTGTGAAATAATGGAGGTCAGGTGCTATTTTGGAAAATTTAGACTATTAGGGTGCAATTATAGGAATAACTAGGGTTGGGTATTTGATCGAGTCGAGTCGAGTCAAAAAATTTTGAGTTATTTGAGTTGACACGTCCTACTTTATCATTCAAACTTTATTTGAAAATTTTTCAAGTCGAGTCGAGTTTATGTAATTTGAGTCGAGTGGAGTCGAGTTTTGAGTTTCTGTACAAATTTAACTGTAATAATTTATAATATTATAATAGTGATTCCAATTTAAACGACTTTATCTTTATATTTTTTTTACATGTGTAAATAATATCATCAAAATTATTTAATATATTTATAATAATATTTTTTATAAGTAAAAATATGTTATTTCATTAAACTACGGGCCTTATTAAAAACTTACTTCTTATCCAGGTCAGGCCGTAGCGAGACCCAAAATAACAGAAAGAGGAAAAAATGCTCCAAAATATATTAATAACAAAACCGAATAAAAATACATTATATTTTAAGAGATCCAAGAACAAAAAAAATGATACAATCATCCAAACTAATGAAAAACAAAAGCGACAATAGTTCATACTGCAATAGTTTTGCGTCAGCAAACACTAATAAAAACAAAGTGTAGAAATAGTCATTCGAAATATAAAATATCAACCCTATCACCTGCAACCATAAGAAAATCACATAAATGGTGTTATTTTAATTTAGCATATATGAAATAAGCCATTAATTAATATCAATAACGTGAATAAAGAAGTTTAGAAGATATACACTAAAAAACTATAGTTTCATTCTTACAGATTATCAAAAAGGCTAAGTGTAAACAATCCAAATAACAAACTATAACAAACTTCTTCCCTTTGAGTTTTCAAATACCTTAAACATCTTATTCTTCATGTACCGTCGGCAACTTTGAAAATGCTTCTTGATTTTCCAGTATTCTTAATAAATCTAATAAATTTAAAAACAAATAGAATAGTTAATTTATAAATAGCTTTATAATATAAATGATGTAAAATATTAACTTTATTTATCAAAATTAATATTACCATCTTCCATGTCTTAAAGTTCCGCAACATACTCGTCAAGATTGATGGGATCTTTATATTTTCGAAGCTAATCCTGGGTGCAAATCAAAGCTTCCACCATCGTCGGAGTAAGCGAACTTCTAAAACCATCTAGAACACGTCCACCCGTACTGAATGCACTTTTCGAGGTAACTGTCGAGATAGGAATAGAGAACACATCTTGAGCCATTTGTGCAAGAACATGATATCTTGGACTAGCCAGTTCTACCACAACAATATATCAGATGAACTCGTGTTGTTTGTGTCTACCTCCTCAGCCAAATATTTTTCCAACTCAGATTTATTTTCCAAACTAACTCGGTGCTTCTTCAACAGATATTGTTGCACGGCCAAACTCGTATTTGATTGATTTGGTTCTGTGGGCTTGGAAAATTTCGTTGGAATAATTGAACTTAATTGGCCTTCATGGAACATAACTCTCCCAGAAATGGAAGAGTAATCTTCAAACAAACAACACAATTCTTTTTCAATCATGTTCACAACCTCATTCTCAACACTAGGAAAAAGCAAGGATACCCCAAATTTCACAAAACCCATTTTATGTCACTAATCTAAGATAATCGCTAAGTAAACTAGGAAGTTGATATTTTTTGTATCACCCCAATACTTATTGTACTTGTCCCTCATTTTGGAAGCCATGGATACTATGTCTAAATCTCCACAATTTGCCCATTCATCCAATAAGCAATGTATATCCATCAATGTTTCAAAAAAGAAATGAGAGGTGACATGAAATGATCCAGATACCTTCAATGTAAGATCGTAAAAGAGGTATAGAACTTTTTCAATTCTTCGAACATTTTTCCAATCATCAAATGTTGGGACTCCATCTCCAGTTGTGAGGTCAAGAAAAAACTATGGTCATCACGAGCATACGAATCAAATGCACGCTCATATTTTTCAACAACTTTTAACATCATATATGTTGAGTTCCACCTAGTAGGTACATCTAAGCACAAATGAGCATTAGCGTTTATCATTTCTCCTTCTGCCTGGCTGTAGAATTTTTTATTCTTGATGATAATGCTCTTATGTACCTCACAACAACTCTAACCCGATCAACAAACATAGAAACATACTTCACACCTTCTTGCACGATGAGATTAATAATGTGTGCAACACATCTTGTATGCATATACTCCCCGTTTGCAATACAAGTATTTTGATGGTTCAATTTTTTTTCTCAAATATTCAATACCAACACTATTAGCAGATGCATTATCCACTATAACAGTAAAGACCCTCTTAATCCCTCAATCTTGAATACACTTTTCAAGGGCTTGGCGTATACTTTCACTTCTATGAGCAGATATCGAACATAAATTGATTATTCTCTTTTGCAACATCCACTCATCATCTATTCAATATGTTGTTAGAACCATATATGATACCTTTTGCAGTGAAGTCCAAGTATCAGTTGTCAAACAAATTCTACTTGTATCTTTACCAAAAGAAGTCTTCATTATTTTCTTCATGGAGTTGAATAAATCGAGGCAAACTCTTCTAACAGTATAACGAGATGAGAGATAAAACCTTGGGCATACAATAGAAAGAAATAACTTAAAGCCTTCTCCCTCTACAATTTGAAAAGGTAGCTCATCCACGATTATCATGTGAATTAATACCTTTCTAATAGCATTTTCGTCAAACTTCCAAGTTGATAAAGTTGTCGTCTCACTTTCAGGGCCAGTCGTAGTCTTAGCAAATGCTAATTCTGATTGTTTAAAATCTACAGTGTTGCCTTGAAGTGTCTTCAAGCATGTCTTCAAATGATAATTCAGGTTGGTTGTAGAACCCCCGATATCCATAGAGTATATGGTCTCACAATGAATACATCTTTCTCTATTCACCCCACCTTCAATTACAAATTTACTGATATGTTTCCAACATGGTGCTCTTGGTTGTTGTCTCTTTCGGACAGTCTTGTTACTTATTGGGTCATTGAGTTTACAAGAAGTAAAACTTTGAGTCCCTTGTGATCCACTCATCTACAATATCAAATATAATACTTTAACATTAGCATTCTTAAGTTAAAAATCAGAAGCTTAGCTACTGTTTTGCATCTAAAATAATTATTGCAATAACAAAAAAATCCTTACTACAAATTCTGAATAGCATTGCCTACAAGACAAATTGTAGCAGTTGCATTTTTCTACTCTAAAAGGTCTTGGAAACTATCAACCATAAACTAGATTTGTTAGGGTTCTTTTTCCATTTGAAATACAACAGTGAGCCACCGTTCTAAAACACAAATTACAACATAAATGTAAATTCTCACATGCATGTAACATTCATCATACTACAGTACTATATATGACTTCGACATTCAAGAACTTTAATTTGAACTTAAATTATTTAGAATTAAAATTTATTCCTCTCTTCAAACTAAAATTTAGTAAACAAACATCTTTAAACATAGATCTCGTACTTTCAAATACACAAAACATCCTTAGAGTTAGAAACATGAAATTAACATTATACCTTAATCATGCCCTAAATACACAAAACAACCAGATTTACTTTTTGCATTATGGGAATGTGATTGTTATCTTTTTGTTTGGTAATAGAATTTTTCCAAAAAATGCAGTGTGCAGTCGTATACATAAAGAAGAGAAAATTAATACATTTTTTGGGAAAATAGAAAGTTGGGGGAGGGACCCTGGACCTCAGGTGTGGGACTATGGAGGAAGAGATCCCAAGCAAAGCAATGAATTCAATTGTCTCCTCAATGGAGGCCGGCCATACTAAAGCAATGAAAATATGAAATCACAAACTCAAAATATCAAAGAAAAGAAAAATTACAAACCTCGAACTCGAAGGACATTCTTCAAGTTTCAACGATCGTCTGACGTCTTCGTTGTAAAACTGAAGCTTGAACTTAGCAGCAACAAGCAAATCTATTTGGAATTTTGTTTAGAAAATTGGAGATTTAAGTTGAGGGATTATTATTCACGAGGATAAAGAATTGAATAAGGGAGAAAAAATCACGTGACTCAAAAGCCATTCCACTTTCCAGGGAATAAAATGCACAGTATAACTAAAAGCCTAATAGTCAAAACGAAGTCGTTTTCAATTTCAGTTTTTCGGTTATTCAAACTTTTAAAAATCAATCTCGACATCAAAATTCATCTGAGTTATTCACGTGAATCGAATAACTCGACTCGAATAACTTGAAATTTAAAAAAAATCAGTTTTTTCGAGTCGATTCGAGTTTTGCCCACCCCTAAGAATAACCTCAAAATGTGGGCAGATGTACGCATATATTATTTTTTTTATTTTTTTCAAAGTATTTGTTGGAACGAGTAATAATTAATTTTTTGTTAATTTTTTGATGAAAGGAAAAATATATCATTAGTTACCAAACTTTCATAAATTATATTAGGTTAAAAACTTAAAATTGGCAACAATAAATAATATTTTCTTTGTGTGAAGAGATGATGAAGAAATATTAAATGTCATTTTGTACATAAATATATCTGCAATGGAAAAATTATCCTCAAAAGGATATATATTCTAAATAAATTTCTTTAATTACATGATTGTCTAAAAACAAATAATACATGATTATATAATTTTTTATTTTTTTGTATGACCCAATTGTCTATGATTAATGCAGAACTAACACGAATTGTCTCACATTATCTATTTGTAGAAAGGATCGTGCACATATGAACATTTTGAATTTGATGTCATTACCTTTAAAGTAATGATTAACTTTAGGTCCGTTTTTTAAGAAAGGGAAGGTGAAGGCGTGATTTAGAAATTATCTCTTTAGAAAGAGGTAGTCTTGTGACGTGGTTGACTTTTTTCGGTGCTAGTCTTAAATAATTTGATTGAAAGATCAAGGGATCGTACTTTTGGTCTATAAAAATGAAATTGGTCTCTATATTCTAAAATTAAACGGACCTTAAGCTTGTAAAGTTTTGAGTTAGAGAAAATTTGAGTTTGGAAAAATCTAAGCCTAAGAAAGTTCAAGGGGCTAAAATTGATCTAGTTCGAGCCCAAGCTAGATTCAATCCAAAACTCGAAAAAGCCCAAATTTATAACGTAATCATGCATAATATATTTATACGATAATATTTAAAAATAAAATATAAATAAATGAAAACTATTTTATTTTATGAAAGTGTATTTATATATTATATTAAAATTTATTATCGTTACAAATAATTAATATGGATTTTGCATTATAAAAAAATATATATTTTTAAAATGATTGTAAACACAAAATCATCCATTAATTTTATAATTGGCTTTGAGATAATTTTACAAATTTAACTATTTAATGTTTGTATATTTGGGTTGGGTACTATTATATTTTGTTTTTGGGCTTTGATTTAAATAAGTCTGGATTGGACTCTAAATGAGTAGTGAATTTATCCTTTGGTAATATTTTTAGATTTTGGTATATATTTATAGGGTTATATTTTGATACATAAGCTATGTAAAAATAATTTACACAATCATTCTATAAAATTTAAAATCTAAGTCCCAAACCCTAGCACCCTAAAACCTAAACCTTAAATTCTAAACTCTAAATACTAACCATAAACCATAAAATTTACACTCTACACAATAAACCCTAATATAATAACGGGCCCTCGTGCTTGACGTAATTTTTTTTACAAAAAAATGATTTTGAATGGAGTCGCCACCAATCTTTTTTAGTTTAGGTGAGATTGAATCACCTGTAAACTTTGTTATTTTAATAAAAGCTTATTTTGGGTTGATTTATTAAAATAACGAATTTGGTCTATAAAACCATAAAATAGGTTTGGGAGTCGTTTACACGTGGGAAGGATGAACACCCCTATAACGCTCAAAATTGGTACCTAGTCGATTACGTAGTGTCTTAGTATTGAAAATTACGAATTTGAATTTAATTTGAAAATTGTGATCCATGAATGCATAAATTTTATTGTAAAGTACATTTAAAAGAATACTCCTTTATATGAGACTAACGAGAAACTTATGCCTCTTTAAGCTCGAGACATAATTTTTGCGAGACTCCCGAACAAATGAATACTATTTTAAATATTATAATTTGGTTAAAATGTATTTTACTTAAGGTTATCTAAAAAAATCACGCCTCTTTAAGCTTGAGATATGATTTTATTAAGAATCTCAAATAAAAAATATTGCTTTATCATGAAATTTCAATTTGAAAAAAATGAATATGCGTGTAAACACATATATATATTAAAATGTTTTTTTAATAAGGAAAGTAATACCCAAGGCCTTGTTAACAAGCACCCCTAAACTTAAATGGAGAAAAAAGAGTGCTTTAGGTAATATTTTACAAAAACAAACGAGAATACCTCGACCTAACAAGTTGAAAAGAACCTGACTAATCCGATAAATCTAATTGACATAAAACTGTAATACTATTTGGCGGCTCAACGAATTCATGAAAACCAAACGGATGTGTCTAAGCAAGAGCGGCAAGAGCATCCGCCACCTTATTGCTCTCACTTCCAACAGTTACCAACTGGACCTCCCAACGCCGATCTAGAAGCTCCCAAATATGTTGCACAATCGATGGTCTACCATTCATAAAGGAACGATCCAACAGTACCTGGATTGCCTTAATTGAGTCTGATTCTATGCATAAGCAACAAATAGCAAGCTCCCAAGCCATGCGTAAGCATTCATATATACCCTATAACTCTGTTTCGATCACAGAGAATACCCTGATACTTTTTACGAGGCCTACAATCCACTCGCCTTTGTGACTACGGAGAACTCCACCACATGTAGAGCCCCCATTGGTATTGCGGTAAGATCCATCAAAGTTACATGTTTCCCAACCTTCTGAAGGAGCAGACCAACTTCGGATGTTAACTCGAGCATCTGATCGTCCACTGGCTGTTCCATGAAGCTCATCCCGGTTCCTCGTTGCGATAACCTCATTGACTAGATCCTTTTGAAAGAAACTTTAAATAAATACGTAGTTCAAAATTATACCTTATATATATATACTTTACATATATATGTATATTAATTAGGAAACTTTACGTAAATGCATACAAAATAAATGATAAATACTTAATATATATTATGAATCAATATTATACCTTATATATATATATACAAATATTATACTTTACATAAATGTATATATATTTTAGGAAACTTCACATGAATAAATTATTTTACTAATATGTTAGAAAATCTTACACATATGTATTATTATATACTATATTCAAATAATATACATAATAATACATATAAAACATTAATAATTGACAAAAAATAGTGACCAAAATGAAAGAAAGCAAGAACTGAATGGCAAAAATGTAAAGGATACGAAAATAGAATTACCACACATGCAATTTTCCCATTCATCAAAAAGTGCAGATCCTTTCTCCTGCGTCGGGTCAACACGTGGGTACAACATGGGCAAAACGATGTCGTTTTGCATATCCCTTAAATAAAAATTTTAGCCCAAAAAAATCATGCTAACACTTGATAATAAAATATCTTTTGAAACTCTCTATACCTAGCCCTTCTGGTTAACCAACCGTCTGCCGTGAGCTGCCGCCACCAATGGCGGAAACCACCACCTTCGACGATCAGACAACATGCAAAGGTTTGGGTAAGCTTCCTAACTCCCATTTTTATATTTAGTTTTCTCTAAAACTCGATCTAGAACCCTAGATCTAACTTTGAAACACTCATACTTCTTTACCTTTCTTTTCCATATCCCTTTTCTTTTTTTATTTTCACGTTTTTTCTTTCAAAAATCTCTAAAGATCTCTATTTTTCTTTATTTTTGACTCAAAAATTTGTTTCTTTTAATCCCCTTTATGTGCTGCAAGAGCCTTCGACTTATAGAGGATGGAGTGTATCCTGGCTTGGCCATGTTGAGGGGTAACGATGACAATGATGGTGATATGCGAAATGATGTTTTGGGCGATGGTGTCAGGTGGCAGAAAGAAGGGGTACCTTTAGGGTTATTTTATTTGAGGATTTTGAATAAGGTTTATTTAGGGTTAATTTGGTGTTTGGTTGACGATTTCGTTGATGGTGGTGGCTGACGACGACAGCCATGGTCTTGGATGAGCGGCGACGACTAGGGTTAGGGTTAGGTTTAGGATATTAGAGTTAACCGAATAGTTTAGGTTGTGGGCTTGGGTCTGGTTATTGAGCATGTTTTGGGTTAATTTGTAAATGAGCAATGGATATGTAATATTTATATAATGGATTATGGGTATTTGTTGTAATAGATTATGGTATTTAGATATTGGGTAAGGTTCTTTTAATTGGGTATTGGGCTTAAGGGCCCAGACAAATTTGAGTTATTATTGTTGTCCCTCTTTGCTCATTATCGTATAACGACAATGAAGCAAAGAAAAAAAGAACCAACCATTCCGTCCGGTCTAGTTGAACTTCTTCCTTCTTGGCACAACTCTTTTTATTCTCTTGATCTTCTTGTCTTCTCTTCTTAAGGGGTGTAAAACTCTTTGATCGGTCCGCTACTCTACTTCTTTGAGGGAGATAGACTTCGGACGATCAATCCACTTCGCCCTCCTTTTAGGAAGATAAGATATGCCAAACTTGCTGAAAACTATCTGACACGACCTTTCTTTTTGGAATTTAGCTGATTCACTCCTCCATGCCTTCGAGAAATAGAAGTCATCTATTGATATGCTGCTCCACCAACGAAGAGGCATGATCTGGTTAACTCATCTTCTTTATATTTCTATTGGAAAGACAAGATCTGTAAGAGTAAAAGAAAATTGTGTTAGATTGGGTATCCATCTTTTATTTCAAACTGTGAAAATAAAATGGTTGATGATGAGATATTTTGATTGGGGTGACCCGCTCCCCCACTGTCGGAGAGACGAGACTCGAAGATACGTTTGATCTGCTACGTCACCGACAACGAAACATTATCTAAAAGTTAGATTTGATCAAGCTACAACATCGACGAAGAGGCACAATCTGAGAGTTAGTTTTGATCAAGCTACAACTCTGACGAAGAGGCATGATTTGAGGGTTAGTTCTGATCAAGCTATGATGCTCGTCAAATAGTGTTGCACTTTAGAGCAAGTATACTCATCGAATCAAGTAATGAAGTGATAGAGTATAGTGTTGAACCCATGAAGATTAAATCAATAACTATGGATTTATCGAACTTAAAGATGTATTTGTAAGTATTGGATGGTGTTTGTTTATCAAAACTAAAAAAATAAAGTAAAGGTAGCTATGATTAAGATAAACAAATGTTGCGATAGATAATAGATAATTATGGAAGTTGGGTTTATTGTTAAGGATATATGCTTGATTATTTATTTCAGTGCTATAGCGGCTGACAATATATGTTTGTGTAAACCATTAAGTTCTTTGTCTACTCGTCAGAATTTTCTAAGGAACTTCTGACTCTCTCGATGCCTAGAAGTAAAATAATATTGAAGCTAAGGTGATACATGTCTAAGCTGGATTAAGACTAAGTTAACAGCTTAGCCCCATTGTTCATGTTTTTTTAACCTAACTCTCTTGATATTAAACCACAAATTTATAGTTAAAAGGCATTTCTCGATAGCTCTTACAATAACTATACATGAAGAACGATGAACAAAATAGATAAAGGGAAACAAACTATAACATTAAAATAAAATACTCAAAACATAAAATCCTAGGAAACAATAAACCCAACTAAAGTATTTAGCTCATGTCTGAGCCTAAAACATCCATAATAAAAATATAAAAGTATGGCAGTTTATCAAACAAGGGATAGAAAAGGGCAAAGTGTCCTCGATGATCTTCCTTCATGCTGTTCAACTGTTGTTGCATGTCTCTAACTCCTTTAGCCTCTCTCGATGGCATCAGTCGTGTGGAGAGTTCTCTACCTTTGACTTCGGTGGTTCTCCGCAAGCTAAAGACTAAAATTGCTGTCTAAAATATGGCTCTTTTGAATTTTCATCTAAGTCTCTCTTATATAGGCGGTGAAACTAGGGTTTCATAACCCTAAAGTGCATAACTTTATTAAAGAAGGCCATTGATTTCCCGTTATCTTTTAATGTTCCGTATCTAGGAGAAAGTCCACGTGGGTCAAAGTAGATTCATCTCCAACACTTTATGCCTTATTAGCTCTAGCCATGAGATTTTCTACTCATCCACTCCAGTATTGTTCTAGCATCCTGCACATGCACCACAAAATACTACATTTCCCATAAAAGCGCCAAAATATATAACATTTAAACGCAGACAGTGTAACTCTCTATCTACATGCAAACTATATACAATCTAACCTAAATACAACTAAATAAGCTTGAAAACACGCCAATGTCAAGTAAAAAAGTATACAATTTATGTCATTTACACACTCGTCAAATACCCCCAAACTTGAACTGTTACTTGTCCTTAAGCAATGTAAAATGAAAGAAAGAAAAACAAAAATAAAATAAAAACAGTAAACATGCCATAGTTCCTAATGTTCCAACTAAGCTATGAGTACAAGGATTCCAAGATATGTTGCAACAGTAATTCATTCCTCAGCTATTTTAATGAGATGCAACGCATTAGAGCTTACAGTTCTGTTCCAAGGATCAATTCTATTGTAGGTGCAGTGGGTGCTATGTCACATTCATTCATCACTTAATGGACTTAGAAAAACTTAAAGATTGCTATCTTTTATTGCATCGACATGTTCTTTTATTTTTAAGCACATTGTTTTACTCTCCTTCATCATTTTTAAGTTTAAAAACTATATCACTAGGGTTTCAGCTTATCATTACTACTCTTCAGAACTGAAGATGGAGTGGAGTAAACAGCCTATCCCCGAGCCTTACGAGTAGTGTCATCCCGTGAAGACTTTCATTCACTCTTATGCCAGTACTATCATTCTTACTAGGGAAAGTTAAATGGAGCAAACACAACTCACCTAGTGTACTAAGATAGATGTAATCACTCATTTTTATCTAGGTTGTAATTATCATAATTATGTATTAGTTTAATGATTAATATATCATTGCATATGTTCAAGTTATATTGTATGTATGATTAGTGCATGTGAAGTGTGTGTGATGTGTGCATGCATATTATAAGCTATATATGTATACATATTAATAGATAATATGAGATATGAGTGTCACATATGTATTTACATTTCCTACGAGTGCATGGTTTGTACGTATAATGTGTGTGTATATTCATGATTATCATGTGTGTTATTATATATGCATGTATATAGTATATTATGTTAATTAATGTTCGCATGTGGGTTCGTATGTTGCATATATGTGTGCGCATGTGTATGTATATATACGTATTATTATTATAATATATAAACATATAAGGTATTAAGAAAAAAAACAAACAAAAAAAATATTATTAATAGTCCAAGTCCAAATTACATAAAACCCAAATTACATTTGCATAGGCCCAACCGGCCAAAGCCTTTAATAAATAAAAACCCTAAAAATATATCTAACCCTGACCCTATTTTATTATTATCTGTACGCAGCCAACCCAGAGCCGTTGGATCAAATCCAGATCCAACGGCTGTAATCAAGCCAAGGTGACCTTCCATCTGATGCGCGTGACACCACTCGCTGCTCAACTGTCTTCCACGCGCATGTGGCTCGCACGCTCTAGACCTTTCAGATCACCGTACACCACATGTCATGATCCGGTGCAGTCTCTCAGTTCTAAGATTGAATCTCGATCGTCCAAGCTTCAAGGCATCCCAGCTGTTAGATCAGATCTGATCCAACGGTCGAGATTCACTCTGACCAAACGGGTCGCCACCACGCCTCCTCCACCATACCGTCGTACTACCAGCTCAACTACCGTTCAGAATGTGCAAAGACACGAGAGAAATGCTATGTCGGTACTCAAAATCAAATCAAATGTATTTTCCTTGTCTTATTTTCCACCAAAAATACAGATCAGAGGAGGATATAGGGGAACGAACCAAAATATGTAAGGGTTTTTTTTTCTATCAGTCGATTTAAAAAAAAACACAAAAGGAATACAAAGAGTTTCAGTGGTAACTTCATGTTTTCTTGCTCTCATTCATTTCATGCATGTAAAATAAATGATCTAAAAAAGCCAAAAGAGAAGTTCTTTTATCTTTGTCGTGTGTGTTTCGCCGGTGATGAACCCATGGGCGAGCCACGTTTTCCCTTCAAAATAATAGCGAAGGTTTTTGTGGAGTTCTAAAAGGGATCTCTGTTTCTTTGAGTTTTACGTTGTTGAACTACCGCGGTCTAGAATGGCTTGAGGTGGCCGAACGGCCGAACCTCGCCTGAGACCGGCGGAGTGCGGCGGTTCAAGTTTTTCGGGGTGGTTATTTTCTGGAAACGGGGAAATGAGAGAGCTCTCTCTCCCTTTAGGATTTAAAAAAAATGGAAAAAATGAAGTGGGGGGCTGATATGTTGGTTTTATAGACAAAAAAATAAAACCTTTAGGGTAAATAACGTCATAAATCCCCCCGCATTCTGGGAATTTTCGTTTCTTTCTTGCCACATGGGATATTTGCAGCCCTGTCCCCCTTTTTTAAAATCTTTCAATTTAGCCCTCAAATAAACCGAATTCAGATTTCAAATGGTTTAATTACTCCATAGGCCATTCCGAGTTTTCAAACTTTGCACTCTGAGCTTGCCCCTTGGTCATATTGCATATCTAGTCCTGTAGCGATGTCCGTTTCGCTAAAAAAAATACTGAGTTTTCGAAGTATTTGTGAATTTTTCGGATATAAAATGTTTATTCCGTGGGGTTTTAAAAAACTGTATTTTTATTAAAAATTGGAGTCGCCACCGGCCACTTAGGTAGGCCGGACACCATAAAACCAGAGATTTAAAAAAACTGTCGGGTTCGGGAGTCGGTTACGGATGGGGAAGGATTAGCACCCCCACACCGCCTAAAATTGGTACTTTAATAATTACCGCTTCATTAATATTAGACTTTCCGGATTAAAGTGACGATTAGTTTAAAATTCGGTTATAATTGCGAATAAATTTTAAAGGCCCCGTTATCCGAGAGTAAATGCCCAACCACTATCACTACGCCTGATACTGGCCCCGTTTACGCTTGGATAAAAGGGCACCGCATTGACAATTTGTATATCTGTTATGCAACCTAAAACATGGCGAATATAAATACAATGCGATAAAATATAAATAAATACTAACATAATAAAATACTAATCTAACATAAATAAAATACTAATCTAAAACATACATACATAAATATTAATCTAACTCATAAATAAAAACATATCTAGCATAAATAAAATACTAACATTCATAAATATTAATCTAACACATAAATAAAAAACAAATTCAACATAAATAAAATACTATTCTAAAACATACATACATAAATATTAATCTAACTCATAAATAAAAATATATCTAACATAAATAAAATACTAACATTCATAAATATTAATTTAAAACACAAATAAATATTATTCTAAAACATAAAAAAAACGAATCTAACATAAATAAAATATTAATATAAAATACAAATTTAAAACATATTAAATACTAATCTAAAACATAAACATACAAACTAAAAAAATAAGACTACAATTTTAAAATAACTAATACTTCATTAAATTATAAAATTTACAACAAAATAAAAAAAGAAGAAAATATACCTAACTAAGAGCTCGAATGACGAACCCCGACTGAACCCCACCGAGATCTACCGCGACCCCTCCAAAAATATTAACTAGATCGGATCCAAAATAGGACCCCGATCGAACCGGGAGCACTGCTCCCGGTCCTTGGCTACCGAGAGCATAGCTCTCTTTTGGCAACCAGCCGATTCATCCTCCTTCATTGCCCCCCTATGCCTCCTATTTATAGGCAATTGGGGGGTGATGTGGTCATCCCAAAGCCACACAAATTTCTTTTTTTTTTATTATTATTATTATTTTTCATTAATTTTATATTAATAATAATATTATTAAAATAATACTAATAACACTAAAACCCGGTCAAAATGAGTGATTACAGTTGCCCCTCTTTGCTTGTTCTTGTGAAACGAGGACAAAGCAAAGTTCAAAAGCACTCATTTTGACCTACTTTCTTGTCTTTGGCTTCGGAATCACGTGTTCTTCTGGAACTTTCCGCTCTTCCTTAGCTGAATCTTCAAGCTGGTAAGTTCTTCCTATATAGAACTTCTTCACCTTCTGATCTTGGAACTATAGGTCCTCCCTATATAGAACCTTTCATTCTGAAGCCTCGAGTTATGAGTCCCTCCTATATAGAACTTTTCACTCTGAGACGGTAAAGCTTGGAGTCTTTCATATATAGAACTCTTCACCTTCAACGCTGGTTTCTCCTATATAAAACCTTTTGCGCCACTGATGGATTCTTCCGACTGGGAGTTCTTCCTGTATAGAACTAATAGTCTTCAAACCCCGAGCTGCCGCAAATCCTTCCTATATAGAACTTTTAGCTTCAAATCTCTGAGCTACAGTGTTCTTCCTATATAGAACCTCTCACTCTAAGACAAGAAAGCTCGGAGCCCTTCCTATATAGGACTCTTCGCCTTCAACACAACAGGTTTTCCCTATATAAAACCTTGTGTATCATGGGTGAATTCCTTCGGCTGGGAGTTCTTCCTATATATAACTGCTAGTTTTCACCCTGGAGCCGTCAGTCCTTCCTATATAGAACTTTTAGCTTCTGAAATCTCAGAGCTACAGGTTCTTCCTATATAGAACCTCTCACTCTAAGACGGTAAAGCTCAGAGCCCTTCCTATATGGGACTCTTCGCTTCCAACACAATAGGTTTTCCCTATATAAAACCTTGTGTATCATGGGTGAATTCCTTCGGCTAGGAGTTCTTCCTATATAGAACTGCTAGTCTTCACCCTGGAGCTGCAAGTCCTTCCTATATAAAACTTTCAGCTTCTGAAATCTCGGAGTTACGAGTTCTTCCTATATAGAATCTTTCACTCTAAGACAATAAAGCTCGGAGTCCTTCCTATATAAGACTCTTCGCTTTTACACAACAAGTTTTCCCTATATAAAACCTTGTGTGTCATGGGTGAATTCCTTCGGCTGTGAGTTCTTCCTATATAGAACTGCTAGTCTTCACCCTAGAGCTGCAAGCCCTTCCTATATAAAACTTTCAGCTCCTGAAGCCTCGGAACGACGGATTCTTCCTACATAGAACCTCTTGCTACGGGAGCTTGAAAATATAGGCCCTTCCTATATAGAACCTTTATCTTCAAATTTTTCTTTTCTCTTTTTCTCTTTTTCCTTTTCCCCCCTTTTCTGCTCTTTTTTTTTCTTTTTCTTCCTTTTCTCTTCTCTTCTTTTTTCTATCTCGTTTTTTTAACAAGGCTGTTGATATCTTTGGACTTACGCTACTAAGGCTGCCTCATCATGCCCAAAGGACTTACTAATGGCCCGAATGACTTACTGATGATCCGAAGGATTTAACATCTAGGCCTCACGCTGCTATGGCTACCGATTTTTCTGGATTCACGCTGCTAAGGTCGCCGAAATCTTTCTTCAAATTTTGGGATTCACGCCAAAAATGGCTACCGACCTTTCTTCAGATTTGGGGATTCACGCCGAAAATGGCTACCGATCTTTCTGGACTCACGCTGCTAAGGCCGCCGAAATCTTTCTTCAAATTTTGGGATTCACGCCAAAATGGCTACCGATCTTTCTTCAAATTTGGGGACTCACGCCGAAAATGGCTGCCAAACTTTCTTCAAATTTGGGGACTCAAGCCGAAAATGGCTGCCAAAACTTTCTTTAAATTTGGGACTCACACCGAAAATAGCTGCCAAAATCTTTCTTCATTTAATGAAATCCACTTCTTAATACTCTTTGATAATTCTTCAAGTACCTGTCCAAAACAAGCAAAATTTGACATGCCCTTATCTATATGATGCATGCAAGGTAATGCTTTCTTTCTCTTCTTTTTCTTTTTCTCTCTTCTCATTTTCTTTTTCTTTTCTTCTTTTCTTCTTTTTTCTTTTTCCTTCAATTTCTTCTTTTTTTCTTTTTTTTTTTTTTTTCTTCTCCCTCTCTTTCTTTCTCTCTCTTTTTTTTTCTTTCAGCCCTTTTTTGTTCTAAAGTCTTACACCCTGAAAGGTCACTCCTCAGATTTCTTCATCTCTTTACTTCTTCACTGTATGCTCTTAAATTCTCATTTGAACATGCTTTTAAACCTTTTGTGCGGAAGGCTTTCTTGTCTTCAGGGTTATCACCTGTCTTCATAAATGATCCTATGGTTCTTATATTATTCCTATAAGAACCATTGTCATCTTCTTCACTTGGCGTTGCCCCATTCAACCACGGGCTCCACTGCTTTGAATTTTCTGACCCATCATACAGAGCCTTGATCTATTTCTAGTCACCAGGGTGAGCCAAAATGCTTCCATCCCCTGAGCTCATCCTTGATCTTCTCGTAGCACTTCGACGGGAACTAACTCCCGGTCCCTATGCTTTAAATCTCATCATCATTCATTTTTAAAGTAATGCAAAAGGCAATTTACTTTGTATATTTCAAAAATATAATGATTGTTTGAAAAGATAACAGTCATTTCGAAAATCATAACTTGTAAGGGATACCAAACATTTTGAAAACATTGTTTGGAACAAATGGTAAACATCTTTTTCTTTTCTTCTTCTTTTTTAAGGACCAAACATTTTTTTAAAAATAATGCTTGGAGAATGGTAAACAAAATTCGAAGTATATTGCCAAACATTTTTTAAAAACTAATGTTTAGGGGAAATGGTAAACATCAAAACTTTGGGAGAAAATGTCAAACCTTTTAAAACATGTTTGCCCCCGAAATATCAAACACCATAACGCATCTGCTTCAAGTTGCCATAGATCAATTCTAATGAAGCGCATATTTAGAAGATCTTGACCATTGTGGAGATATATGCAAATGTATAGTTTCTTCTGGTCTAATAGGCTTTTGAGAAGAACAACCCTACCTAGTTTCTACCCCGTTTAAGGTGGCTCTCTTAATCTCACTATCTCACCATGCCCCATCCTTCCCTCATTTGGGTGTCGGTCAAGCACTTCGAAGTTTGACGTTCCTTGAAGCAAAGTTAACCCTTATAGGCGGGATGAAATCTGAAGACATTCTCATTCAACTTGGATATCTATGGATGACCAGAATGGTCTTTGGGGCTTGTAATGTTGGCCTTTGGTTTATGGTTAAGTGAAACAGTATTTCTGTACTTGTGTAACTTGGATATGCCCATTATTCCTTCCCTTTTTTGGATTACTCTAGACTGCCCGTTTTCGGGTTTTCACCCTAGAGTTCATTTCCTTTCTTTCTACTGTAGGCTGCCTTGCATTCTGGCTATATACCGATGTTCATTTTCTGTTCAATAATGTTTGATCCTCCAATACTCATCGAAACTAAGATTTCTTGAATGAAGGACTACGAATACATTTCTGGGAATTCTTGTGATTGACACGCCTAGATGAAATGTTATTATTTCTTTCTTCTTTTCTTTTCTTTTTTCTTTTCTTCTTTTTCACTTTTTTCTCTTGGATCGCTCTAGACTGCCCATTTTTAGGTTTTCACCCTAGAGGTCACTTCCTTCAGTGTATTTTGGTTGGATATTGATGCCACCAGGCTCAAGCAGACTACTCTTTTTCTTCATTTTTAGGATCACTCTAGACTGCCCATTTTTGGGTTTTCACCCTAGAGGTCATTTCCTTTTTCGAAATTGGCAATCTTCGGGCCGACTTGTCTTGACTCGGTTTCAATTCAAGCTTCTATACTAATTTTCAAAACTGATATTTACTTGAAATGTGGATTCCTTGTGTCTCTTGCTCATAGTTGAAGTCTCGTTCTTGCATTGATTGATCTGTGTGTGAAGCATATAGAACATTATTTTTTTCTTTTTCTTTTCTTTTTTTTCTCTTTTTTCTTTCTCTTTCTTATTTTTTATTTTATTTTTTCTTTTCTTTTCTTTTCTTTTCTTTTTTTGTTTTTTTTTTTTTTTTTTTTTTTTTAGACTGCCCATTTTGGGTTTTTAGCCTTGAATCTCTTTCTTCTTATTCGAGTCTATAAATGTATCCTTAAATCAACACGTATCTATACTGGTATTGATGATATCTTCTGCTCGAAGTTACTTGCCTCTCTACAGCTCTTCTGATATTTACTCGATCTGGATTGCTTCGGCCTTCTGATTACCATTTCTTTTCTTTTTTTGGTTTTTCGTTTGGACATATCCTTGTTTTCAACCATTTCTTCGATGATTTTCTGATCTTCGTATCCAATCATGCGGACTCATCTCTCGCCTTCCGTAAAGTAAAAGAATATCATTCGTTGTCAAATTAATGATGTCCCGAGAATGCCTTCAGGGGTAGAGGTTTAGGGTCAACTTTCGTTTCAAGGATCTTAAACGACAAGTGCCTGAGAAGATAAATTCTTAAAATGGGAACTGCCCACTGTCTAAACACTCGGTTTTGTTCCTATGTTGGCCTAAGTAAACTAGCAGATACTCACATTTACAGTATCCCCACAACATTCAATATCTTCTAAATATATGCAACTTAGAGTTGATCTTTGGGTCTGAAGCAAATGTATTGTTGCATTCAAAATTCGAGGACCTGGTGCAAAAATGATATATACATATGTCCATTCAAAAATGCGTGTATATGCATATGGGAGAACAAAACTACCCTATAAAAATAAAATGTTTAAAGAATCAAGAATGTAAAAATACTTTTCTAAATGGAAATGTGATTTTTAATTCTAAAAATATCTGTTTGAGAGTTTTCTTCTTTTTTCTTTTTTCAAAGCATTGAGTATTTCTTTGTGAACTGATGGGAAAACCATAGGGACCTCCGGACCACCTCCCGAGTACTAACTCATTTCGGTCCTTTGTAGTGTAGGCTTGTGCCACTTCATTGTTTTTCTTTGTTGGATCAATTCTTGTCATGACTCCCTCGTCAACCAACTTCTTGATTTCTTCTATTAACAACCTCAAATTTCTTGGTGCCATGCCCCGGTGCCTTGATGTAGAACTCACATGCACTGTATGGATTAAAACTGTGGGCAGATGAGCTGGGTGTAATCTTTATCGGCCCGGAGGTAAGGTACTAACCCTTGACCAGATGAGGCCATATGGAATACTCTGAATATCTCTAAATATGTACTTGTTCGAGGAATTTTTCTCGGTGATTCGGAGGAATCTGCCTGTCTTCTTCTCTTACGATCACGAGAACCTTGAAAGTGGTACCCATTTATCTCTTTCTTTCATTCTGCTCCTAGACAGGTTTGGTCTTTAAACTTAGGTCTCAGAGTGCATATTCGTTTCTCTCTCCGACTGTCATTAAGTCCTCAAACTGACCTTCATTTTCTCGAGCATCTTATTAAAGAAGAAATATGAAAGGTGGCATGTAAGTCACTTTCCTCTTCATCTACGGGAGGCTGTACTTGGGTCGCTAAACACAGCCACCTCAAAACACGTTTCTTGAAGCCTTCATTAGGTTTCATCTTCGTACCCTGGAGATACTGATGACTTGGTGATAGGTATAAAGTATATATGTATTGCCCATAAAGACGTCGGTTAAGTCTCTGCATGACTACACTTGGTCTCTACTTAAATAGTTGTACCATATCACGGTAGGTCCTGCTAGACTGTCGTAGAAGTAGTGGATCGGCAATTTTTCATTCTCGGTGTAGCCCTCTATCTTTCTGCCGGACGTGGTCAGATGAATCTTGGGGCAACTTGTTCCGTCATCATGCGTAAATATGGGAATCTTTGAAATCTAGAGGAATGACCAAATCAGGGTTCAAACAGAGTTTTCTTGTATCGAAGACATCAAACTTCTTATTTTTTTCCTTTTTCTCTCGAGCCCATCTTTTAACAGCTCGAATCTTGATTTTTGAGTGTCTTCAATTCTTTTATCCATGATAAAACCCTAATTGGTCTTTGAATTACTCCTTATAAAATTTATGCGAGGTAATAATAATGCAAGGTGATGATAATGCCATGTAAAACATGCCAGGATCGTGCAAAGCAATGCAATGCAATCATGAATGCAATAAGGTATTGATTCCAAAAGTGATTCCCATAGAACGACGTTCATTAAGGCCAAAATGTTTCATTATATCAGATATTAGATATTTACAGTTACTGATAAGCTTCAGTGCCTACTTTCTTAACTTCATCCAGTAGTCCGGTCAGCTTGCCTCAGTATTCCAACACTTGATCCATGTTCTGACAAAGCCTGCCACCTTGTTGAGCCGCTTTACCTGCTCGAGTAATATCGATCTTTGGGTCTTCATCTATCCCATGCTTAGTCTTTCGTAGCTTGGAAATTGCCCTTTCCAACTGAAGAACGTTGAATTGTCATTGCTCTGTCGTAAACTCATTTTCTAAAACTCTTGTTAATTGCTAAGTTATTATGTAGCTCATCTCTAGACACTATCGTACCTATTCCCAATTTCCTCAAACGTACCTGATAACATCCTGACTTGATTCTTGCTTGACTAGTTTCTCTTCTTTCAATATTCTGAGTCATCTTTCAACTGGACAACACCGTTCATCTATTCTGATATTCTTAAACACTCAGGAAAGCTTCTGATGATCATTCTGCAAATTCAATTTTATCCAAGTTATCTTTCTCTTATCTGAGCTGGCTGAACTCGAAAGAATATCCCTCTCATGGGATGCCCCTATCTCCGATCTTCAAAATTTAACTCGCTTGAGTGACCCACTTCGGTATTACTCGAACTTTGTTCTGAATATCGATTCCTCCTTAACTTTGCCCTTCGGGTGATCGTTAGCTCACTATAGAATTGAGGAACTCCGTCTTCGAAACCTAAAATCCTCATCGCGATAAGATATTGAACTCATTCCTCAGAGCCTCGCAATCCTCAATACCGTGACCCAAACTTCCTAAACGGTAATTGCCTCTAGCACGTGTGTCGTAATCTCTCGGACAAGACGGTCTCTTCGCTAGAGACTTCACCGAGGTAATAAGGCTCTTGTCGATGAACATTAGGAGTAGTTTGGTGTACCTCGCAGGAATCGAGATATACTTCTTTTCATTACTTGCTTCTCAAGTTTCTTCTGGACCGAGCTCTATTTTTTGAAAGTCCGACTCAAGCATACCTTCCGCCTGTTTATTGATGCAGATCACAAAAGGGGTTTAATTTGTCGTATTTGGCTGACTTGGAGGTAGAATTCTGACTATCTCGCTCTCTATTCTGATCCTTAATCGGTTCTTCTTTCGGTTTGATGGATCGCTTACCTTTCGTCAAAGTATTCATCTGATTCATCACGTCTTCCCTCTGCTTCTTTCAACTCTTGCACTTTACTTTGCTCATTACCAGTATCGTGTCTCCTTACCGTGTCTGACCTGAAGTTTTCAGATGGTTCCTCTTCTATTGTCTCTGATCTTGTTATGGGACAAAACCCTGGATCCGTGCCCTCTAATATCTGACCAGATGACCCTTTGCCAATTATGAACGATTTCTGAGATTTGAGGAACCACTTCGGGAATCAATACCCTATAAATGCGAGAATGCATGCAAATGCGATGTTGATTCTCGAACAGTATTTAAAAAACTTTCAATAGAGAAAATGTATGTTTGCAGGAAATTAATAATGAATTACAGGCAACAGTTGAATTTATTATGGAGACCTTGACTTCGGGAAGCAAAACCTGTGCTCCATGTCTCGACGTCGTCTTCAGGATGATGGATGACTCCGTCTTCTCCTCTTATTCTATTCTATGGACTCGTGACGTCGTGATCTTTATTTTTGTGGCTTCAAAAGGACATCGGACAATATATTTTCTTCTCAGAGATCCGGGTATGTCTAAACAGGATTGATTCTATCGATCCTAGGGGAGTACTTTAAAACTTTTTGGGGTTTAAATTAAAATTTTCAAGGATCATTTGGTTTAAAAATTCCCCTTTTTATTATCAAAAAGTTTTAACTTACTTAAAAAATGAAACTTTTAGGTTTTTTTTGTTATTATTATTATTCTGAAAGTTTTATGAGGGAAGAAGTTTCAAAGCAAAATAATAATATTTTCAATTTTTTTCTTTTTTTTAAATGAGTTAAATTAAAATCTGAGATTTTTTTAAAAAAATGGTCAAATGTGAAGATTTAAAATTGGGGCCCGATCAATCTTCAAGTCCGCACGTGCCTTACTATCGCATCGCCTTCTTTCTCGATTGGTCTTTGCTCGGCCTAACTTGTTACTGTAATATTATCGTTTCTGGAAAAGCAGACTTTTTCTATTTTGAAAGCATTTTAATGAACTGTTCTTGAATCAACACCATGTCATGATATGCAACATGAATGCAAATAAAGGCGTTGATTCCGCTGGTAATCACCCTTTCGAACGACTTTCATGGGAATTAAAGGGTCCAGACACAAAAAGATCCATATTACAAAAGGAGTCCCTATTACAAAAAGAGTCTCTATTACAAAAAGTCTTAATTACAAAATAAAATTCTACACATAAGCTCTAGCTCTACCTCCTAGCTCCTCGACAACTCTGAGGAACTTGATAAACCTTGGTGCTTCTTCCATGTCCGGGGTTACGAAAGGTCGGAGAGCCGCGGCTTCGGTAGCTAAGTTATTCACACGCCTTGCAACTCGTCGTATGTCCACCATCAGGGTCTCATGTGTATACTTTGGCACTACACGCTCGTTCGGCAAATTGTTACGTCGGATCTGTTGAGTAATCTTTGACCGATGTCACGCGACTGGATCGGTGCTGTCCTTCCTAAGACACCTTTTTTCCATGATGAAAGATTTTCTAATCGGGCAAACCACTTGAATCAACGCCTCTATGTAATGTGGATGCAATGATAATGCAACAAAAGTATGTGTAAAACAAAAATAAAAATAAAACACAAAAATGAGTTAGTACCGGATAAAAATAATAAATACATAAATAAAAGGACAAATTAAATAAGGTAAACAAACAAAACAACCATATTTATTCAGTCTAAAACACCTAAGGTTATCCGCATGGCTCTAAAGGGGTGGGTTTCTATGTATTCTCTACATGCAGTCTTGGTTCTATGAGGTACCTGAATTGTCCTTGCTGTCCTCTACTAAGAGTAGCAAGGCCCCCGATCATCACCCATTATAGGCTCCTTTCAACTGGGTTCAATTTATGGGGACCCATTCGCTTATGCCCATACGAAAGAACGATATCCTTACGAAAGCATAAGGTACTCGAGCCCCGAAGGTACTTGCTAGGCCCATACGGGAGAATGATATCTCCACGAAAGCATTAGCATTTTCCCCCACTTAAAAAATGGGTTTATATGCTAAATTTTAAATGCGTTAAAATAAACACGCAATTATAACCGAATGTTAATTTAATAGTCACTTTAACCCGGAATTTCTAATATTAATAAAGCGGTAATTATTTTAAAAATCTTGACTCTCTTCTTGTTTTCGAAAAACAAAAAATTGTCCCCAGCGGAGTCGCCATCTGTAGCGATGTCCGTTTCGCTAAAAAAATACTAATTTTTCGAAGTATTTGTGAATTTTTCGGATATAAAATGTTTATTCCGCGGGGTTTTAAAAAACCGTATTTTTATTAAAAATTGGAGTCGCCACCGGCCACTTAGGTAGGCCGGACACCATAAAACCAGAGATTTAAAAAAACTGTCGGGTTCGAGAGTCAGTTACGGATGGGGAAGGATTAGCACCCCTGCACCGCCCAAAATTGGTACTTTAATAATTACCGCTTCATTAATATTAGACTTTCCGGATTAAAGTGACGATTAGTTTAAAATTCGGTTATAATTGCGAATAAATTTTAAAGGCCCCGTTATCAAAGAGTAAACGCCCAACCACTATCACTATGCCTGATACTGGCCCCGTTTACGCTCGGATAAAAGGGCACCGCATTGACAATTTGTATATATGTTATGCAACCTAAAACATAGCGAATATAAATACAATGCGATAAAATATAAATAAATACTAACATAATAAAATACTAATCTAACATAAATAAAATACTAATCTAAAACATATGTACATAAATATTAATCTAACTCATAAATAAAAACATATCTAGCATAAATAAAATACTAACATTCATAAATATTAATCTAACACATAAATAAAAAACAAATTCAACATAAATAAAATACTATTCTAAAACATACATACATAAATATTAATCTAACTCATAAATAAAAATATATCTAACATAAATAAAATACTAACATTCATAAATATTAATTTAAAACACAAATAAATATTATTCTAACACATAAATAAAAACGAATCTAACATAAATAAAATATTAATATAAAACACAAATTTAAAACATATTAAATACTAATCTAAAACATAAACATACAAACTAAAAAAATAAGACTACAATTTTAAAATAACTAATACTTCATTAAATTATAAAAATTACAACACAAATAAAAAGGGAAGAAAATATACCTAACTAGGAGCTCGAATGACGAACCCCGACTGAACCCCACCGAGATCTACCGCGACCCCTCCAAAAATATTAACTAGATCGGATCCAAAATAGGACCCCGATCGAACCGGTTAGGACCGTGAGCACTGCTCCCGGTCCTTGGCTACCGAGAGCATAGCTCTCTTTTGGCAACCAGTCGGTTCATCCTCCTTCATTGCCCCCCCCCATGCCTCCTATTTATAGGCAATTGGGGGGTGATGTGGTCATCCCAAAGCCACACAATTTTTTTATATTATTATTATTATTGTTATTTTTCATTAATTTTATATTAATAATAATATTATTAAAATAATACTAATAACACTAAAACCTGGTCAAAAATGAGTGATTACAAGTCCCTGCAAGTCTGTTCCAGTTTTTAATTAAATCACTGAGTTTGTTTTTCGTTCATTTAATTTTTGCTTCGCGATTTTCCTTTTGTTGCATTTTGGACCTTTCTTATGTTTGAATGTTTGTGTCATTTAATTTCTATCACATGTTGTCAGCAAGTTCATTTTATTCATACATGTACTAATATCACGTTTATTTGCATATCTTGGGGTTGTGCTTTCTACGTTGTTTATTTTGTTTGCTCATATTGTACATGTTCGTTTGGTATGTTTAGTTGACTTGTACTTAGCGTGTTTGTATCTTAGCATGTATAGGTTGTTCACCTTATTTTCAGGTTACATGTTGGTATGTTTTTTTTTGTTTGCCACGTTTATTTTTGATATTATGTTTTTTGTGTTTTAATTCGTTCGTTCATCGCATGTAGGTTTGTTTTAGATATTGTTTTAGTTTCTTTGTACATCATGTTTTTATGTACCCGCATGGATTTTCATATTTTCGTTTTTTTTCAGATATATGTTAGTGTGTTTCTTGGTGCTATAGAAATGTCGTGTTTCTAGTCTATGTATGTAAATTGTGTTGCATGTCAAATATCAAGCATTAGTTTTTATTCTAGCATGTTTTTTAGTGTCATACAACGCCATGTATATGTTATCCATATTCTAGTTGTATTTTGTCTTAATGTGTTCAGACATGTTGAGGTTAATTAATTCAGTTTTAGTAAGCATGTTTTTTTTATCTTGTTCGTATTTGCTTTGTTTTTATCATGCTTTGTCTTTTTACCTGTGTATTTTATTTTTTTGTTTAATTTTGTAATATGCATTCTTTTATATTTTAGTACCATGCTAATGCCATTGTACGTTATATGTTTTATTCTCCAAGATTGCATATCGAGATATATAAACTGCCAATGCGGTGCCCTTTTATCCGAGCGTAAACGGAGCCAGTATCAGGCGTAGTGATAGTGGTTGGACGTTTACTCTCGGATAACGGGGCCTTTAAAATCTACTCGCACTTATAACCAAATTTTAAATTGATCGTCACTTTAATCCGAAACGTTTAATATTAGTAAAGCGGTAATTATTAAAGTACCAATTTTGGGCGATGTGTGGGTGCTAATCCTTCCCTATCCGTAACCGACTCCCGAACCCAAAGTTTTCAAAATCTCTGGTTTTTATGGTGTCCGGCCTACCTAAGTGGCCGGTGGCGACTCCATTTTCTTAAATAAAATACGGTATTTCTAAAACCCCACGGAATAATTTTTTTAATATCCGAAAGACAACCAACACTTCGAAAACTTAGTTTTTTTAGCGAGAGGGACATCGCTACAATAGCAAGATGCATAGAAGAGTATCCCTCAACAATTTTGTTTATATTATTGAGTTTTTAATTAATTTCCATTATTTTCTTGATTTTCAGGGAATTTTTAAGCCTTTATTTTGCTACATTGAGCATTCAATTCATGCTTTGGCATCAGATGGTCGACCTAGAATTTCCCTTAGATTTCTTAAGCTTTTAGAAGGAATGCAACAAGTGTTTTAAGGGCTACAACAGATTCAACACTAAGTTCAAAACACGAAAGCTCTTAACACATTGCAAAGCATTAAACACAGATTAATCATAGGAAATCATGATCAACGTAACATCGATTTCAGAATCAATAGAACCATAGCAAAGGGAACCTATCAAAACATATTAGGTTATTTACTTGTTAAACAATTTTTTAAAATGTTTAAATTTTACCTAAATTTAACCTAATATATACATGGGTTTATACTCCCTCAAACTTGAGAAGAACATTGTCCCCAATGCAAAAAAGAAACAAGAAAAACAAATATGCATATGCAACATAAAAAGCTAAAGTAAAACTAAAAAATAAATTAAAAGAAAAATAACCCATGGATTTATTATGGAGGTGGTTCCAGATGATGATGCCCTTTCCTTTGTCCTGAGCAGATATGGGTTTCTTGGTAGGGCGTGTGGAGGCACCAGCTTCAGTATCTGGTCTCATTTTCTAGGTGTTGGTGGCAGTAGGCACATGTGCAAGTTTCTTGATCGCACGTATCTCTGAAGGCAACCATCCGAAATGTGCCTTGAGGATTGTGTCCCCTTCCCATGTGGGTACTTCAGCCTCCTTACAGAAAGCTATGATGAGTCTAGGAAAAAGTAGTTCTTTGATTTTTCGTTTGGATGTGGCTCGTTCCAGAATAGCTCCATAAATGAACTCGTGAGGCCCAATCTCTCGCCCATTGAGAATAAATGAGAGGATAAGAAAACGACGGTGAGTGAATGTAGTTGATTTTTGGTGGGTAAGACTTATGTGTTGAAGAACCTCGCCCAGAATTTAGCAGTTGGGGTGAGGTTCTGCCAGTGCATTGCCCTAGCATCTGACAGTGTCTTTTTCTACATGGTTCCAAAAAGACAAAAGTCCTCCAGAACCCTAACATCTATTTCGACAGTGGCACTAGCTAAGAATCTTGAATGAGCCCCCTTGAACTCCTGAAGATGGTAGTGACAGATGATCGTGGATATTGTAAACTCCACCTTCATCCCACGAACGAACACCCAACCATCAACATGTTGGACAAAGTGGGTGCAAAACTCCTTTACCCAGTCGACATTTATGGGACCTAGCTGTTGCAAAAAGATCTTCTAGTCATGTGATTCTATAACAATGAAGTTATCATCGTCAAAGAGTGGCGTAAAATGCTCAGATATTGCCAGTCCTTCTTCTACAATAAGGTCTTGGTCCTGAAATGACTCATAATGTTTCTAGAATTCTACAGAGTGAAGGCGGTTGCGCAGAGGCAAAGACAGCTCTGCAGAAGAGTTTGAATCATCAAAGTCAAAAAATGAGTCGGAGGATGACTGATGGAAAGAGGGAGATGAAGGAAGACTGAGGTTTTTTTTTTGAGTATGCCATAGTGATTGGAGAGTTTAATGTGAGAGAAAGCTCAAAGATTTTCATCAGTAAGTGAAGAGTTTCTTTTGACAAGAAGATCGATTTGGTTATCTAATATGAGGATGCTTGAGGGAAAAGTATATGAAAGGTTAGGGAGGAAAAAAGTTTTCAGAGTGATTGAGGGAAATCAACAATAAATGCTGATAGCGTCGTTTAGTGGGAAAGTGGAAGTAGGCGGCGTGTGAAATGGTCGCGACATATGGCAAGTTTTTGGGTAGGTGAAGGGTGAAAATGAAATATCCGCACATTGAATGACCAAAGACCAAATCCCAACCAATATTCAGCCAGTTTGTTTTCTGAGTTCTTAGGAGACATTCAACCTTTTGTCTTTTCCTTGTAATAACTGTCAAAATCACACAAACATTAAATAAAACCTAAACCTAATAATATAAATTAACTTGAAAAAAGAATACATAAAATTAAAAGTGAAAATTGAAAGTGCATAAAATTAAAGGATATGACATGATGCACTAGACATCTAGTAATGTGACTAAAGATTTGTCACTATGATTCAGTACTCCTTTGCAGGCCTTCAAGCGTTTTCCATTAACTTTGAAGATTGGACCGTCCTTGAGATCCTTGATGTCCATAGCACCATGTGGATACACCTTAACTACTTGTAATGGGTCGGGACCAACAAGACTTTAACTTGCCTGAGAAAAGCTTCAAGCAAGAGTTGTAGAGTAAAACTGTTTGACCCTTAACAAAATGATGGGGCATTAATTTAGTATCATGCCATATTTTAGTCTTTTCTTTTTAGATCTTGGCATTCTCATAAGCATGCAGATGATGCTCGTTTAACTCATTCAACCCAAGCTGTCTTCTTTCTCCAGCTAGCTAACAATCCATGTTGATATTCTTAATAGCGTAGAAGGCTTTGTGCTCAAGCTTAACCGGTAAGTGACATGCCTTACCATAGACAAGTCTATAGGGGCGACATGCCTAGCAGTGTTTTGAATATGGTCCGATAGGCCCATAAGGCTTCATCTAGTTTTAGGGACCAATCTTTACGATTTGGCTTGACCACCTTCTCAAGGATCTGCTTGATCTATTGGTTGGACACTTTAGCTTGTCCATTAGTCTGTGGGTGATATGTTATGGCTAAGTTATGGTGGAATCCATATCGACGTAATGCCTTAGCAATCAACTTATTGTAAAAGTGTTTCTCCTCATCACTAATTATGGCCCGAGGGACTTCAAACCGAGTGAATATGTTCTTGTGCAAAAACCTCAAGACGAAATTGCATCACTCTTGGTTGTAGCAATGGCTTCCACCCACGTTGACACATAATCTACCATGAGTAAGATGTACAATTGTCTTTTAGAGGATGGTAATGGTCGTATGAAGTTAATACCCCAAACGTCAAAGAGTTCAACTTCAATGATGACTTGCATAGGAAGCTCATTACGCCGAGTGTAGACTCTGTAGAAGATGTGTAAAGTGAATGCTGGCAAAATGTATGTATTAGTAAAACAGTGCCAAGAGTCTTTTGCGTGCAAGTATACACGGTCTGCAAGTAATACAACAATTAAGCTGAGTATCGATCCCACATAGATTGACTTGAAATTCGATTGTTTGATTGTTACTTACCTTAGAAGAAAATATATTTGTTTTGAAGATTGTTTTGGAACTAATAAAAAGAAAATAAAATTGAAGTAAAACGTTGGCAAGGAATGTGTTCTTATTGAATGGTGAGTGTTGGCAGGGAATGCTTGAGTTTAATGCTGCTCATGCCAGCCTTTGCAGGCAAATTGTCTTGGCATTGTTTGCCGAGCAGATTCAACATTAGCAATGCCTCTCTCAATGGTCATTGCCCTAAATTGATTATGTAAAAACCCATATATCTATATAGTGAATGTTTTTAAATGAACCGAGTTGACTAAGAACCAATCTATACTCCTATGGGGTAGATATCACTTCCGAAGTAAGTTCATCTACTTGAATGACTTCTCTTGAAGCTTCTCTCCCTAGTATTTAACAACTTAATCGTTGCCTCCTCAAGTCTGTTACGATATTGGGAAGCAATAGGCCAATAGTGCCAGCTCTCGCTTGGCAAAGTATTTAGGAAAATTTTAAGTATGCCGAATAGAAAAAACTTTTGCCAAAACAGAATTGTCATTAAAGAAACTAAGGCATGAAATCAACGTTTAAACCAAACATCCCCCACCAACTATGAAATTAGTTTATTGTGAAGGATTTAACCAATAAAACCATAACCGTTTTCAAATACATCATCATAAAAATAAAAGTAAAACAAATTAAAACCAAGAGAATAGGCGAGAAGGGTCTCTCGATGAAGCCCTCAAATCCAGGCTCTCGGCCAAGTGGTTGAACCACCCTTCCTCGGTGCAGCCGGCTGTCACTTGTCGAGCACTCCCACACCTCACTCCGATCACTCAAAGTCTTCCCTATCTCACTCTCTCGCGCGATCTCGTAATGCTTGATCGGTTGGTGTTTATATAGGCGTGGAAGGGAAGTGAATAAGATAACTTCTTTATTTAAATTTCAAATGCTCCAAGGATAAGGATAGAGTCTTATCCAATTAGTTTGATAGCTTATCAAGCTAGGGCTGACGTCATCATGTCGATGTTGCCTTGGCACACAAGCTTGGCATGTCTTTTGCCAACATAGCTTGGAATCACCTTATCCGAGATTTTCTCAGAGGTTGATCCATTTGCGATCTTTTAGGAGCCTGATCATGTCCTATTTTTTCAAAGTTCAACAGCCTCTTGGCATGGCATCAAAGTCACTTCTCTTCCAACAAGTGCTTGGCACTATCTGGTCCTTTTGTGCCAACAACACTTGGCATTCCCCTTGGCCATCCTAACTATCTTGCGTTCCTGCACCTAATCCTATGCCAAACCTGCAAAATAGCCACAAAACAACCCTTCACACTAGCATAGACAGAATACTAAACTCCTTATGCAAATGCATGATTCTAACAACCTAATGCAACTAAATGTACCTAAAAACAAGCAAGAGTAATGTAAAATTGACATTAAAAATAATACTTTTGGAGAGGTAACACCGAGATATGTTTTCATTCTTTGGTATCTATCGAACGCCTTGTATTATGCATGGGCATCTCGGAACAAGGTTAACCAATAAAATCTAGAATGTAGGACCTTTGTAGTAGTCATTTGTTCTCTAAAATATACTCTATACGGGGTAGAGCGGTAATGGTAGAGGATTTCATCTTGTTCTTCCTCAGGTACACATCTCTGGATAATCTGATTAGTGCATTTCTTGAAAAGGTAGGGCTCGTCCCAATATTAGTAGAGTGCATCATGTCAAAATTTCTTCATTCCCTTATTGCTAAGATCACAAGGAAAAATGCCACTAACAAGAAAGTTAACAATGTCAGCGTACCACGACAAAGCCGTATCCTTCAAAAGTTTCTCATCAGGGAATTATTCCTTAATATCACATGCAACATCAATATCACATGCATTCTCAAGCCTAGAGAGATGGTCGGATACTTGATTTTTAGTACATTTCCTATCAACTAACTCAATATCAAATTCTTGCAGTAGTAATATCCATCTAATAAGTCTAGGTTTAGCATCTTTTTAGTCATTGGGTATTTAATGGCGGAATGATCAATATGCACAATAACCTTAGTTCCTAAAACCTAAATTTATTAAATGCAAAAACTACAATGAGCAGTTCTTTTTCAGCAGTAGTGTAATTTACTTGTGCCTCGTTAAGGGTATGACTAGCATAGTATATAACATGAAAAACCTTATTTCGGTGTTGATCAAGAACAACACCAACAACATAGTTGCCAGCGTCACACACAAGCTCAAATGGGTATGACCAATCGAGGGCACTACAATCGATGAAGAAATGAGTTTTTTTCCTCAAGGTTTTGAATGTTGTATAGAATTGGTCATCAAACTCGAACGCTCTATTTTGTTCCAACAATAAGCATAAAGGCTTCGAGATTTTGGAGAAGTCTTTGATGAATCTTTTGTAGAAACTGGCATGGCCAAAAAAGCTTTGAATGGCTTTGACATTAGTTGGCGGTGGAAGCTTTTCTATAACCTCATTATTGGCTTTGTTAACTTCAATGCCTTTTTCTGAGATACGGTGACCTAAGACAATGCCATCGGACACCATAAAGTGGCACTTTTCCCAGTTAAGTACAAGGTTATTTTTTTTACATCTTTGCAACACCTTCGCCAGGTTGTCTAAGCAATGGTCAAAAGAGCCTCTATAGAGAGAGAAATCATCCATGAAAATCTCCAAGAAATCATCTACCATGCTTGAAAAGATGGCCATCATGCAACGTTGAAAAGTTGTTGGGGTATTGCAAAGCCCAAAGGGATGGTGAAAGGCATAAATGCCATATGGACATGTTAATGTCATCTTCTCATGATCCTCCGGTGCAATAGCAATCTGTTTGTATCTAGAGTAACCATATAGGAAGTAATAGTAGGGTCTCCTTATAAGCTTATCAAGCATTTGGTCAATAAACGACAATGGGAAGTGGTCATTTTTCGTGGCTTTGTTCAGCTTTCAATAATCAATACAGATCCGCCATCTAGTAACGGTTCTAGTATGGAAAAGTTTACCGGTGTCATTTTTTTATCACGATCATACCTTTTTTCTTTGGCACACACTAAACAAGACCCATCCACAAGCTATCTAAGATAGCGTAAATGATTCCAGCGTCGAGCCATTTGATGATCTCTTTTATAAACACATTCCTCCTAATTGGATTGAGTCTCCGTTGTGGTTCTATCGAGCTGTTGTGATCATTTGCAAGAAATATCTTACGCATACACAAGGTAGGGCCTATTTTCCGATATATGTAAGGTGTAAAGGGGAATATGCGTATCCACTTGTTACATTGTCCAAGGGAAATTATTGATTATTGCTATTGATCATTGATTTGGAACTATTGATATGCTAATGATTATTGCCATTATGATAATTGTTTATGCTAAGTTATATATTGAGCATAATATATGTTATGTTGAATATATGCAACATGTTAGCATGATTAGATTTGTCATTGGAATATGGAAAGTTGCACATCATGCTCATTCATGGTTTATGGCTACCTCACTTAGACTATATAAGTCTAATGCATTCATCTTCCATATTTCAGGTTAAGAAAGTTACCGGTTCGAGATCGGGATTAGTTGGAAGATCGACAAGTCACCACAAGCTTAGAGTAATGTGTTTTGTCCCTATGAACTCCTAGTATGGTGGCAAAGTAGTTAGATTAGTTTTTTACGGTCTTTAGGACATGTGTAAGTTGCCTATGATGTGTAAAGCCATAGAGGCCTTAAATGACCTTTTTGTTATGCTTAAAAGTGGCTAGAAATACATAATTGGTGCTAAAAAGTGAAAACATGGTTAATGGGTTCATTTTGGCATGAAATTTGGCTCGTAAGTGGATTGTAGTGATTAAAACTTGCTGGTAAAATTTGGTAATGATTGGACAACGTTTGCTAGGTTAACTCGAATAAAAACCAGTAAAAATCTGTCATTACGAGGGGTATCAATACGGGTGATGGCGTATTGATACGGCCTTTGCATAACATTGGTCAAACATGGTGTATCGATACAGTTTGGGCATATCGGTACAGATTTTGGTCACTAGAATTTGGTTTGAAAAAAATGGTATCGATACGGTCTTATAGCGTATCGATACGGGGTCAATGCAATCAACTAGTATCGATACGAGCTTAGCTATATCGGTATGGGCTTGACATCCTTCAAATTTGGAAATCTAGAATTAGGCTTAGCGTATCAACACGACCCTTAGGGTATTAATACAGTGTTAGTTAAATATGTTACAAGGCATAAAAATAGGATTTGGACAGTTTACAGATTGGTCACTAATAACTATACGGTCTAATTGATTAGGTTAGTAACGAAACTTCACAGGTTAATAATTGGTAAGTTTAATTAAAAGTTGGTAATAAAGAATTCAGATTAGGATCACTAATTTGTAAAGTTTACGACTTAGTCCTTAAAGTTTGAAAAGTTTAAGATTGACCCCAATTTCGATAAAGTCTAGTAATGGTTAGGTTCGCTAAGCCTTAAGAATGATTAATAAGACCTTCTGAATAAATCCCAAACCTCGAGTCCGTCTCTGAAATTCCGAATTTGTTTTTTGATAACGCTTTTCGACCCGGTTCTCTACCAGACCGGGAAGGGGTATTATAACATGTAAGTTTTATTTACTTTAATTTTGTTTATTTTGTTTATTTTATTATATATTCTAATTTTACACACATGTTATTTATTTTTTTATGTAGTTTAATTTATACTTATGTGTATTGAATTTTTTTAGGGAGGGAGGAATGACGTCTGAATGTGTCTCACAACCGGGCGTCGAATTTACCGGATTCATTGATCGAACCGTATTTGGAGGAGGCTGGATTTCTGCATGTATCCAAAAATATTGGATGTGTGAAATTAGACATTGATTCGATCAACGCTCTTTTGGAGAGGTGGAGGCCGAAGACATATACATCCCACCTTCCTTGTGGTGAGGCGATGATCACCTTACATGATGTTTCGTATATCCTGGGTTTACGTATTGATTGAGAGTGACGTGAACGAAGATCTGAGGAAGGTAAAAGATATATTTTTTTGAATATTATTGAAATAATTAAAATCTTTACATATTGTAATATATATTTTTCTTGGCTCATATTTTACAGATAATCGGTGGGGTGTTGATGCCTGACAAATCCCGCAACAAAGTGTTCACGATCTGGTTGCGGCATTTGGCAGATTTTGAAGATGTCGATAAACTGAGCTAGGGATTTATAGTTCTGGCATGTCTGTTTAGGGAGCTGTTTTTACGCCGTTTTTACGCTTGCATCTTAGGCAACCTACTCTATATGTTTTTCTGTTGGGATGGAGGTAAGAAAAGAGTTTATTTTTTTAAATATACAAATTTTTATAATTAAAATTCATTTTTTAATATACGTATGTTTGTATTATACGTTTTGTTTTGTAGGTGGACATGTCCTTTAACCCATGGTAGTGTTGCTCGCAGTCTGGACGTTATCAAACAGGATATTGAGAATGAATCTGTGAATAATCAGGTAACACTTTAGTGTATTTGTTTTAAAAAAAATTATATTTAACCTTAATTTATATTGTACAGTTTTTATGGACATCGTACGAGGATCTAGAAGTTCATGAATATATCCAAAATTTTCAAACGAGATGAGGCTTCTTTGAACGGCCACTGTATCACTCGTTTGCTACGCTACAGTTGGGTGGCACCCAATTGACCGCGTCTTACGACAGTTTGGTTGTTTCCAACGTATCCCAACCCTCCCTCCAAATCTAGACGAGTTGCACAAACCCACGCAACAAGGGAAGCCCGAGGTAATATTGATATACTTACCGCATTCTTTTATTAACTCGAACGTAATTCATATCTAAAAAGAATAATAAATTTTTATATTGTTCGATAGGTTGATTGGTCGGTGCACCACCAAAGTTATATTGCTCACTGGAGGGACAAGGAGAATCCACAATGGCAACCCCAGCGTGAGTACCGTATGTTTGATACGATGGTCAGCCATGACTATGAGGTCTGGTTTTTGGTGAATGAGAAGCTATTTATTCTGACTGTAGAAGAACGATCGGTCGTCCACCGGTGTTAGCAACGAAACCACCCACAGTCTCAGCGTACGAGGGGAGCACCGAACACTTCTAGTGGTGCGTCATCATCAAATCGAAGTCATGCTGCTGCCTCCAAAGTACCACCACCATCACATGCCACCCCACCACCGATGTAGCCGCAGAACTTCACGCATTCGATGCAGTCATCATTCCAGCCATACCCGAGTCTGAGCAAAGGTTTTTCATGCTTTCTATGTTAGACCCCTATGGTCAGTTTGCAGTGATGATGAGTGGGGCCTCGAGCTATCGTCTAGCCTACATGCCCTTTATGCAGTTTCCATCGGCGGGGACCATATTTGGAACTGGGATTGTCCAACAAACACCGCCGTAATCCCTTTTCTACCTTAGCGGGCTCGGTGAAACGAGTGGTACTGCTGTAGCTGAAACGAGTGGTACTGCCGGTGATGATGATGATGAAGACGACGATAAAGATAACCCGGTTGATGTTACTCGCCCCCGACGCAATCTTGATAGACCTCGACGTCCACCGCGTTATGGTACCGGTGGACACAGGCGTCATTAGTATTTTATTGTATTTGAAAAAATTGAACTCTAATTTTTATTTAGTTTTTATAATTATTATGTATTAAATACGATGCGATATATGTTTTTAATTAGTATATATATATATATATTTTTAATTATTAATATATTCTGATATTTGTTATTTTTAATTAGTATATTTATACTACAAAACATGACTTTCTTGACATGTCAGGAATCCTTGCCAAATTCACATTCTACAAAACGCGATTTTCCTGACGTGCCAAACTTTTTTCTACAAAACGTGATTTTCTTAACACGTCAAGAATCCTGGCCAAACACGTATTCTACAAAACGCGGCTTTGGTCTATAAATGTTCCCAAACAAACTGGGGGTTCCAATTAGAGAGCTTCATTGGATATTTTGCTTTTGTTGTAGCTATTAATGATAACAAATCGTGTACCTGGAAAATATTTTGGCAAAGAGATTTCCCGAGTATTGTTATTTGTTGCTATATGTAGTTGAATGATGAGTACGCGAGTTTTGGTAGGTTAGTTGTGATGCGATGTGTGTACCGTGTTTTTGTTCAAGATGAACGACAAATCATAATATCTGAAAATACATGATCTTCTAAAAGTGCACTCAATCCTTTAAGGACCCGCTCGAGGGTGCAGGTTACTTTTGTTTACGCCGTCATCGTGGAGGCTAGGTGAAGACCATCGCACGTAACCGTGGTCAAAGCTTCTACCATGTCCGATGATGATGAAAATGGGTACAAAATGCAGTGTAATGAGGTAAACCTCGTGATCCATGACTGCGTTCACCGATGAAGAATGGATATGTGTAGGGGTACAATTAACCGGTTACAATGTTACTGACTCCGACCCGATAATGTACAAGATGCCCTCTTTAGTCGGGGGCCATCTTTGATGGGGGTCAGAACTATCGATATGATACAACTCGAACTTGATAGATGATAATGCATAGCAATTGTTGTATTTTGATACCGACCTCAAATGATCGGTACCACAAAATCTATGAAGCTACTTCTTCATCTGTCATGTCTAAGATTACCGCTTTGATCGGGGTAAGATAGCAAAACAAGTTTAGGATCTTTTATGTTTGTATAATGTCTGTTATAAACAAGGTGAGGATCTTTTATGTTTGTATAATGTCTGCTATAAATACTATAGTAATGTACGTGTTTTTCTTTTTGTTATAAGCTAATGTAATTGGATGTTTCGTGTTTAATTTACGTGTTTAAAGCTTCATAAATATTTTGAAAATGTAGATGATTTACCCTCTATAAATAGTTTCTAAAATAAATGAATGAACACCTGAAAAAAATGAACGATTAGTTTCTAAAATAAATGAAAGAACACCGGTTCATTTATACCCCTTTAAATCGAACAGGTTGAGCAACACTTTGATGGTCACGTTCATCAAAAACTAACTCATTAAATCGCCAACCCTATAAATACCCCCTCCCCACTTCCGCAATAAATCACTCCTTAAAATTTTCTTTCGCTATATATTCTTTTTACTCAATTTCCTACTAATGTGTTCTACAATGGCTGGTAACATTGATGATTTCCTATGTATTGAGAGATAGTCATGCGATGTTGCTGTCGATTGCGATGGTGAATTAGAAGTTGGAATGATATTCGCAACAAAGAAACTAGTGGAGGATGCAATTAAGCATTACAACATACACCATTCAGTTCTATCAAAAGTGAAGAGAACGAATGCGGACACTCATATTGCAGAATTGCGTCCAAAAGGACCATAGATGTAACTGGAGGATCTGCGTATCACGAATGAAGAGGCTAAAAAATGTGTGGCATATAGTAAGATACGACGGACCTCATACATGTTCGTTATTGCAATGTAATTGGATGTTTCATATGTTTTTCTAATTAAATCTGCATGTTAATCGAAATATTAATTCTTCTGGTGATTTTGTTAATCGGTGGGATGCAGAAAAAATAGATTAACGAAACATGCTACACGATAGTTAATTGAAATAACTACACCAACATTAAATTACTAAAGCCTAGCTAAAATGAATGGATGAGGAATTTGATTCCGTGTCCTTGTAGTCAGTACTTATGTCAGATGTTAAGTTTAGTTCCTTCATTATTTGTTCTTTCTCCTGGTGCTTCCTATAATTCCACGTTGACAACGCGTCTACGTCTTCGTCTTGGAAATGAGGGGTAGTTGGCCCTAGTTGATGAACTAGAGCCCTCATCAAATTATACAGTGAGCTCGATGTTTGTACACTCGACACATTTGTATGACCAAAACATCTTGCGCATATCTCTCATTCGATAGTGTTAGCATGTAATATTCTTCTGGGCCGAGCTCAGTGATTGGGACTTTGACATGCAAGGTTTGGTTTGTTATCTTGTTGACCCGTGTTGAAATCAAGTCAAATAGTGCATCTTTTGTGATTTTTTCGTTGAAAGATGTGTAGGTGTAAGTTATATAGAAGAAAATGGTAGCAGAAAATCGGGCTATACTTTGTATTTTGTAAGCTAAGGAAAATTTTTTGGGAATAACGTAACAAGTTTATGAAGTTTCCTTCCTATAAAAGCTTAAGGTACTTGCATCCTGCAGGATGCGAGTTCAGTTGACATGTTGGAAATCCTGCAAAGCTGGCCAAATTTGCGTTTTGTATAATACGAGTTCCTGCAAAGCTGGCCAAACTCATGTTGTGTAGAACGTGAGTTCCTATAATGTGGTTAACACGTCACATCAAGTTACATCCGATAAATAGGTACATGAAATTAAGAAATAACATAAATTTAAAGCACTTTGTATGCGAACAAGAAAGACCGCTTGTTATTTTCAACAACGGCAAAAATAGTGGCAGCTCTAGTATACTACGATGGTGAGATAATCCCTGATGCTGAAATTGGTGTCATATTCTAGTCCCCCAACAATGTTACCACACAGATTCTGAGGGGAGTAACATATGGAAGGCTGAAGCGAGCGCTAACAAGGAAAGTTCTACATGTTTATGGGACATAATTATAGTCGTTGAGGTATAGACTACCTTCGTCATTAGATCTGTTGTATTTCAAAATATTCGATGTTCAGGACGATAAATATGTCCAAATGATATTGAAGACCCATAACGACTGTTCCATGGGATGGCCCATAGAACTCTTCGTAACATTTTCTGAACGAAACGTCGGAGGTGAGACTGCGGTGCCAAATTGGCTTCGAGTAAATCTTGACTTCGACCCAAATGCTAATAGTCCAATATCAATTTTACGACAAGGCTTCAACTTATTAAGTACGGGTAATGAAGAGGGTTCATCGTCTTCTGCCTCCAGGCCAAGGCATTCTTGCACAGTCAGGTTCGAGTTAGACCTGAACATGCCACCAATACAGCATTCAACGTACAATCTATACAGTGCAGGTGTAAGAGCATCATCATCTACAGGGTCATCCTACCGTGAAGACTTTAACCCATTCAATTTTTCATCAGTCTGGCAGCACACAACTTATATCCCCAGTGAGGCAAACGTAGCTAATTTCTCAAACGGACGACACTTAACTTATATCCCTGGTGTAGGGCCGTAATCATCTATGAGGTCTTCCTACCATGAAGAGTTCTACCAGTTCCATGATTTTTTTTCAAACGCCACTCAATTTATATCCCCAATGATGCAAAGACATATGATTTCTCATCAATGAGAAGACATTCATGCGCTGCTGATGTGGACCTAGATATTAGACATAGGCCTCGTCAGCGATCTCCTTATCGGGTTACGACCACAGAATCTAACAGGGTACATGTTGCTGATGAATCAAAACTATACAGTTTTAAAGAGGATATTTTTTATGAGGAACTGCTTAGGGAACCCAGGCCAAAAAAGTGACAAGATGGGTTTATTTCCTGAAAAACCAACGAACCTTGACGAGCCCGTCAATATAGAGGATGATGCAGACACTACTTCGGAGGATGATACGGAGGAAGAACTGCCCCACGCAGTTCTATTGGACCATGCAACCGCGTAGCATATTACGATCCACCATCCCACTTCACAACAGTGGATATGGAAGGATTTTATGCTACAAAATTTCTAGAATTCCCGCAGTTGGAGATGTACAACGAACAGAATAATGGTTAACTCAGAAGTGGAATGGTTTTCATGACTAAAAAACTGACAGAGGCTGCAATCAAGCATTACAATATACGCAACTCAGTTACGTCCATAATGAGGAAAACCAAAGCAGCCAAATACATCATTGAATGCCCTCACAAGTACGAAGAATGTAATTGGGGGGTCCGTGTATCACGTTTGAAGAAGATGATCAACCTTTGGCAGATAACGAGATACGACAGACTTCATACATGCTTCGTGGTAAGCCTGAGTCAAGATTATCCTAACTTGGATGTGCACATGCTTGTTGGTCATATTCTCTCCCTCGTTAAAGCAAATCTACGTGTATCTATACCGGTATGTATAGATTTGATTAAAGATCATTTTACATACACGGTTAAATACGATAAGACATGATTTGCAAAAAATCATGCCATCAAAAAACTGTATGGGCAGTGGGAGGAATCATACAGCGAGCTGCGAATGTGGCTGAAGGTGATGTAGAAATACAACCCAGGAACGGTTGTGCAACTAGAGACAAAGCCAAGATACTACAATGATCGGGTCATAGTTGGGGAGTGCCAATTTTCCGACACTATAAGCCGATGCTACAGATCGATGACACATTCTTGTATGGCAGATACACCTAGATCTTTTTACTGGCAGTTGCATAAGACGATAATAAAAAATGCATTCCTATAGCTTTCACAATCGTTGAAAAGGAAGATATCCCTTTGTGGATGCTCTTTCTCACCAACCTGCGCACGCATATCCTCCGCTGGGTTCTGCGCTCAAGAGAAGACGAGATATGTATTATTTTAGATAGAGGCGCAGAGATATGGGGATCAATCGAACGTTTGGGTCACTCTTGGGAACCTCTATATATTCATCACCGGTACTGTCTCTGACACATTGCTGCCAATTACTACAAGAGACGTAAGAATAATGATGAGTGTATAATGGTTCGTCACATGGGTAGGCCTTTCACTCTCAAAATTATTATTTAATATGCTTTTCACTATTATTTCTTGTTAACTATTCTGTCTTTTATTGAATAGGCAATGCACACCGAGTAGAGGAGGTTCAAGAGCTGCTGGAAGAGTTGAGAGATAGAAATTTAGCTGGATATAACTATTTTCTTGATATCCCGAGGGAGAAATGGTTGCGATGTTATGATGGGGGTCGTCGATATGGTCACATAAAAATGAACTTGGCTGAGGTGACCAATTTATCTCTGAAGGGAACATGTCATTTACCTATCATATTCGTTATCAAGGTGACATATTATCGACTCGCTACACTTTTTGCAAACCTCGGAAAACAAGTAACGAATTGGATGGCAGGTGGCCACACATTCCATCTAGATCTCCAGCAAAAATTTTAAATATACTGTGCACACGCAAACGCAATAGGTGCAGTATGCTTTTCTTGTCACGAACATCTTTTTATTGCTATTGAATTTTCCCGGCTGCTGTAAGGAATATCGCAGAACAATTATGTTGTTAATCTAGAACAGAAAAGATGCGACTGCGGCATCTTCCAGACATTCAAGTACCCGTGTGTGCACGTCTTTGCTGTATGTGCATCCGTTCATTTTGACGTAATGACACTCGTTGATCCTTTATACCGACTTCAAAATGTATTCAAGGTATATTGATTCGAGTTTCCCCCAATAAAAAATGAACGTGATCGTGAAGTGGTTGACGATGAACCTAAGATACGGCTAGATGAATCCCTACGACGCAACCAAAAAGGTCGCCCAAGGTCAACTAGGATTCATTGTGCCAAGGATATGGTTCCTCGAGAACAGACCGGACAACCTAGGTTGTGCAGTAATTGTAGAAACCCTGAACACGACATCAGAAAATGTCCTCATAGGACTCGCCCTTGATTGAACTAATTGTACTTCTAAATGTATTGTTTTATTCCTAATTACCATAATAAGATGTCTTATATGATCCGATTTTTATTCATAATTACCAAAATATAAGAATTAAATGAACACAATAATACTCTAACTATGAACATATATTATTAAGTAAAAAAATTTAATAATTCTTAAGTTCCTTCATTTTCATATTTCCGCTAATAATCTAACCATTGTAAGCATGTGTTCCCATACTACGACGTGAAAGTTAAATAACTAGAAAAAAATATCCCCCAACATACTACAAAATTGACTCAAACTAGACTACAACCCATGTTCCCGTGTTTCTTAAGTCTTTTCAACATGGTTAGATTGCGTTTTTAACGCGATTTATGTAGCCTTTAGGATGCCTTATACGCTCTGATTTCTGAACCATTGTCAGCATGTGTTCCCGAACTAGCATGTGAAAGTTAAATAACAAGAAAAAATATCTCTCAACATACCATAAAATCAACTCCAATTTACTACAACCCATGTTTCCAGGTTTTTCAAGGCTTTTGAACAAGCCTAAATAGTGTTTTTAATGCGATTTCTACATCTTTTAGGGTGCCTTATACTCTTCGTTTTCTGAACAATTGTAAGTATATGTTCCCGTACTACACCGTGAAAGTTAATTAACACGAAAAAATAACCCGCAATGTAGCACAATATCGACTAAAACATGACTACCAACCCAAGTTTTCTTGTTCTTCATGCAAAGAAACATGGTAATATAGCATTTTAACGCAATTTCTACGGTCTTTAAAATGCATTATACACGTTGATTTTCATACATTTTTCAAGAGATGTATCAGTAGTACGTTGTAAAAGTACATACCTACGAAAACTTATTCTCCAACACTATGCAAATTCATCACAAACATGCTTATCGAGCCTTGTTTTAACAACAGAATTACACAAAAGTCGCATCCCATGGAACGCGATTTTAATGCCAGGATCTCGCGTTTCGTGCAGTGCGAGTTCTGCGTATCAACCATTTGTATTTACAACGATAAAATCTCGTCGTTTCGTCTGATTATCTCGCGGAACTCGTGTCCTGTAGGGTGCGAGTTCCTTTAAACAAATATTTAAAATACACCAATAGATAAGACATGCCACATAAGCAGCAACTCACTGTCACGTGACGCGAGTCATTCCTACGTGGGCTGAATGGGGGTATTTTTCAAATCTTCTTTAAGGGGTATTTCTCTATTTTTTTTCCAAAAGGGAATATCTGACCAATTCCCCCATAATATAGGGACCAAATTCTGCATTAAGCCTTAAAATTTTAAAAATTAAAAGAATATATATATATATATGAATTAAAAAATATTAAAAAATTGTTCTTTGACTTCGACCAACGTTAACTGGTCGTTGATCGGTTATTGATAGAAATTTTTTAATTTGACCTTATTTTTTAGAAATCATACATATTTAAAAAAAGAATTATTATCCTATACACAGGCGGTAGAAACCTTTTGTTTCCACAAGTGCTTTATTTTTAGGGTTTATGATTTTAGTTTAGGGTATAGAGTTTAGGAGTTTAGTGTATGAGTTTAGAATTTAAGGTTCATGGTTAGAAATTAATGTTTATGGTTACAATTTAGAGTTTAAGGTTAGGTTTTAGGTTTTAGGGTAATATGGTTAGAGATTTAAGTTTTAACCTATAAACCCTAAATTTTAACCATAAACCTAAAATTCTGTTAGCAACTACTAAATTCTAAACAACTACACTTGAACCCCCTAAACCTTAAACACTAAATGGAGTCCCTAAATCCTTAAATTAGGGCGTTTGTGTAAACAAAGTTTCCACAAGTGCTTGTGCATGAAATAATTACCTTTAAAAAATAGTTTTTTATAATATACCTTCTTAAAATTTTCAACTTTTAGAATTTATCTTTATATTTTTTTATTTTTAAAAAAATGTATTTTTAATATTTTAAAATTAAAAAATGAAAACTCTCAAATTTTAAAATTGTCTATTTTCTAAAAATTAAGAAGGTGAGATTAATCTGAAAATAATAATATGGTTAGGTTTCGATCTTGACCAAAAAGAAATAAAAGTACCAAAGTGGAATGAGTTTTATACTTTAGGAACCGAATCATTCATTACTAAACCTTATTTATTTATTGTTTTTGTGTACAAATAAGTTCATCTGATTTGAATTTTGACAGTTGTTTCAAATTCATGAATTTAAATTCTGAGAACAACACCAACATTTAATGATTAATTACGTGTTGGAACTAATGCATCCTTTTTGTCTTTGCATGGCCTATAATTGACAATGTTTCACTTCAATTAATCGAAGTTATTACAAAACCTCAAACTTGTTTGTTCAGAGGTGTGATTTGGTTTTATGATGTAAATTCCGGTTTGGAAGCAACATGTTAGGAAGGCACAGGCACCGCCAAAGTTGTCCTCAACATAAATCACAAAGGATGTTGTCTTAATTGACTCTTATTCATTGCATGTACCTAAATAATTCACACCTTATTTATTGTACTTTCACATTAACATCACCACTTGCCTCTTGGTTTAAAACAAAAAAGGCATGATGTCAAAAAATACCCCTAATATTTGACTGAGTTGTTATTTTTGTCCTTTTTTGAATCAATTTAACCCTTAATATTTCATTTTAGGTCAAAATAGCCTCTTTGCGGATGAAAACGGTTAGTCAACTGACGATAAACAGCTTGAAATGAGCGACATACCTACACGACAGTGCACAGTGCGGTAGCAGTGTCATACAAACAAATATGTTGACTTTACATAATGACACATAAGTCAATAATATTTTTATAAAATTGTATAAAATATAAAATATTTTTCTCCTTCTAACACGACATTCTGTCAAGTTGTTTTATCATCAGTTGACTAACAATTTTAATCTGCAGAGGGACTATTTTGACCCAAAATGAAACTTGGGTTAAATTGGTTCAAAAAATAATGATCAATTTGACAATTCAGCCAAACTTTAGGGATATTTTTTGATTTTATGCCCCAAAAATAAATTTACTGCATAATCAATTCGACAATAAAGAACTAGGCCATGCACTGTCATCGTGAAAGCACCGTGGTGAAGGGATATAAAAATTAATGGCCACCGTTTATCTCTCAACCGAATAAGATTGTTTTCAAACCGTAAAATGAATGTGACATTTGTGATTATATAAAGGCTTAAAGTCTCCACTGACCCTAAAGGACATCATTTTTATCGAGTTGTTCCTTAAAATATTTTTTGAAACGTTTTGCCCTCTTGAATTTAAAACGTTATTTTTGTTGTCTCGTTTATTTTATGTTCGTTAGAGAGAAAAATTAGCCAATTAGAGTACGCCACTAGCACTTTTGATAAAAAAAAATGTTGACGACTTTAACAAAAAGGGACAAAATGCATCTTAGGTCTCTCAGATTTTATTTTTATTCAGTCTAATCTCTAAAAATTTATTTTATCTAAAATTTACTTGACCTATTTTTAATTTTTATAATTTAGTCCTATGATTTTATATTATGTACAATTAGTTCTCGTTACTTGCATATTGTAGCAATTTATCTTGTACATTATTGAATAAATTAAAATTAAGATTAAATTGGTACCATGTGCAAGTAACGGGGATCAATTGTGTAATTATATCAATTTTAAACCGTCACGTCAACTTCTCCATTAGTTTTTAATGGTCAATGGCTTGATTGATACCATTTAAATAGTTGAATAGTCTGATTAACAAAATTAAAAGATCAATGATCAACATAGGCGAGTGTAATGAGATTTTTAGGGTGCAATTAACCCCATTAGAAAAATTTTCAAACTAATTATAAAGTATAAAAAAAACTCAAAATTTTCATAGGAAATATAATAATTGACCTCACTTGATTTTTTTTAGGATATGAGGTCAACAATACTTATTGTAGTGCTATAGAAAATTTTCTAAACTTCATACCTCACTTTGACCCCATTATATAGAAATCCTAGCTCCACCATTGATGGTCAATAAGGGCAGCACAAAGGTTTATGGGGCTAAGTGCAGTTTATTAAAATGAACCCTTTAGTATATAGTCCCAAAGATATATAAGACTTTTTAAAGTTATTTTTATCTTAGTAAAACATATTATGGAGCTCTTTAAAGTCATTTTTATTTTTTTTCTTATAATTTACTAAGCTGAATTCTTTTGTTTTTCTTTGTAAACATTTAATTTAATTCATTTGAGACCCTCTTTTTTAGAGGTCCTATGCAGTCGTTATCTCGTACATGTCTAAACTCTTCACTTATGGTCAAAATAAAATCAAACCTATAGTTTTTTTTTTTGAAAATCAGACCTATAGTTAAGTGCTCATAGATACGGCTGACCGTTATATATTAATCGAAATAAATATAGAATATAATTTTCTTTTGTAGTGTTCAACGATCGAACTACCTTATGAACAAGTGGTAAGTAGTACTCAAATAAAAGCAAAGTGCCAAAAGATGAAGTGAAAGAAGTGGGAAAGCATCAAAGTTTGCATGTGGAGGGGTTTTCGAAATGACACATGAACCCTTGTCGTGTCTATCGAAGAAAGTTTACGTTTCTCAGTAAATTATCAAACTTCTCGAGGAGGTTTCGGTACTTATTAATCCTCCTGGCATTAAAAAACTTATGAAGCTAATGACTTAACGTCTTAGGGCCCTGAGGGAGGCACATCTTTTCGCTTATATTTAACCAACCACAGGTTGATTTAAGAAATAAAAAGCCAAATTCTTTAAATAAAATTAGAGATTTAAAATTTAATATTGTGAATAAAAAAATTAAATTAAAAGATCATGCTAAATCATGTAAACAATAATAAAAAATTAGATTAAGAAATCGTTCTACACTATATTTCTAGAAAATATAATTTTAATTAACCGATTAATAGATTAAATATCGATTATTAAAAAAAATGAGTGATCTTTTATTATCGAAGAAGTAGCATTTACTACTAGCCTTCCCCGCTCTGTTTTCCTCTAGGATTCTCTCTCTCTCTCCCCCAATTATTTAAATATTTCTTTCTCGAACATCAAACTCTTTATGATGAAACGATGTCTGGTTTGATTCTGAGCTTAAGCTTAAACTTAAACCATAACTCTCCTTAGTAACCAAACACTTAAAAACAAACCTGTTTGTACCTTGTGAAGCTCCTTGTCTTTAGTAGTACTAATAAGTAACCCAATGCTCCATTTCTTGAGTCCAGAGTTTATGTAGGTTTGGTGGGTGTGTTTCTTGACATGGATTATGGAGTGGTGGGTTTGGAGGAGTTTGTGGGTTCGGAGGCCATTACTTCCCTTGCCTCGGATCCTCAGACAAAGGCTAACTTGTACGGATCTGGGTTCTTCAAGCAAGACACATCCGGCAATAATGAAGATGCGTGGTGGAGGAGTCCAAAACTGGCCAAAGTTGATGAATCTTCAGCCTCCGAGGCAATGCTGCTCCACCACAGAAATACCTTATTGAGATCTAATGCTGAGCAACAGATGCTGAGCTTCTCGGCTCCTAAATCCGAAGCTCTTCAAGTGAATAGGAGCTCCCAAAATGTCACATTCCCTTACTTTCACCTCACATCACCTGCTTATACTAGAAATGCAGGTACAGATGTGTGACTGTTAAGGTTCTAACATGGTTGCCATTCAATATCATTTGAGGAAAGTTAACTTTTTGTAAAAATGGGCGTCAGTTGTTGGTTTAAACGCATGCTTATTGTGAGTTGTAGTAAAGATTAGACATGTTTTGTTGATTGGTTCTCTGGTTCTGAAAGTGAAAGGTCTTTTCGTGGAAATCTATGAGCCAAAAAACTTTGGTTTTAAAGTCTTGTCAAAGCAAAATGATGTTTTCCATTTTTCTTCCTCTTGAAAAGGATCACTTCCTGTTTTAGGTGTGAAACATTTTTGGTATTAACCAAAGACAACAGATCCATGATTCTTGCCTTAAATGTTGTAGACAAGTTTTGGTTTCTAGTTTACTGCACACACATCTTTCTATACACCTTTCCCCCCTTTTAACCTCATCTGTTTTTCTTCTTGTTGTTGGATTTGGGTGTTCAGGCTACAATACCAGAGGATTCAATGGTGCAAACATGCATGGGATGTTAGGAGGAGAAAGAGGACCATTCACTCCATCTCAATGGATGGAACTTGAACACCAGGCTTTGATCTACAAATACATAAATTCAAATGTGCCTATACCATCTAATCTTCTCATTCCTATAAGAAAAGCCCTTGATTCTGCTGATTTCTCTAGCTTTTCCGGTGGACCCCTAAGACACAATACATGTAAGTTGCCCGCTTCTTGTTTTAATTAAGTGTCCATATAAACTTTCATGGTTGATGCAAAAGTTGCAGCAAACAGTGTTCTATCTTTCTTTATGGAAACATTTGTCTCTACTGATAACGAGATTATGCTCTAATTTTCCTCTATTATCTTCTTGGCTAACAAGTACTTTCTGGGCTTTCTGAATGGATATATATATATATATTCTGCTAATTGAGACACTGAACCAAACAGGTCTAACTTGACTTGCTTCATTGTCTGTTTCAAACAAAAGCATCACTGTCATGGCACTTAAATTTTCAACTTTAGCACATTGCCACTTTTGTTTTCGTCCCTACAAGCGACAAGGCAACTTTTCCCTGTCTTTTTAAAGTAAATTAACACTTTGTGTTCATCAAGGTAACAATTTAATACTAAAGCAGAAAGTTAGATATTTGTACCATACAAAGATATCTTACAGGAAAGGGTATTAGCATGCATGCTTACAGTTAGGGTAGAATCTGTGTTAAAACTATTCTCCTATTTGTTTTTGAAGTTAGAATTTGGCTGTTTCATTTTTTAATGATGTTCTGACAGTGGGATGGGGAGCTTTACATCTTGGATTCTCAAACAACACAGATCCTGAACCAGGACGGTGTCGTAGAACAGATGGAAAGAAATGGCGGTGCTCAAGAGATGCAGTTGCTGACCAGAAGTATTGTGAGCGGCATATGAATAGGGGCCGCCATCGTTCAAGAAAGCCCGTGGAAGGTCAATCAGGCCATTCCGCTGCAGCCACTAACTCCAAGATGATGCCTACTGTCTCATCCTCTTCAGCATCAGTGGTAGTGCCAGTCAGTGGCAGCAGCGAGTTCGACAGCCTTACCGTTGCTCAGCAGCAGTTCAAGAATTTGCAGGCAATGGCAGTTCCAGTTAACAGGTGATAGAATTAACTTCCCAGCATTTCTTCCATGTTTGTAAGATGCATTAGATAATCTGCTCATTTGTTACTTTTATATCCTGCTTTCCTTTGTAAAGGATAGTTTGTAGAATTTACTTATTTGCTGCATTCCTTAGAATCTCTTAGTTGCTGGTCTTATTTCTTACTGTTAATTAAACGTGTTCATTGGAAATTTAAGTAAAAATCGGCAGCGACTTAATTGTACTTCATATGTTGGCTATCCATTGATAGATTCTTATTCTATGGTTAATGTTGTTGTTGCAGGTTGCTTGTGAACAAAGGAACTTTGGGTGGAAGATTACATGAAAGTGCACCAGGGCTCTCCATGATATCCCCCGACATTGATCTAAAATTCAAAGAAAACCCTTTCTTGATTCCGGAGCAGCAACCAATCTCATATGAAGAGAACTCGAGAAATGACTTCGGAGTTGTTTCCTCTGTCTCGCTCCTTAACCCTACCCTTAAGGACTCTTCCTTGATTAACTGCAGAAATTTGGGTTCTTCTCAAGACCTTACTCATCAAGCAACCGAACTGCAGTGCTCCCTTAATGAGTTCATGGATGATTGGCCTAAAAGCCAGTCCGATCGTTCATCCATTTCTTGGCCAGAAGTTGATGTTCAATCAGACATGACTCAACTTTCCATATCAATACCAATGGCTGCCTCAGATTTCATGTCCTCAACTTCCTCTCCTAATGAAAAACTGTCCCCATCATATCTCAGATTATCATGTGAATTCGACCCTATACACATGGGATTAGGTGTAGGCGGTGTTATTATTAATGAACCAAACCATAGGCAAGCAACTTGTATACCCATCTCTTGGGAGAATTCCATGGGTGGTCCCCTTGGTGAGGTGTTGCACAGTACTAACAGCACCATAGCAGACAACAACAACTCATCAGCACTTAACCTAATGACAGAGGACGGCTGGGACAATAGTCCCGGCCACGGATCATCTCCCACCGGAGTCTTAACGAAGACTACCTTTGCTTCTCTTTCTAACAGCAGTGCTGGAAGCAGTCCAAGAGCAGAGAATAACAATACTCATGAAGACGCTAGCCTTTGCAACGACCGCCTTGGTTCAACCGTAGTTCATTCTTCCTCTTTGCCCGCGTTGTAAACCTCAGGTCAATTAGTTACGAAAACTTAAGTTATTATGTTAGTCCTTTTAAAATTTTCTGTAATCCGTACTTTGGATTGAACTAACCGTATGTACCTAGGCAAAGGAAGTTTGTCTAAATTTTGATTTCCAATTACATTGCACATGTATTGGCTTGACTTGAGTTTGATGAGTAATGGCGGTTGGTAAGTATGGCAGTGGATATGTTGTCCGTAATGGTGTGGACAAGGTTACAATTTCAGTATACACTGGATTCCACTATTTTGAACCAAGAAGCATGGCCCCAGCAGCCATTAATGTGTCTAGGAAAAAAGGAAGCCATATCCAGGAGTATCTTTCCTTGAAAATTGAAACTGTTGAAAGTGTTAGATCAGACTTAGAAACAATAGTAATATGTTACTCCCATAGCTTCCTTTATGTTAAAGAGTCCAACCAACTTTGAACCAGCCTGGTCCCTGGATGCGAACATTGGCCGATGGGCTATTTCACTTTCCATCTTTTAAGTCCCAACTACTTATCTCTTGTTGGAGTATGCTCAAAGAATAATATTAAATAATAATAAGCTATTATTATTATTATTCCTGTCTTATTTTGTGTATCTATAAATAAATTGAATTATAATAAAATCCTTAGAATAATATAGTTTATTTTTTAATTTCCTTAGTCGAGAATTATTGTGGACTTAGACAACAATAATGTATTAAGACTAATATGTAGTTGATTGATGACAAAGTATTGTCATTGACATGAACATGTCAAAATCAATACATAAATATGTGTTAGGGAACGACATACTGGACTGACTGTTATGAGTATGTTTCTTGGATTATTATGTGACAGTCACAACATTGCCCATGGTGATAACTACACGTATGATCCTCAGACTTGAAATCATCATTATTTCAACATCGTGAGTGACATATTTTGATATGGTCAAACGTGTGTCGTAACTGGCTACACTATAAAGACTGATATTGGATATGTCACAATCCATGTAGCGAAATATGATTGATCAAGATATGATTTGTCCCTCCTACATAATAGGAGTAATATCATAGGCCACTTGATTGAGTGAGACTAGAAAATGCATGTCCATGCTCGAATAAATTGATATGTGATATCATAGTTATTCGTTTATAATAGTCTACTCAAGATATCAAGAAACATTAGATGGACTATACAAGTGTGACTAATCCATGGCTTGTGTCCGATCTAGATATGAGGATAAAAAGATGAAATACATAAAAGAAGTTAATCACAGAAAAAGGTTAAATCGAACCACGATTTCATGTAACTTAGGTAGCAATGATGTATTGCTAGATGCCACTCATTGCTTGTAATATTAGAATTGTTCTGGATATTACTATTAACGTTACATGAACCTACAATGGTTACACCATATGATTGAAACGAACAAATATCGACTAGATATCATGTGTACAAACTTATTGTACACATAATTAGTGAGAAACCGAAATTGTTATAATTATTGTAATTATGGATAATTTCGTTTATATATATATATATGTTACTATTAATATATATATATATATATATATCTAAAAGAGACCTAATTAAAGTAGAATCATATTCTACATATTAAATATATTATATAGATTTTAAATGCTATATAAAGGCACAAGGTCTAGCAGCCAACATATGTTTTTTTTCTTCCGAAAATCCTCTCTAACAGTTAGAGAAGAGATAAATTGTTCGTTTTATTCGGGTGGACTGCGTAGAGGTCGGAACGCTTCTGTGACGACTCGAATTTTATTTGGATTACTCGCTGTGAAATTCCAGATTACTTGAGGTAATATTTTCATCATTTATCACTCCGAATTTGTCCTTTGTACATAGATCACTGGTGGATTACGCAAGATAATTTTTTCGCTGCGTCACGGGGTGTACAGGCATTTTCCAACATCTCCAACACTGTTCTACAAAAGATGAGACCCCAAGCTATAATCATTGTGATTGCTTGGATTTGGATACTAGTGTTTGATACGAATATGCTCAGTTTTTTCGAAGTTTTTCATGTGTTTTAAGGATCCTACGAGGGTTGCATTTTTATGGAATGTGTTGTTTCTGCAGAAAGGTGATGTCAGTTTTCCATCACAGAGTCCATTAAGCTATATTTCTCCAATTTCCATGTTTTATGTCGAAGATAATGTAAATAATGCTATACATGGACTTAGAATGGACGGAGGAGTGCTAGAGATTATATTTCAACATCTCATTTATTTATTTTTTATATTATGATTTAAGTGCGTATCACTGTAATTTCAATTTGTGTAAATTAAAAAAAAGTCATCACTCAACTTTGCTTTTTAACTTATTACGATCACTCAACTTTTAAAATGATCAATTCAGCATTAAACTTTAAATATTGACCTATTTTGGTCACTCTACCGTTAAATCTCTAACACTGTTATGACGTGGAAATAAAAAATAATAAAAAATATATTTTTAATAATATTTTAATACACTTAAGTAAATAGAGTTTGTTTTTTGTTTACCGACAGCGATACCAGCTTTGATCTTGGTTGTCGATCGACGGGAATCATCGTTTCTTGTGTTTTCTTATTTGTCATCGTTTGTCTTATTTTTTAGTTTTGAATAAATAATTTTGTCCTTGTGACATGTTTTACTCTACCTTTTGGTACATTTTTCTTTGTCTTTTGGTACGCTTTTCTTTTCTTTTCTTTATCGATCGTTCGGCTGTTCTTTTATTTGATTTTCTATCAAGGTTAGATTTGAAGTCACCATGACTGATCAAGATGACGCTATTTTGGTTATCTTGTTAATATCCATGTTTTGGACCCTCGAACTGGATTTGGATACGTGTTCACAATCATCTTTCTTGTTTGCGATTGAGTTGTAGTAATAATCGTGTTGTCAACGTGCCTCATTGTAATATGCATTTTTATGTTGTTTGTTGATGGTTTTATCTTTAATCGTCGTTCTTTAGTAATGTTAGTATCTATTTTTGTTTCGAGTCTTTGGGTTATCTCTAAACGCTAGTTTCTTATTTGAATAGTTGTAGGAATATAATCAGATTAGGTGTTTTTGTTTACTCATGTAAACTTGCATTGTAATTTTAGATATATCTTCGTCCAATAAAATAAAAGTAGCCGATTTCAATTCAAAAAAAAGTAAACAAAAATCATCCATTCCCTCACTTCACCCTCCTTCACCCCCACCCCTTTCTCACCTTCATGGGCAACCTTCTTCTTCATCCCAGTAATGCCATTCCGGTGAGTTTTTCGATGAACCAAAACCACTAGCCGACTCCTCTCCTTCTCCCATTTCCTTCTACCAGTTCATTTTTCTGACAACCACCCTCAAATGACCCAAAACGAGTCCAAACTCTTGCATCTTGACAGTGCGATTTGCCGCCACCGTCGGATTGGTCTAGAACTGAGGTATGTTGATCTCCTCACCAAGGCACCTCGAATGATCGTTGGGATTCATCGTCTGACGCTTCGGTCGCTGGAATTGAAATGAGAAGGTAAAACTTTCTCTTTTAGATTTCAGTTCGATTTCTCTTTTTCTTTTTGGCTCTAATTTGTTCCGATTTTCTTTATTTTCCTTTAGTTTTTTGGTTATCAATTTATTGTTGAGTGGTGAAGGGTGATGGCGGTTCGGTTTAACGGTAGTGGAGGGCTCGATGAAGGAGTTAAAGGGGCTTCGATGATGGCAATTGGATTGGTTCACTGGTTTGGTGTATGGTGAGTCTTGGTTGTGGGTTATAGTGATGAATGCTGGGTTGCGATAGTGGGTTGGATGATTGGAGGTGATGAATGATGGACGGTGGGATTGAAGATGAAAGTGTAGGGTGGTGAAGGGTAAAGCTTGATAAAGGTAGGTTATGGAAATGGAAGACCTCAGCTGAAGGGGTGAGCAGCCTTATGTCGAAGAATATCTCTATTTACAAGTCTCAAGTTTCTGCCTCAGAACAGAATGCAGCTCCAAACTGCAAGGTGAGAAAAATAATATTTCAACGTTAAATTTCTAGTATTTTTAGCATTTTGGGGCAATATAATTTGCTAAAATTATGAAGAAGAGCATACCATTTTTGGTTCGCCAAAAAACTCACTGAAACGAAGTTACTGGATGAAGAAAAGGGTTGCCGGCGAAGATGAGAAAGGGGTGGGTGGGGTGAAAGAGAGTGAAGTGAGGGACGGTTTGATTTTTTTTAATTTAATTTTTTATTTAATTAAGTGTATAAAAATATATATTTTTTATTTTCACGTCATAAGAATGTTAGAGATTTAATGGTAGAGTGATCAAAATAGGTCAATGTCTAAAGTTCAATGCTAAAATTGATTATTTTAAAAATTGAATAACCAAAATAAGTCAAAGAGCAAAGTTGAGCAATAATTTTTATAATTTACCCTTTCAAATTTTTATATAAATTTATTGAGTATAAAAATTCGCATCTCCTAACATAAAATTCTGTATCCGTCCGTACATGGACTACTCACTAATTCCCCTTCCAAATATTTTGTGTGCTCTGCATTATGCTCAATGCTCATATTTCTACGGATGTCGATGTTTTTGAGAGAAGCATTCAGAGAGTTATTCTGCTTATGATAATACATCTTAACCAAGCCTTACCCTCCTATTAAACTTTGCCTTAATTAATACAGAATTCAAAAATGGTACTACGGGGGCTCTTAAATCTTTCCGTAATTAACTTGATTATTTATTATTATCATCCTTATTAGAGAAAAACAAAGCCTATAGCCCAATACTTTATGAGAATGGAGAGAAGGGGATAACGAATAAGGCAGTCGGAACCATTAACGACCAGAGGTTAGACTTTAGAGAAGCATCGACAATTGAAGACAATAGTGTGGGTTAAAAGGGAGGTTGAGAGAATTCATGGACTAAATTGACATTTTATCTAGAGTTCAGGGTCAAATCAAAAAAACATTTTTTAAATGTCAAGTCATCAAACTAATGAACCAATAATGTCAATAACCAAAACATAACTTTTTCAAAACCGAAAATCAAAATAAGACTGACAAAAACATAACATACGCCTATAGAAGAGAGGTGAATTTTATGCATTGCACATTGCATTTCCAGGCGACTATAAAAGAAAGATCAACACTCAATAAATGTGGGCATAGCAGACCCAGAGAGGGTGTTTCAACTTTCAATACCTACAGTTTTCAAAATCATAACTTACAAAAGGGGAATGGACAATAGAACTATTTTAATGTTGGCTTCATCCACATCTCAACACTACTGTTCAGGAAAAGCAGAGGCAATATCCATTTCCACCTTAAATCCTAGTGAACGATTCACATATTTAACCTTGATTTCAGAACGGAAGAGGTAAATATTAGATGTCCAACAGAATGGAGATGGGTGAAAAATTCATAAATACTCAACATCAGCTGCCAGATTCGTTCTTAAACTAGTCAAACTATATCACAGATACAAGAAAAACATGAAGCAACAAATGAATGCTAGAAAACTTGAGCAGCAATGAAGTAATAGTGTTCACCAGAATGCAAAGAATATAATTCAATCAAAAGTCCCATCTTTCACTCATGGATAAATCACCTTTTCAGCACAATTAACTTCAGAATTCAAAACACCAAAAGCTCTACCTTAGTAAATATAGCATAATGTTATGGAAGGTTTAAACTGTGAAAAACAAGACAACAATTACCAAATTTAGAAGAAACTCACAAATCAGACTCTGCTAAGAGGACGTAGATTTCGATTTCTTTGTGCATTTGACTAGAGGATACATACTCTTTATCACTTTTTTCCGTGCCCTCTTCACAGATTTAGCTTTCTTTGCCTTCTTAGTCAAGGCCGGCATTTCTCTTATAGGACCTGGAGGTATCCCTTGCTTAAGTGCACTTCCTCTAGGAGTAACAGAGGGAGGTAACCTCAAACTTAGTGGAGGTAAAGGACTGTGGGGCTTCCAAACCAAGTTGTTTTTCATTGAAAATCTTACCCTCTTCGTGCTATTCTCACAAGTTTTCACAGTTCCACCGTCTTCACCATCAGCTTCACTGGTTAGCAGCCCCTTCTGAGCTTTTTGGCCATCCATACTCTTTGCTCTCTTTCTCTTCTTGGAGACAGCACCATTAACTTTTGGCAAATCACAGGCACTTGCAGCATCACCATTCAAGCCCACTTCTGCAGCAACCTTCTCAAACTGGAGCTGAAGGTTTGAAACCACTGATTCAGTAAATGTTGTAGAATCCCCATCACCATTCTGCTTGATATTAGAACCAGCACCCTCTGCGGGTAAATTAACATCATTCTCTTGATCTGCAGGGATACATTCAGTTTTCTTGCTTTTCCTCGTCTTTTTACCACTGCCCCCAGATGCCTTTTTCTCCTTCTTGCTTTTCTTCACCGACTTCTTTGCAGAACCGTTAATATTAACTTCAACCGGCTCCGAAGCATCATTAGAAACATCCGCCTCACTAGCAATAGGTATTAATTCAGGCACCTCATCTTTTTCATCGCCCTCATTAACCTCAGGAATCAAAATATCAATACCCAATGATGTCAAATCCTTCTCCAACTTCAAGAATTCCTCATGTAGAGCTAACACAGTCTTCCTATTACCCTGACAGCAATTCACTGAAGAACCCAATTCAAAAAACTTAGTGGAGAATCCTATCACCAAACTAATGGTCCCCAACACAACCACATCCTCGCCATCATCAACCACGCCCCCAGACCTCCTAAGTTCCAGCAATCTTCTTCCCCTTTCAACAAACACATCAAACACATTACTTCTTATCTTCCCAACCAAAACCTTATCACTCACCTTCCCCAAGATTCCAACAAATGGTTCCAACAGAACCTCAACAACCTCCTTTCTTAAAGGAAGAAAGGGCCTAATTTCCTCGAGAAAAACTGAAGCAATGTGATAATTAACGCCATTCCCTTGAAACTTATCATCAGCTAGAAATGTTCCATCAACTAAAACCCTAATCGAACGAAGCGTAAATTCCAAATCCCACGAACAAGTTTTCAACATAACAAAAAAGCGATTCAAAAACCTACGAATTAAGAGGTAAAACTTATCTAACCTTAACTTATCAATCCCGGGCCACTCGCGACGCATTGTAAGAAGAAACACAGAGAAATATTGGAGAGATAGACCAGGTTCGAGCTTCGGAAGAACCGAGGAAAGATTTTCGATGAGGTCGGATTGAGCCGGTATCTTGTCGGCGTGCCAAACGCAATAGAAGAGACCTTTCCAAAGCTTCTTCATCTCCTCATCGGAGACTTCACTCTGTGAAGGAAGCCACGAATTGAGGAGAGACCGTACGGCTCTGTCTCGGCTCGACTTGTCGCAAGCCGCTAGTAGCTTTATCAAGGCCGGGCCTTCTCCGGCTCTGGATCCGGTCATATTGAGCGTATTTAGAAAATAATTAGAAGAAATTGTTGGGAGATAAATTCGTCGGAATGGGAGGCTTCCTTGTATTTGTTGGTAAAGAAAAGCAAGCACAAAAAACCCTAGGGGTAATTTTGTAAAAGGGAAACCTGAACCGCCAAGAGATGAAATTACTTTACAACTCCAATCTATATAGTTCCGTTCTTTCTGGTCACCTCGGGGCACGATTACCGAATCCTCTCCGGTCTTTTATTACACATTCGTGTAAATTAAAATTTATATAAATCTTACAAGTTTAATATTTTCTAGTTTGATTTAGGATTTATGTTTTGTTCTAAAGTTTAAAATATAAAATTTAAGTTATAGATTTAGTAGATTTTAAGGTTTATAATTTAAGGTTTTATAATCTAAATAGAAAGAGTTGTAATTTTTATACATATTATGTATTAAAATATAATTTTTTATTTTTTAATCTAGATGTGTATAGGGGCGGAGCCAAAAATTTATGTAAGGGTGTTATTTTTTTGAACATTACTTAAGAATAATTAATTATTTATAAAAGAATGCTATTTTATTTGTAAAGTGGTGTCAATTATATATATAATTTTTTGTATATAAATTATATATAAAAAATACAATTTTCAAACAATTTTGGGTGTCGGCAAACACCCCAGATATAAATGTGGCTCCGCCCATGGGTGTGTAAACTCGGTTATGCTTAAAAAAATTAGTTTTTAATTTTAAATTATTCGAGTTAACTAAAACTTTTAGATCATATTTCGATTTCGAGAAGTCGAAAAAAATTAAAATACCGTGGTCATATAAGCTTATCACGTCATTTCAAGCCATTTATTGTGAATTGACTAACGATTTTCATCTGCAAAGTGGTCATTTTGACACAAAATAAAACGTTGAGGGTTAAATTGTCTAAAAATATATACGGGTCGAAATGAGTATTTATTCAAACATCAGAGACATTTTATGGCTTTATGTATTTTGATTAATATGAAACTTCTCTTGAAGCTCTAAAATTGTAGATTCTTTCCTAAATAACGGAGTAATTTGCCAATTATTCTATTTCAGGAATTTATTTGGCTAAATAACCTCCATTCAACAATATTTGAAAAAATATTCTCCATTTGGGCCACGTAAAGTGAACTCGCGTCCTGCAGAAAGCGAGTTTTAAACTCACGTTTCACAGAACGCAAGTTTTGTCTAATAAAACCTTAATTTTTTTTCTTACCTACCCACTCAATACGGAACTCGCGTCCTGCAGAACACAAGCTCCAAACTCGCGTCTTGTAGAACGCGAGTTCGCCTTACGTGATCCAAATAAGGGGTATTTTTCTAGTTAAATAACTTAAATGGAAGACTTGGTTTTCTCAGGCTTGTATCTGAAGAAAGAAAAAAGAAGAGTGGGTGACATGGGCCCCCTCATCTACGTAAAATAGATAGAAATAAGGGGATAGGTAGCTATTAGGGCTGTTCATTTCCAGCCTGTATCCCGGTCTGTTTTATTCGGGTACCCAAATAATCAAGTAATAGTTATTCCGGTTCACATTTTTATTTATTTTTTTAATATAAAAATTTAAAATATCACATTGTAAACATATAAAATTTTAAAAGTTCATAATACATAATCCCAATACAAAAATTAGTGATTTGAAGTTAGATTTAAGATGAAATATATATATATATATATATATTAAAGTTTATCACCAAAAAGACATTAAAAATATTAATCTCGTTTTTTCTTTTGAATCCCGGTATGGGAATGTAATACATCTCTATTTAATAAAAAAATATTTTAAAATTTTAAAGTACGTAATACAAACATAGAAATAATTTAGAGATTTAAATTTAGTTTTAGGTAAAAATATTAAGAAACCTAAAATAAAAATATAATTTAAAACTAAATAATAAATATATTAAAACTATCGGGTCAAGTCGGATACCCGGTTACTAAAAAATTAGCCCAGACCTGGCCCCCGGGAAAAATCCCGGGTCGGGTACCTAGCCTGTTCGGGTAATTTTTTTAAGAATTACTCGGGTTTTTTAGGTTTGGTCGTCGGGTCTGGTATTTTTAAACACCCCTAGCAGCTATTCCTCCAAAAAGAAATGGAAGAATCGTCTCCCAGTCCTTCCATCTCTCACTTTTCTCCTCAAAACCATAATAGAGTCAAAATCAAATTCAATCCTCAACTACTAAGGTTTATTCTATGCCCATATGAAAACCAACCGTAGCCTCAGGTCAAAGTCTGATAGTTGACTTGTAATCCGGGTCGGTACAGCTTATTCCATAATTCGTCTTTATTATGGGGATAAGAAACTCAACTCGATTTTTGATAGGCTTAATGGCCCGTTTGGCCCCTGAAGTATACACAAAATACTGAACTCCCTCTAAAGTATTTTTTGAGAAGTTGTGGCCCTTGAACTAAAAATCGCTACCCTGTTTGGCCCATCCGGTAAACACCGTTTAAAAAAAATTCACGGGCCAATCAGAACAAGCCACGTGTCATTTTATTAAAAAATTAACTAACTTAAATGAAATGGGTAGATTGCACATTAGGTATGCCAATTTTTTTGTTCATTCGTGTCCCGAACTTCAATTACAATAGCCCTTTCCTCTCTTATTCTTACTTTGTTAGTACCTATAAACACTCACTGTCACGTGTCAAAACTAGAATGAGTAAGACCACGAATGGTGTAACACAGGGGATGTCCGGCGGTAAGTGTCACAATGCCTATGAACCACAACGCTCAGGGCCACCTACGAACTATGTAAAACCCTTTGCAATCTATGGCGAACAAACAAGACTACAAGTAACGTCACACCTCACCCAGTGACCGCGTGCCCACTATAAATGCTAAGAGAAACCTAGGGCATCAAGTCATAACCAATCCAATCGGCGCGCCATGACAACCCGATCATGACACATGTCTGAATAGCGTAAAACGAGACATGCAACAAGAGAGAACCATGCTCCTATATTCTGAACACCACAACCACCAAAGAAACAAGATCAACACATGTCTTTGGTCCCCGACCATTTTGGCCATCAATAATTGGTACGGTAAACATGAAGCCTTCTACTCTAACTCTCAGGAGGCGGCGACTTAACCTCAGCATAAGAGGTCATGTAAGAACATATGGAGGAAGGAAAAAGCTAGGAGGAGGTGGAGGAGAAAACCCTATCTCCTTTTCAGGACAGAGGCAACCGACTAGCCAACATGCAAACCAAATTGGAAATCATGGAAGAGTGTACCCATACCACACTAAAATAGCTTAGACAACAACAAGAATATATCAAAGGAAGAATGCAACAATTGGAAGGAGAGCATAACGAGAAGGTTGTAGAAAAGTTTGGTATCGTTGCAACTAAAATGATAGGGAAATAATACGTACATGTAACAAAAATCGACCGGGGAGCCACGACGGTAGTCTCTTAAGAGATTTAGCTGAAAGCGTGAGAAGTCCTGTACTTTTAAACCATAGCCAAGGAGAGGTGGCTTATTATCCTGTAGGGGTAGAAGAGAATCGTGAAAATAAGAAAATAATTACGACATTACTCAAAAGGCGAAAACAAGGAGCTCAAGTAAGGAAAAAGACTCATCAATATGCAAAAAATCGAACAAGAAAATGGACCACCACTTAGTTTCAGAACATACCACCCCCTAACAGACCCACCATCGTGTACCTTATGCCATGCAAAGCACCTAAAAATTCTGAGCCCCTACCACATATGAGACCAAACGAGATAAGAGAAAGAACGAGCAAATTTCATAAGGGGCAAGAGCATGACATAGATGAATGTATCCATCTAAAGAATGCAATAGAATTAGATATTAGAATGGGGCAATTAGATGAGTTTGTTAAAGATGAAAAGGCAATGCACCCAACAAAGGCTCAAGCAAAGAGCAAAAAGAGTTCAGTCGAGGAATATATAGGATCTTTATGGCCACTTTGCTAAAGAAGAAAAAGCATTCCATGCTGACAAAGAAAGCTATCCCAACCAGCATTTGGAGCAAAGATTTGAACCATTCAATAGTAGCGTCCGGTGTCAGGAACTCCAAAAAGTGACAACTAGTCACCAAACAATGTGTACCAAATTTCATAAGGGGCAAGGGCATGACATAGATGAATGTATCCATCTGAAGAATGTAATAGAATTAGCTGTTAGAATGGGGCAATTAGATGAGTTTGTTAAAGACGAAAAGAGAGTGCACCTAACAAAGGCTCAAGCAAAGATCAAAAAGAGTTTAGACGAGGAATATAGAGGATCTTTATGGCCACTTTACTAAAGGAGAAGAAGCAATCCATGCTGACAAAGCAAGCTATCGCAACCAACATTTGGAGCAAAGATTTGAACCATTCGACAACAGCATCCGGTGTCGGGAACCCTAAAAAGTGACAACTAGTCACCAAACAAAGCATACCAAATTTCATAAGGGGTAAGAGCACGACATAGATGAATGTATCCATCTGAAGAATGCAATTGAATTAGCTATTAGAAGGGGGCAATTAGATGAGTTTGTTAAAGACGAAAAGGGAGTGCACCCAACAAAGGCTCAAGCAAAGAGCAAAAAGAGTTTAGACGAGGAATATAAAGGATCTTTATGGCCACTTTGCTAAAGGAGAAAAAGCAATCCATGCTGACAAAGCAAGCTATCGCAACTTGTATTTGTAGTAAAGATTTAAACTATTCGACAGCAGCGTCCCGTGTCGGGAACCCCAAAAAGTGACAACTAGTCACCAAATAAAGCGTACCAAATAGGAAAAAGTACAACCTATCTCATCTAAATTCAACATGCATTTCACTCTAACTTTTTATGAATGTTTTAATACAAAATTCCAACCATACATATTATGTTTTTGAGCCTGAATGTTCTGCATTGCATCTACTTACTTTAGTCAAATATATACATTTTCCTACTAATGTGTTTTAATTCACATCAAAAGAGGAAAGGATCGCTAGCCGCTCCCAAAGTGAGCACACATAGTAAAGTGACCGTGTTCGACTATGAGAGTGCTTGGCAAAATGGGTAGAAAATGTATTGGAAATGTATAAAACAGTGCCAAGATTTAGTCTTTTGCGTGCAAGTATACACGGTCGGCAATTAATACAACAATAAGATGAATATCGATCCCACAAGGATTGACCAGGAATTTGACTGCTTTGATTGTTACTTGTCAAAGGAAAGATGTTGTTTGAGTTGAAATTGGTTTTGAAAACGGTTTAAAAGAAAAAAATAAAAATAAAGCAGCGTTGGCAAGGAGAGTGTTTAAAATGAATGACGAGTGCTGGAAAGAGATGTTTGATTTTTACGCTATTCATGCCATGTCAGCCTTTAATAATGTAATGCCTTGGCATCGTTTAACAAGCATATTCAAAATTAGCACTACCTCGCTCGATGGTCAATGCCCTAAATTAACCAAGTAAAAACCCCTATATCTCTATAGTGATGTTTTTTTTCATAAATCAATTTGATTAAGTCCCAACCTATACTCCTAAGGGGTAGATTCAATTCAGAAGTAAGCTCATCTACTTGAACATCTTCTTTCGAAGTATCTCGCCTTAGTATATGACAACAGATCGTTGCCTCCTAAGTCTATTAAGATATTAAGGTTCAATAAGCCAAAAATGCCAGCTCTCACTTGGCACAGTTTTGATAAAACATTGTAGAACATACCAGATAGGGAAAATAATGCTGAAGCATTTTCATTATTAAAAACTAAACATAAAAACATCGTTCAACGCAAATATCCCCCATCAACTATTAAATTAGTTTATGGTGAGGGTATCAACAAAAAAACCTTCAACATTTTGTAAACACGTCATTATTTAAAAGAAAATAAAAACAACTAAACAAAGAGAATGGGCGAGAAGGGGTCTCTCGATGCAACCCTTCAAGGTCCAGGTTCTCGGTTAAGCTGGTCGAACCATGTCTCATTGGTGCAGCCGGTCATTGATAGATATTGTGATGTCTCCAAAAAGAAATCCTCCCAATTTCTTGCTTGTTCGTTCTTTAAATAGGTGTGCAAGGAAGACCTAGGATAAGCTCTTGAGTTTGAATTTTGAATGCTCATGGGATAAGGGATGTGATTATCTTATCCAAAGTTTGAATGTGAGCTAATCAGGTTAGGGCTAGCATCATCTGCCGTTACTTCTTCGCCAACCAAAGCTTGGCATCATTCTACCAACCAAGCTTGGCACCATTTTTCTGCTATTTTTTCAGAGTTTGATCCAATTGCTATTTTCTCGCAGCCTGATCTGGTCTTATTTTTTCGTGTTCAACATCTACTTGGCCTGGCATCAAATTCCCCTTCTTTGCCAACTGGAGCTTTGGCATTATTTAGTCCATTTGTGCCAACAACATCTCGACATTCTCTCTGGAATTCCTTCCCGCCCTGCTAACTGCTATGCCAAGCCTGCAATATTGCCAAGAAAACAACTCTTCACACTGGCATAGACACAAATCCTAACTCCTTATGTAAATGCATGATTTTAACAACTAAATGCAACTAAATGTATTCAAAAGCAAGCAAAGGCATTGTAAAATAAGCATGAAAAACAGTACTTTTGAGGAGGTAACACTCCCCCAAACCTAGCTCATTGCTTGTCCTCAAGTAATGCAAGTAAAAATAAAAACAAAAATTGTGAAAATAGTACCTCGGCAAAATTTTAGTTGGAATGCCAACAAGTGATGGCAAGTAGAATTTGGCTTTATTTTTGTCCTCAGGTTTCTCAGTGCAGTAATGCCAAGCAGGTAGTAAATTCAAGCGCAACAATATAACTCTAGTCTAAGAGCATGAAGAGTGCATGATGTGTAGGTAATATGCATCAAGTATCCTTTTACTCCCTTAGTCCAATTTACTACCTAAACTCATAATTTCATTTCATTTGTTTTATTCCTGCCAAGGGTTTCTGCTGGTAATAATTTAAGCTTGCTTCGTAACACAATTTGGAGTGAGAAATAAAAGGGGGCATACCATGAACCCCCACGTTAATCCATACATTACTAGGCTTTTACTCTTCAACTCATACCCTAAAGTTTTGGACTTGAGCACTAAGAGAGAGCAAGCCACGAAGCCCCAAGTAACTTATTGTCTCTAGGTAGAGGAGAGTTCTATTTTGTTTTTCTTGCTTTGGCAAAACATTGTTGCCTTATTACTTTTTTTTCTTTACCTTGGCATTAATTTTTTCTTTTTTTATTCCGAGCTCAGTTTCAACAATTCTAAGTTTGTTTGAGAACTAGATGCATACTACTGTTAAGTGAAAGTTCAATTTCCTAAACTAGAGATCAATTGCTAAGAAGACCTGGCATTACTATTTTGTTGACATAGGCAACTAACGATTTAAAATTTCTTCATCAGACAGACTAATCTAGATCAAATTAAACTTGCCAAACAAAGTGTTAACATTCTCCAAAATTAAATCGAGGCAAAATTTTCTTTCTTTTTTTAGTGGTTCGGTATGCAACAAATCTATATGACATACATGGCATGTCAACATAAATGAAAACGTGAATGCATGGAATAAATGTAAGGCAACACACACTCCCAAACCAAAGATGTGCATTGTCCTCAATGCATGAAAACAACATATATATACAATTAACCGAAAAATAAAATGCATGAACATGTGAATGCAATAAAATGCAATGCAAAGGAGTTTAGGAAGAAGATGACTCCTCTTCGAAGACTTTTTTTCTTATGACGCAAGTTTTTCTCTTCACAAAGGTCCTAAGATTAGGGGCCATTCTTTTACTTCCTTTCATGTTTGGCTCTGAGGCGGCAGTAGAAGCACCAACATCTCGGAGAACTTTCTCTACAATCTTGGTAGGTTCCGACGCGGTAGGAGTAGCAGTGGCATTGGACTGAGCAGGGTCAATAGGTGTTGTGGCATGCTTTATAGTAGACTTAGCTTTGGTAGACTTGGCTTTGGTTTTCTTTGATTCAACTGGGGACTCAATACTAGTAGATTCAACTTGAACTGGAAATAACGGGACTGTGGCATTAGATGGGGTACGAGCTGATTGAAGACTGGCTGGTATGGCCTCATCGCTAGCAAAGATCTATAGGAAGGCTGACAGGAAATATGGGGACATCTTTTTAAGGGTTTCTCTGATTGCAACGTCCCTAGCATGATTGTACTGCCAGAGCTTGAGATTTCCTTCCCCAACTTTCTCTAATTTCTAGAGAATGATCTCTTGGCGATGATGGATCTTAGAAAGCAATGCATGTGAATCAGCTGGCTCGAGAGCGTCAGATTCTGCCTTTGGCACCTTAGGCTTTAGTGTTGATTCTTTTCCCTTCTTCTTACCGTTGTCTTTCAATTCGGTGGCAGTGAGTTGCCTCCATAGAGCCGACGTGATTGTGCTGCCCTTAATTTCTTGGCCTTTGTCTGAATCAATCTTGGGCACACCATGCCTTATGAAATTGTTAGAAATTAATAAGGGAAAGAATAAACTACCTTTGGTCTTACCAACACATTTATATGTCTCTTCAATAATGATCAACCCAACATTGATTTTTCGGCCAACAATTATTGAGTGAAGTAACACCAATCGTTCCTTCGACACCGTTTTGTTGTGGGTGGTTGGCATGAGATTTGTCTTTAGAAAATGGTTCCACCCCCTTAGCTGAGATTTTAGCGCTAATCTCTTGACGGTGCGATGTCTGTTGGCAGACTCAATCCATTCCTAGTCTACACAAATCTACCAACAATTTCTTTCTTTTGACAGCAGTTATTGACTCGGCATACTCCAGATGTTCCTCCTCAGCATCCCCAACTTGAACATAGCATTGATATAATCTTCATCAAAACGAACGCATGTACCTTCCCCTTCTCCACTCAAAACTACAACCATGAAATCAAAGGGAAATCCCACAGTTTGGTTACTGTTGAAGTCTTAGTGCTTCTCATATCAAAAAGATCTTGAGACAAAATTTTCTTTATACTTTTTCCAGATCTTCTTATTGAAAAATATTTTGAAGGGAGTCGATGAGGAAGCCATTGAAACAAGATGAAAGCTTGAGACGGTTTGGACAAAAGAAGAAGAAGAGAAAAAATGAATCTTGGTTTCTTGCTTGATAAAGAAAGAAAGAGATATAAAGGGTTTTGTTTCTTTGAACGACTAGGGTAGGTAGAAATTAAAGAGTTTGAATGTTTAATGGGGTTTAATAAAGTAGCCAAATTTAATGGGGATAATGATGGATAAGAAAAGGATTTGATTTGATAAAAGGGTTAAGTGATAAGGGTGATGTGCTAAGGTTGTAAGTGATAGGATAGGTTTAAAGATTGGAGTGATAAGGTGTTTAAGTTGAATTTAAAATTTAACTTAATCTAATTTGGGCGGCCAGGGTTAAGTTCAAAGAAAAAATAATCTTTCTCTTCAATGGGCTGAATTTAATCAAGCTAGGGTAAATCTCTTCTTCCAAAATTCCAATCCGCCGTATGCCAAGCTTCTGTGCTGACATTATGCCTGGCACGCAGAATTCTCTCATTATGTCATCGTCTCATGCCAAGTCCTACCTTGGCATTATCCCTGGCACACTAAATCTGCACATACTCAAGGAAAACCTTTCAACACAGTAAAGGAAAATCAAAACCTAACACAAAAAGAAGAAAAATAAATAAAGAAAATGCTGGAAAAAAAACATCTAATCCTAATATTTACAAAGAATTAAAACATGATGATGATGTTACAGTACCATTTCCAAGAGGGTATCATCTTTGGCATACTTCTGATCACCGTCTAAATAGTGCTTTAAACGTTGGCCATTCACCTTAAAAATATCTTCCGTCTTCAAATTCTTGATGTCCACAGCTCTATGGATATATGGCTTTACAACTTCATAAGGGCACGACCATATCAATCTGAGTTTACATGGTTTAGCCATGATTTAAATAATAAAACACGTTGGCCTACCTCAAATTGTCTTGGCATTATCCTACTGTCATGCTAGCGTTTTGTCATCTCTTTGTAGAGTCTAACATTCTCATAGGCTTGTGTTATGAATTCTTCCAACTCATTTAGGTCTAGTATCATTTTTTCTCTAGTAGCTCTCCATGCCATATCAAGCTTTTTGATAGCCCAATATGCACAGTGCTCCATCTCCACCGGTAGGTGGTATGCTTTTTCAAAAACGAGTCTAAATGGCGAAGTACCCAAATGAGTTTTAAATGTTGTTTTGTAAGCCCACAAGGATTCATCTTGTCTCAAGGACCAATCTTTTCTTGATGGATTCATAGTCTTTTCAAGGATACTCTTGATCTCATTGTTTTAAATCACGGCTTGCCCATTTGTTTGTAGATGGTATGCCATGGCAATCCTCTACTGAATTCCATATCTGCACAAAGCTTTAGAGATTAGATTGCATTTAAAATAGGTACCCTCATCATGAATAATAACTATGTGGACATCAAATTGTGTAAATATGTGTTTGTGCAAGAATTTGGCAACAAACTTGGCATTGTTCGTTGGTAGAGCAATAGCCTCTACCCATTTTGATACATGGTCAACGGCTACAAGGATATATGGGTTACCAAATGATGGAGGAAATGGAACCATAAAGTCTATCCCTCATACATCAAATAAATTCACTGTCATAATGTTTTGGAGCGTCAGTTGGTGTCTGCCAGAGATGTTTCATGTCCGTTGGCATCGATTACATGCATTGGCATAATTGTAGGCATCTTTGTATAGTGTGGGCTAAAAGAATCCTGACTGCAACACCTTGGCAACAGTCTTCATCCCAGCAAAGTGACCTCCATACGGTGCGGCATGGCATAATTGCAGTATACCGTACTGCTCATCCTCTAGTACACACCAGTGGATCACTTGATTGGTACACTATTTGAATAGAATTGGCTCATCCCAATAATACTGTCAAACATCTCATAGGAAACGTTTCCTACCATTGATGCTAAATCTGGTGGCAGAATGTTGCTTACCAAGTAGTTGACTATGTCAGCGCACCATGGCAAAACGTTAACTAAAAACAAGTACTCATCTCTTATGGTAGCAGTTTTACCATCTTCAAGGTGATGCTCTAGGTGTGATAGGTGGTCAACTACCAAATTTTCACTACCTTTCTTATCTCGGATCTCGAGGTCAAATTCTTGTAGTAAAAGTGTCAATCAGATTAGTCTGGGCTTGGTATCCTTGTTTGCCAAGAGGTACTTCAGTACCAAATGATCTGTATACGCCACAACTTTGTTACCAACTAAATAAAATTTGAATTTATCAAAAGCAAATACAATTGCAAGAAAATTTTTCTCAGTTGTAGAGTAATTCAGCTGAGCTCCATTTAGTGTTCGGTTGGCATAGTAAATGGTATGAAAGACTTTTCCACACCGCTGTCCCAACACTGCTCCAATGGCATAGTCGCTGGCATCACACATGAGCTCGAATGGCTCATTCCAATCTATTGCTACGACTATATGGGCATTACTCAATTTCTCCTTAAGTTCTTGAAATGCTCTTAAACAAGAATCATCAAATGCAAAAGTGGCATTTTGTTTTAACAACAAGCATAAAGGTTTAGAAATTTTAGAAAAGTCTTTGATAAAACGACGGTAAAAACACGCATGTCTTAAAAAACTTTTAATACTTTTTACACTAGTCGGTGGTGGTAATCGCTTGATTACCTCAACCTTTGCTTGATCTACCTCTAATCCTCTCTTGGTTACCTTGTGCCTGAGAATAATGTCTTCTTTCACCATGAAGTGGCATTTCTCCAACTTTAACACTAGGTTTGTCTCAATACATCTCTTCGAGACTTGCTCCAAACTCTGAAGACATTCCTCAAATGTTTTGCCAAACAATGAGAAATCATCCATGAACACTTCCAAATTATGCTCAATCATGTCAGAAAAATGGACATCATGCAACGTTGAAATGTTGTCAGGGCATTACACAACCCGAATGGCATTCTTCTAAAGGCAAACGTCCCATATGGACACGTAAAGGTGGTATTCTCTTGTTCATCAAGGGTTATGGTAATCTGTTATAACCTAAATAACCATCCAAAAAATAATAAAAAGCTTTACCTACCACCATGTCTAACATCTGATCAATGAAAGGCAATGGGAAGTGGTCCTTCATTGTGGCATTGTTCAGCTTGCTGTAGTCCATGCACACTCTCCATCCTATGATAGTCTTGGAGGGAATCAATTCATCTTTGTTGTTTTGCACCAATGTCATGCCACCTTTCTTTGGCACGCATTGCACTGGGCTGAACCATGAGCTATCAAAAATGGGATAGATTATCCCGACATCCAACCACTTGATAATCTCATTTTTAACAACCTTTTTCATGCTCAGGTTCAGTATTCTCCAACCCTCAATGGTCTTGCCATGATATTCCTCCAAGATGATTTTGTACATGCAAATGGTTGGGTTTATTCCTCTGATATCAGCAAGGTCCATCCTAACGCTTGCTTGTATTTGCTTAGAATTTCCAGCAATCTTTCCTCCCGATCATGAGTGAGATCATCATCAATGATCACCGACAAGGTTGAGTATTTACCTAGATGAGCATACTTGAGATGGTCTGACAATGGTTTCAACTCCAACTCTAGCGGTTCTTCAATTGATAGTTTAGGTGCCCTAATTTTTATGCTAGCTAACTCTAGTGGCTCAAAATAGCTCACATTTTCAGTCTCCAAAGTTTCTTCAGGCTTCTTACTCATCTCATTATTGCCATCTAATTCCCTAGCATCATCATCTACGTCTTGGCATAGCTGTGCCATGTCCACTTTAAAAATGGACTCTATCATTTCATCAGCTTGGGATTCCTCATTTGTATTTGTGCATTTAAGAGCTTGAAACACTTTAAATGTAACATGTTGGTCGTTTATGTGCATAGTAAGTTCACCTTTATGAACATCAATCAAAGCTCTACCTGTGGCAAGGAATGGTATGCCCAATATAATTGGGATATTAACATATGCCTCATAATCTAAAGTGATAAAATCAGCTGGGAATATGAATTTTTCTACCTTTATCAACACATGTGTAAAGATTGGTCTATCAGCTAGAGTGTCACCGTGGTTGGCCTTGCTTCTATGCCAAGCTTTTTGAAAACATACATTGGCATCAAATTGATGCTGGCTCCCAAGTCACATGGTGCCTTACATATAAATCTATTGCCAATGGTACAAGGAATAGTAAAACTTCTTGAATCTTTCAGCTTTGGTGGCAACCAATTGAGTATTATTGCATTGCATCCCTCAGTGAGAGCTACAGTTTCGAAATCACCTAGCTTCCTCTTTTTGGACAAGATGTCCTTCATGAATTTGACATAGTTAGGCATTTGTTCGAGAGCTTCCACTAATGGTAGATTGATTTGCAATTGTTTAAGGACTTCCAAGAAGTGCTTAAATTGCTAATCCTACTTGTACTTTTGTATTCTTTGTGGAAATGGTGGAGGTAGATAAGCATATGCTGGTTCTGCCGACTTTGCCAAGGTTTTGCTGGCATCCGACTGATGTCTGGCATCGCTTATGTCTACTTCTTTCTTCTCTGGTTCTTTTGGTTCATCTACTGGTCCTTTCTCCTCTTGGAAACTATTTGGATGCTTGATAGATGTCTCAGCCTCACATTGTTTGCCACCTCGAAGAGTTACAACTTTGCATTGTTCGTTGCAGTTTTGCCTGACATCTTCTGTATCACTTGTCAAAGCTCCATGGGGTTTGTGGTTGAGGGCACTGGCAATCTGTCCAATCTGTACCTCCAAGTTTCGTATAGATGCTGCCAAACTCTGGACAGTTGCATCATTCCTCTCCATGTAATCCTTCAAGTTCGCCTGGTTGTTCATTTGCCCTGCATAACTATTTTGTGCCTGTTGTGGCACGACATTCTGGTTGACCCCTGGCATGGCATTGTTCTGACACTGGGCATTATATTGACGCTGGGCAGTGCTATTCTGATGTTGGGCATTGTATTGGTTGCCTCCTTGATTCCCCCAAGCTAAATTTGGGTGTTGCCACCATCATGTATTGTAAGTATTGGAATTCAGATTATAATTACAATTAAAATTGCCAACAAAATTTACTGACTCAGGGTTGGCAGGGAAAGCTTCCGTGTGATGATCCTCTCCACATATTGTACAGAATGAGGCTAATGCCTTAACTTCTTGGGCCTCATTACTCTTTTGTAAGGTTCTCACCATGGTAGTAAGATTGAAAATTTCAGCGTGGATTGATGTGAGCTCATTTATCTGTAACTTCCCACCAGTTTTAGCGTCGGTCCCAAGTCTGGCAGTAGGATATTCAAAATCATTGAATGAAATCCTCTCAAGGATGCCAACTGCCTCTGTATAGTTTTTGTTAAGCAATAAACCATTTGCCGAATCATTAACAATTTTTCTGGTTTGTGCATTAAGTCCATTGTAAAAGGTCTCTATTTGGCTCTATTTTGGGAATTTATGCATGGGACATCTCCTCAACAGGTCTTTATATCTCTCACAGACATCATATAGGGTAATATGATGATCTCACCCCTCAGTTTGGCAATGAGTTTAGGTGGCTTGAATCTTAGCAAAAATTTCTTGCATAGATCTCCCCTTGAGGTGACAGAACCAGATGGCAAAGAACTTAGCCACGCTTTTGCTCTATCTCTTAGGGAAAATGTAAACAACTTTAGTTTCACTGTATCCTCCAATACTCCAGGCTGTTGAAATAGCTGGTAAACTTCCATGAATTGCTTCAAGTGTTGCCTCGGATCTCCACTAGGTGCTCCATCAAATTCTCCTAAATTCAGAAGTGTTTGTATCATTGCCGATTTGAGTTTGAAATTCGGTGTATTTACCTCGAGACCAATTAGTCCTAGCATCAAATTGTCAATGTTTGGTGCCGAGTGTTCTCTAATAGGTCTCTCTACCTCCACATTAATAGCAGGGGCAATAGGAGCTGGTGCTATCCCATTGTTATTGGGTGGATTTTCCTTATTATTTAACACACCATTTCCTCCATTGCCTTGTTGAGCCATTTATTGAATCTTTTTCTTTAACCTTCGTAGGGTTCTTTCAATTTCTGGATCGTATAGCCAATCTTCCACCACAGGGCGGTTTCTAGTCATACATCGGTCAAAACAAAAAATAAAATAAAAAACAAAAATAAAATAAAAAGAAGACAAGTAAAAATCTAAAAACAATAAACTCTAGGGATAACTATATTTTTAGTACCCCACCTTTACTTGTTTTCCTATTTTGGTACCCTACCTATTTTTTTGGCAAAATGGTACCTAACGTTACGTTTTGTTTTTTATTTTGGTACCCTGTCATTAAAAAATTAATGGAAAGCCAATTAGGAGAGAGAAAATCACACATGGCATACTGCCACGCCATTTTCTCTCTCCTAGTCAGTATGCCACATGTGTTTTTTTTCATGATTTTAGTTGACGTGGTAGCATGCCACGAGTGATTTTCTCTCTCCTAGTTGGCCTTCTTTTAATTTTTTAATTGCAGAGTACCAAAATAAAAACAAAACGTAACGTTAGGTACCATTTTGCCAAAAAATAGGTAGGGTACCAAAATAGGAAAATAGGTAAAGGTGGGGTACCAAAAATGTAGTTATCCCTAAACTCTATAGCAATCCCCGACAACGGCACCAAAAACTTGTTCGACTGTGAGAGTGCTTGGCAAAAGGGGTAGAAATGTATTGGAAATATATAAAACAGTGACAAGATTTAGTCTTTTGCGTGCAAGTAACAACAGTAAGCTGAGTATCGATCCCACATGGATTGACCAGGAATTTGACTGCTTTGATTGTTACTTATCAAAGGAAAAATGTTGTTTGAGTTGAAATTGGTTTTGAAAATAGTTTTAAAAAATAAAAATAAAACAACGTTGGCAAGGAGAATGTTTAAAATGAATGATGAGCGTTAGCAAGGGATGCTTGATTTTCACGCTATTCATGCCATGCCAACCTTTAATAATGTAATGCCTTGGAATCGTTTAACAAGCAGATTCAAAATTAGCACTACCTCTCTTGATGGTCAATACCCTAAATTAACCATGTTAAAACCCCTATATCTCTATAGTGATGTTTTTTTTTATAAATCAATTTGATTAAGTCCCAACCTATACTCCTAAGGGGTAAATTCACTTCAGAAGTAAGCTCATCTACTTAAACATCTTCTTTCTAAGCATCTCACCTTAGTATATGGAAACAAATCGTTGCCCCTAAGTCTGTTAAGATATTAAGGTTCAATAAGCCAACAATGCCAGTTATTGTTTGGCACAGTTCTGATAAAACATTGTAGAACATGCCAGATAGGGAAAACAATGCCGAAACATTTTCATTATTAAAAACTAAGCAAAAAAACATCGTTCAATGCAAACATCCCCCCACCAACTATTAAATTAGTTCATGGTGAGGGTATCAACCAAAAACCCTTCAACGTTTTGCAAACACATCATCATTTAAAAGAAAATAAAAATAACTAAACAAAGAGAATGGGCGAGAAGGGGTCTCTCGATGCATCCCTTCAAGATCCAGGCTCTCGGTCAAGCTGGTCGAACCATGTCTCCTTGGTGTAGCTGGTCATTGATGGATCTCACGATCTCTCCAAAAAAATCCTCCCAAATGCTTGCATGATCGTTCTTTAAATAGGCGTGCAAGGAAGACATAGGATAAGCTCTTGAGTTTGAATTTTTAATGCTCAAGGGATAAAGGATGTGGTTTTCTTATCCAAGTTTGAATATGAGTTGATCAGGTTAGGGTTGACGTCATCTGCCTTCACTACTTCGCCAACCAAGCTTGGCATCATTCTGCCAACCAAGTTTGGCACTATTTCCACTATTTTTTCAGAGTTTGATCGAATTGCTATTTTCTCACAGCCTGATATGGTCTTAGTTTTTCGGGTTCAACATCTACTTGGCCTGACATCAAATTCCTTTTCTTTGCCAACCAGAGCTTTGGCATTATTTCGACCATCTGCGTCAACAATATCTCGACATTCTCTCTGGCATTCATTCCTGTGCTGCCAACTTCTATGCCAAGCCTACAATATTGCTAAGAAAACAACCCTTCACACTGGCATAGACACAAATGCTAACTCTTTTTGTAAATGCATGATTTTAACAATTAAATGCAACTAAATGTACTCAAAAGCAAGCAAAGGCATTGCAAAATAGGCATAAAAACAATACTTTTGAGGAGGTAATAGACCGCAAAAGAGGAAAGGATTGCTATCCACTCCTAAAGCAAGCGCGCATTGTAAAGAGACCTCAGAAGAGGAAAGGATCACTAGTCGCTCCCAAAGCGAGCACGACCACAAAATAGTAAAGGATCACTAGTCGCTGCCAAAGTGAGCGCGTATAGTAAAGCGACCGCAAAAAGGAAAGGATCGCTAGTCGCTCCCAAAGAGACCGTGCATAGTAAAGCGACTACAAAAGATAAAATAAATCACTAGCAGCTCCCAAAGCGAGCATGCATAGTAAAACGACCACAAAAGAGGAATGGATCGCTAGCAGCTCTCAAAGCGAGAGTGCATAGTAAAGTAACCGCAAAAGAGAAAAGGATCGCTAGCTGCTCCCAAAGCGAGCACACATATTAAAGCGACCGAAAAAGAGGAAAAGATCGCTAGCTACTCCCAAAGTGAGTGCACATAGTAAAGCGACCACAAAAGAGGAAAGGATCGCTAGCCTCCCCAATGCGAGCGTGCATGGTGGAATAAGCTCAAATGTGCAGAAACAAGTAAACAACTGAGTGAGTTTGCCCAAATGTATTGCCCATAAAAACAAAGCCATATTATTCGTATGCAAGAATAATAAGCGTGACAAGAAGATAATAACCATGCACAAACTAAGGCACAACACATAATCGTCATTGAGAGATACGTAACCCAAAAGAAAAGTATTCGCATATTCCAAGAAGGTAATCACAATAGCAAAAACAAATATGCAAATGAAAGCATTGTACTTTGTCAAATGAAATAAGCAAACAATCTATCCATTGAAAATTAATACAATACATGAACAATTCAAAGAAACCAAATGATTACAGTACCACAAATAAAAACAGAAACGAGCTTTCCAATATAAACAAAATAAGCGAACACTACAACCATACAATCAAACAAGGGAAGAACTGCTTAAAGATTCTTCTAGGTGAACATAATCTAGGGAAAACCAGATGTCGATAGCAAGTCCAGATGTTCAGATAAAAGTGGTTTCTCTAAAAAATTCGGTAGTGTATCAATATTCTGTTATAGTATGCCCAAAGACCAATCATAAGATGATTGTAAATGACAATTGTTTAATATCGTAGGCCACTTGATTGAGTGAGACTAGAAATGCATGACCATGCTCAAATAAGTTGATATGAGATATCATAGTTATTCATTTATAATAGTCTACTCAAGATATCAAGAAATATTAGATGGACTATACAAGTGTGATTGTTCCATGACTTGTGTTCAATTTAGATATAAAGGACAAAAAGACGTAATACATGAAAAAGAGTTAATCACGAAAAAGGTTATTTCGAATCATGATTTCTTGTAACTTAGTGATAATGACATATTGCTAGATGTCACTCATTATTTGTAATATTATAAATGTTCTAATATTTACTACTAACGTTACATGAACCTATAGGGTCACACCCACGGTTGAAATGAGCATATATTAAACAAATTATATATGTACAAATTTGTTGTACATGAATTTAGTGAAATTAATATATATTTGATATATATATATATATGTATATAATTTAACTATTGAATAAATATTAAAAGAAAAATAATTATTGTAATTATGACTCTTTTAATATATAAATAATATAATTAGATTTAAATTAATATATATATATATATATATTGAAATCCTAATTAAAGTTGAATTGGGATTATATATATATATATTGTAATCCTAATTAGTTGAATTGAGATTATATATATATATATATATATTAATATATATTGAAATTCTAATTAAGTTAAATTGTGATTATATATATTTAATATATATATATATATTAAAATCCTAATTAAAGTTGAATTGGGATTATATATATTTAATATATATATTGAAATTCTAATTAAGTTGAATTGGGATTACATATATTTAATATATATTTATTGAAATCCTATTTAAAGTTAAATTAGGATTATATATATTTAATATATATATATATATGTATATATATATATTGAAATCCTAATATGAGTTGAATTAGGATTTCAAAGGCTATATAAAGACATGAGATATCTAGCAATCATTAATGCTTTTTGGGAGAAACCTTCTAAATTGTTTAGAGAGTTTTTAGATGCTCGGTCCTTTCTAAACAGTTTAGAGAGTTTTATATGCTCGTTTCAACTGGGTGAACTACGTAGAGGTCGGAGCGTTATCGTTGCGGCTTAAGAATCAACATTGTGGAATCGTGATTGAATATCAATCTTCTCCAAATTCAGAATTTCAGATTTTAAACAGGTAATTATTCACCCCTTTTCACCTCGATTTGTTCATTGTACATGGATCTCTGGTGGTAGTCGCAAGATAATTTTTCTGCTGCGCCATGAGGTGTACCGATGTGACCCAACAGTGGCATTAAAGCCATTTGTACGATATGGATTCGGGTTTTAATTACTTGGGGGACGTAATTGTATGAGATACATGTTATTTTTTGATTTATTTAGCGAATATATGATATTTGTACGAGCAAATCTATTCAATCACGGTTAATCTGTTAATCCAGTTAAAAGATGTTCCTAAGATCTATGATTAAGAGTTAATCATCAGGATCTTTGTCGATAGATTTTGAAATATTATATGTTAATTGTTAACGTATTCAATATTGAGTTTTAGGGTTTTAGATGTTAAGTGTTAATATACGCGGATTATAGTTATATATTAGACTAATTGTTAGTCGATAGATTTCGTGTGAGAAAGTAACAAGAGTTTTTTCAATAAAAACTTCGTGGATTTTAAAATCCTGAAAAACACGATAATGTTGATAAAAGTTATCAAATCATGAGGTTTTTACATAGCAATTAATATGCTAATCTTTAAAAATTTCCCCGTCGTTGACCAGGCAGTAGCAACCCCGCCAGCGGCTGTAGGGTTACCAAAACCCTACAAGGGGCATGACCCATACTAGGAACAATCTGGCAAGACCTCAATAACAAACGCTTCATTATTATGTTTGATATGCACGGTATTTGGAATGCATGGTTATAGCCCAATAGCCCATTTAGTTTATTTATAAGGTTTTATAAATACGGCCTACGTGTCATGCCTTTCTCTACTTCTATCGTAATTCTCTTCTTATCTTGCTCCCTCGTATGTCAAAATGAGTTTCTAAAATTGTAATCTATATGAAGAAGCATGGACTAGAGGAACAAAAGTGTGGGTCAATAGAAAGATGTTTGAGAAGTGTTTTTATCCTTAGAATAATTTGGTTCTCCCATTGGCTTGGGACGGGCCACCTTAGGATATGGGCTATAACTAGTGCTTTCATATTTACTGCTTTTCATGTATGTGATAAAATGAATGTATGAGACGCATGCTAGTTAATTGATAAGATCAAATGTTAAATGGTGAGATAATATTCATAAAACCCCTCAATAAAATATTAAGTCTTTTATTGCTTCCCAATGTTAACCCTCATTAAAGTCTAGATCGATAGAATGTAGGTTATGCTAAAGCAAGATACTTGTATCTATCTTGGCCAAATGCGAAGAATAAGCAAGTGATATTCGTTGGTTGTAACATTGGTTAAAGACTTAACTAGGTTACTCTAATAGGATTAGAAACCTAAAAGTTAGTTATTTGGATAATCATAAGATGATTATGAACAAGAGTTGTTCACCAAATGAAGGAGTTACATGAGATGTAATTAGAAAGTGTTGCTTACCTAGATAGACCATAATCTTAAGAGAATGTGAAATTTGGATCCTTGCCCACTAGAAAAACTTTACAGAAAATATTTTCAACATTAATATTTGAAGGTTATTAATTTTAATAAAAATAGTGGGAGTATAAAGTCCTTTTATAAGAAAACATGGTAAACATACTCAAAATTCATATTTTATAGTTGTAGACTTATTATACAAATTTGTTATCATTGCGATCAAACCTTGAGAATGACAAGTTGAACGGCGTAAACTACCTTAACTGGTCACTAGAAGGAAAATATTTTCATTGTAATAAGACATGTCATTGTAAAAGGAACTGCCCCATTTATCTTGAAAAAGTCAAGAAGGCAAATGAAAGTGGAGCGTCCGCCTCGAATATTTATGTTACTGATATTAATTTATCAACACCTACTTCTTGAGTATTGTATACTGGTTGTGGTTCTCATATTTGTACATTTGTATAAGGACTATAAAAGAGTAGAAATCTGAGAAAATGAGAGGTGGACCTACGGGTTTGTAATGGAGAAAGAGTTGTTGCATTAGTATAGGAACATATACTTTATCGTTTCCTAGTGGATTTAATTTATGTTTAGAGGATTGTTATTTTGTGTCTAGTTTGACTAAAAAAATCATTTCAATTTCTTGTTTAGACAAGATTGGTTTTGAGATAATTATTAAGAATAGTTGTTGTTCTTTTATTTCGATAATGTTTTCTATGGTGTGACACAATGGCCTCTATATTTTGGATCAAGAGAATTCCATTTACAACATAAATACGAAAAATATCAAAAACAAATGACTCTAATCAAACTCATCTTTGACATTGTCACTTGGGTCAAATAAGTGAAAAACACATTTTAAAACTTCATAAAGATGGATTTTTGGATTCATTTGTTTTGAAAGACTTGACGTATGCGAGCCTTTGTAGCATCCCAAAACCAGGCCTAGTCGGAATTCAATTCTGGTGACTGGAATTTCACAACAGAGAGTCAAAATTGTAAGGTTGACTTTTGAACAAGTGACCAATTATTAGTCATTAAACCCTAATTAATCATTGATATTGTTAAGGAACTTATTGCAAGCTTTGAAACACGTTTTCGTGACCAAATTATAGAAATTAAGAGTCTAGGGTCAAAAGCATAGAATGTCAGGAGTTGAGGGACTAATCTTGCGATTAGTCCCTCTACAAGCCTCATCACCACTTATGTGGGATGATTAACATAGCTTTATTCATTCAAAGGAATGAATAAAAAAAGGAAAAACTTACCGATTAATTTGGAAAATCACCATCTTCATCCTTTAGCTTGAACAAGCAAGCACCTCCATTGAAGGATAGGTCAAGCTTTGTTTTCCTTAAGTTTATCCATCCTAAATTGTAGCCATCGATTGGGTAAGTATTTCCCCTCAATTGGATTATCGATTTCATGGTTAAACCATGTTTAATTTTAATATCTAAGGATCATGGAATTGTAACACCTCCTTCTCGGCCCGGTAGGGAATCGAGTCAGAGAGTGTTACCGAAAATAGATTCAGAGATTAATAGTTTATTTAGGGTTTGAAATTTTTTTCAGAATGTCTTATTAATTTCTCTTAAGACCTAACAGATTAACTTATTAATAGCTTATTCAATTTGGGGTTAATTTTAGACTTTTTCAAATTTAGGGACTAAATTGTAAATTCTACAAATTAAGGATCTTTATCAAGATTTTCTTTACCTAGCCTTCAATTAGACTTGTAAATTATTAGCCTGTAAAATGTTTTATTAACGGAGGTCATTTACCCAACGAATTAACCCTCTTAAGATTTAGTGACTATTTTGTAAACTATTAAAAACTATGGTTTAAGTCTTTTAGTAGAATTAACTGACACCGTACCAATACACTTAGGAATGTATCGGTACGCTAAGCCAAATTTCTCAATTCCAGAACTAAGGGTGACAAGTCCGTATCGATACATCTAAGCCTGTATCGATATGCGTTGACCAAGGTTAACCAGTTTCGATATACCCCTTGGCCGTACCAATGCAATTTACTTCTCAGACCTTTCTACCGAGGTCCGTATCAATACAGCTTGACCCGTATCGGTACGCTCTATTTTCCTAGGTCTAAATATGCAAATCCGTATTGATACAGCTTGACCCGTATCGATAGGCCTGTCTTGTAATGATAGATTTTATCTGGTTTTTATTCGAATTAACCTGTTGAATGGTGTCCAAATGCCATGAAATTTTACCAGCAAGTTATTAATCCATAATTCTAATATCATACCAAAATTTAGGATATTTCAAATCCGCTTACTAAGTTTTTACCTTTGAGTCCCTTTTAGGCCAAAAGTAGCTAGTTTACCAATGTGCAAACATGTCATATCTCCCATTCTACACCTAGGCACTTTAGGACCATTACATACATATCAAAATAGACCATTGTAACATGTCTAAGCTCTATGCCACCCTACTAGGAGTTTAGAACAAAACGTAACATACATATGATTGATGAGAGTGACTTGCAACCGCAACTACACGATCAGAGCTCAAAATTCTTTAAAGTCCTAGAATGCATGAGACACGAGGATGTTAGGCTTACATAGCCTAGTGAGGTAGTTATAACAAATGCAAATAATTTCTTAATGGCACAGATGACACATAACCATGCTTGTATGACATAAATGCATCATTAGTCATATATAGATCATGCTCAAGTCAATTATCATATTTCATATACCAAATGCAAAGCATAAATTCATATCATTTCCTTGGACATAGTGACCAATGGATACACGAATTCCCTGTACACATCATTTAACAAAGTTAGGCCGTAGCCCTGGACCGTAGTCCAATCCCTTACTTAATGAGCTCGAATAATCCTATGGCATGCTAATTGTATCCAAAGTCCACAAGTGTCCAAGGTTACATAATTTATCACAAAACTCACCTTATGCCCATAGGCCATAACATGTCAGATTACAAACTTGAGCCTTGGCTCCACATATCATAACATAACATATTTGTGACAAAATCTATATGTTTAGCATAGTTCAGATATCGTATATGAGCTTACAAACGTATCAAGCAACAATAAGGACTTACCATGCTTACTATTAGAACCCATATGTGATTTGCTCTACTTAAGCCTTTAAACAAGATGCAAGTTGTAAACATAAAACAAATGCAACGGGATGGCACCTAACCTATCCCTTGACACAACTACACTTACCTTGAATTTAGATGCTTTTATGGCTCTCGGATTTCAACTCCTTTGTGCCTAGCTTTTGTTGGAGACGACTATTGGGTCCTTCTCCACTTCTTGAGCTAGTCCAAAATTAAAGGATTACATTAGAATCGAAACCAACGGTTCACAATTGTTTTCAAGCTTATCCAAACTTGTAGACAACATCGAAATAAGGAATTTGATCATTTAGCACATAGGCTTAACTTGAACATTCAAGACCTAATTCTTGAAATTAAACTCTAAGGATTGATGGGTTCATCAAATTGGCATAGGGGTTTTACTTATTGAGCTACAATCTTTCAATTGGTGTATTGAAATCAAGCAAAGATTGAGGATTGGATCGAAGTGCTTGCTTGAGCTTGAAGATAACAATGAAGGTGTGTGCTTGTTATAGGACAAGGTGAGATTTAGCTTCGGTAAGGGCAAAACAAAAGAAAGGGCAGACTGAATTGGTTAAATTAGTTAAAAACCATTAGGCCTTATCGATACATATCTTACCATATCGATACACCTTGCCCAAAATCAGCATTTTCAATAAAATCCCTAACTTCCATTCTTTACAAAAAGGTCCAACAGCTTCAATTAAGCTCAAATTAAATTTCATTACTTCAAAATTGGATACAAGATTCGACAATTACATCATTCAGGCATAACCGACACAAAATTTCTAATTGCCAGAACCTAATTTCGATTAGACCAGTTTTCGGGGTGTGAAAGGAACCCTAGAAATTCTCTAAGGATATCGTAGCTTAATTGTTATTTTTTTCATAGCTATTGAGTTGCTATGAATCTGTTATCGATATTGAAATCCTTGTTTCATTGTAGCTCAAGAAAACCAAGGTGAAGAATCACCAAATCCTCCAAATTCCACCAAGTTCAAGAACATGAGAGTTGTCATCTGGGAGCCTTGAAAGCCTCAGAATCATCGGTGAGTGTAGTCGGAGTTAAGGGATTGGCTAGGTGTCTTTCCCAAATTCATTGATATTGAATTATTGCATCATTATCATTGACCAAGGTATGTTTGCATTGAAACCTCATAAGAGGTGCTATCGGTAAGCTTTGGTAAGATCATTACATTGCCAAGTCGATTATCAAATCTTTATATGATCATTGATATAATTAAGTATTGAAAGAGGCTTTAATGAACATTCCATGTGATTACTGTTATTGTTACTGTATTGATATTGCTACCGTTATTGTTGTTGCTATTTTCATTGGCATTGGCAAGTACTGAAATCCTTGGATACGAATGGACAAGGGATACAATTGGTATGCCATAGAATTCGTGAGCTTATTAGTAAGGAGTGAACTACGGTCCTTTAGCTAAGTCTCTTATTGACGATGTTGGTGAGATGTGATTGTGTTGGTCTTATTAGCGATATTGGAGGATATTGACCATTCATTGTTGGAGGTGTTGGACGGGAATTCACTTACCCATATTACATGTCAATCTAAGGAAAAATAAGTAAATAATTATTGCAGGTATTGTTAAAATGTGATTTGAGATGCATTTACATTGATACACATGCCATTGCTTTCACAGATGTTCATTTTACTGTCCATGACTACCTCACTAGGCTAAATAAGCCTAATGCATCTCATTTCCATGCATTTTCATGTTAAAGCATAGTTGGATCAAGAATCAGAGCAAAGAGCATTTTTAAAGCAAGTCACATTCCTTATACGTAATGTTAATCTAACCCCTAAACTCCTAGGATGATGGCAAAGTAGCTAAACTAGTCACATATGTCCCTTTTGGTGTGTATAAGTCATGCTTGCACTGTAATAATGCTTAAGACCCTAAATGACTTTTTAGAATGGCTACAAATGTACAAGTGGTACTAAAAGGTGAAATCCAAGTAAATGGATTCATTTGATCATGAAATTTGGCATGCTAGTAGATTTTAGCGTTTAAAAGTTGCTGGTAAAAATTCATTGCATTTGGACATCGTTTAACAGGTCAAATCGAGTAAAACCAGAAGAAATTTGTCATTACAGTGCAGACATACCGATACAGGTCAAGTTGTTTCGGTACGGCCTTACATATCTGGTCAGTTAAAGCTTAAGTCAACTAGGGCATACCGATACGGGTTTAGGACATTTCAGTATGGGAATTGATAGTAAGGTTGGGGGAATTTAAATGCATTGATACGGCCTTAGGGCATATCGACACGGGTCAACCATAGTCGACCAGTATCGATACAACCCCAACTGTATCGAAATAGGTAAGCTTCGTTAGCATTTGGGGTTTGAACCTCTATAGATCGGTATCGATACGATCTTAAGCGTATCAAAACATGAGTCAATGGCCAAGTCAAATGAGGTCAACCCATATCGATACACCCTTAGGTGTTTCGATACGGTGTCTGTTAATTCCGTTAGCCCGTATCGATACAGATCAACCTATATTGGAACGAGGTTTGATAGTTTCGAAATAAGGCTTTAATTGGGCATACCCATGTCGATACAGCCCCTTGGCGTTTCGATACGGTGACAGTTAATTCTGTTAATAGGCTAAAAACACTGTTTTAAATAGTTTACAGATTGGTCACTAAGTATTGTATGGTTTAATTGAACTAGTAAATGAACTCCGATTAAATGGAAAATTTGCATGAATATTGACCAGGGATTAAATTTTATTATGGTATAGTTAATTTTTAGAAAGGACCCTTAAATTGTAGAAATTATAGTTTAGTCCCTAAAACTCATAAAAAGCCTAAATTAGTCCTTAATAGGTAATCCTAGCATTGTAATGAATCCCTAAGTCATCGTATTGATATTGACTTAATTTTCAAGCAAATCATTAGTTAATCATTGATGTGATTCGATTTTATCGCATTGATCACCATATTGTTCATCGATAACATTCTGCGACCCAATTTTCTACCATGCCAGGTGGGGGATGTTACAGCCTTGCTTATTGGGAAAGATGACAAAAGCTTATTTTAATGGTAAAAGTGAGAGATCAATTGACTTATTAGGATTAATACATAGCGATGTATGTGGACCAATGAATACACAAGTTAGAAGAGGGTTTCAACACTTCATTACTTTTACAGATGACTCCAGTAGATATGTGTACATTTACCTAATGCATCATAAATCTGAAGCCCTTGAAAAGTTCAAGAAATTTAAAAATAAAGTACAAAACACACTAGGACAAAAGCATTAAGGCTCTTCAATCAGATCGAGGAGGAGAATACTTAAGCTTAGAGTTTGGTGACCTTGTTAAGGAATGTGGGATTGTCTCACACCTCTTGGTACTCCACAATGGAATGGAGTTTCCGAAAAGAAGAAATTAAACACTGGTAGAAATGGTTTGATCAATGATGAGTCATGTTGATCTTCCAGTTTCTTTTTTGGGACATGCGCTAAAAATAGCTACTTTCACACTAAATTGTATTCCATCTAAATCAGTTCAAAAGAAACCATATGAGATATAGACTGGGAAACATCCTAGTATGTCTTTTATGAAAATTTTGGGATGCGAAGCTTATGTTAGACATAAGATGTCTACAAAGCTCGAACCTAAATCTCATAAATGTAATTTTATGGGTTATCCTAAAGGAACTAAAGGATATTATTTCTTCAATCCTACTAAGAACAAAGTATTTTTTGCACGAACATGAATCTTCCTAGAAAAATAATTTGTTTTACAAAATGGAAGTAGGAAAAATATTGAACTTAATGAAATTTGAGATCAACCACATATCATTGAACAAGAGATTGAACAACAACAAGTTCCATAAGTTGTTGAGGAACATTCAACAGTTTTGGAAACACAACCACTACGAAGATCTTTGAGAGAATGCAATATGCCTAAGAAATATGGATTTCTTATCACATTGCATGGTGATGTTCTCTTCATGGATCAAGATGAGCCTAAAACTTATCAAGAAGTAGTGATGGGCCCAGACTCTAAGAAATGGCTAGAGGCCATGAAATTCGAGATGGGTCCCATGTCACAAAATTGGCATGGATGGTAATTTACTAACATACAAAGTACGATTAGTCGCTAAGGGTTTTCGTCAAATTTATGGTATAAACTATGATGAAACATTTTCACACGTTGCTATGTTTAAATCCATCCGGATCTTATTTGTAATAGTTGCATTTTATGATTATGAGATATGGCAAATGGATGTTAAAATTGGTTTCCTTAATGGAAAACTAGATGATGATGTGTACATGACACAACCTGAAGGTTTTTGTCGATCCAAAAGATGTCGAAAAATATGCAAGCTACAATGTCCATTTATGGATTGAAGCAAACTTCTCGAAGTTGGAATCTTCATTTTAACGATGCAATCAAAGAGTTTGATTTTATCAAAAATAAAGATAAGTCATGTGTTTTCAAGAAAATTAGTGGGAGCACTGACATATTCTTGGTACTGTATGTGGATGGCATACTGATAATAGGAAATGACATATCTAGCTTACAGTCTGTGAAAACTTGGTTAAGAAAATGTTTTTCCATGAAAGACTTGGGTGAGGAAACATACATATTAGGAGTCAAGATCTATAGAGATAGATCGAAATGACTCCTAGGAGTGATTCAAAATACATACATAGAAGAAGTACTGAAAAGATTTAGTATGGAAGAATCTAAAAAAGGGTTCTTACCTATTAAACATGGAATTTCACTATCAAAGAAAATATGTCCTTCAACACCTCAAGAAAGAGAGCGGATGAGTAATATTCCATATACTTCAGCAATTGGATCTATCATGTATGTCATGCTATGTAATCATCCAAATGTATCATATGCTTTAAATATGACAAGTCGATACTAAGTAGATCCCGGTGAAGGTCACTGGGTCGCAGTTAAAAAATCCTCAATTACTTGAGAATAACTATAGATACATTATTTATGTATGGAGGTGAGGAATAACTAAGTATAAAAGGTCATACTGATGCAACCTTCCAAACAGATAAGGATGATTCTCGATCATAATCGGGTTTTGTGTAATGGAGGTGCTATGAGCTGAAAAAGTTTAAAGCAAGGTACAATAGATAATTCTATAATAGAAGCCGAGTATATTGCAGCATGCGATGATGCAAAAGAGGGTGTTTAGATCAAGAAGTTCATATCTAAACTAGGGGTTGTGCTGAACATATTGAATGTTATAGATCTACGCTGTAATAACAAATGATCCATCGTACAAGCAAAAGAACCAAAATCTCACCATCGATCCAAGCACATACTTAGGCATTACCATCTCATTCAAGAAATTATAGATCAAGGAGATGTGGAAATATGTAGAGTACCGAAAAATGATAACATTGTCGATCTACTGACAAAGCCTCTGACGCAGTTGAAGCATGATCATTACACTAAGTCACTTGGTAATAGATACGTGAGTGATTGGTCTTAGTTCTAGTGGGAGATTGCTAGAGTATGCCCAAAGACCAATCATAAGATGATTGTAAATGAAACTTGTTTTTACCTTGTTCATTCATAAAGAGGCATTGCCATTATTATTTTCAGTTACAATTCTGCGTGCATAAATAAACTGAGTTATAATAAAGTCCTCAGAATAATATGATTATTCTTAAATGTTCTTAGTCGAGTATTATTGTGGGAATGGACAAAAATAATGCATTAAGACTAATATGTAGTTTATTGATGACAAAGTATTGTCATTGACATGGAGATGTCAAAATGAATACATAAGTATGTGTTAGAGAATGACATACTGGACTGACCCGCTATGAACATGTTTCTTGGATTATTATGTGACAGACACAACATCGATCATAGTGATAACTACATGTATGATCCTCAGACTTGAGATCATCATTATTTTAACATCGTGAGTGACATATTTTGATACAGTCAAACGTGTGTCGTAACTAACTACACTATAAAGACTGATATTGATATGTCACAATCTATGTAGTGGGATATGGTTGATCAAGATGAGATTTGTCCCTCCTACATAATACGAGTAATATCGTAGGCCACTTGATTGATTGAGACTAGAAATGAGCATATATTAATATATATATATATTAAACAAATTATATATGTACAAATTTGTTGTACACGAATTTAGTTAAATTAATATATATTTGATATATATATATAATTTAACTATTGGATAAATATTAAAAGAAAATAATTATTGTAATTATGACTCTTTTAATATATAAATAATATAATTTGATTTAAATTAATATATATTGAAATCCTATTTAAAGTTGAATTGAGATTATATATATTAATATATATATTGTAATCCTAATTAGTTGAATTGGGATTATATATATTAATATATATTGAAATCCTAATTAAGTTAAATTGTGATTATATATATTTAATATATATTGAAATCCTAATTAAAGTTGAATTGGGATTATATATATTTAATATATATATATATATTGAAATCCTAATTAAGTTAAATTGTGATTATATATATATTTAATATATATTGAAATCCTAATTAAAGTTGAATTGTGATTATATATATTTAATATATATTGAAATCCTAATTAATTTAAATTAGAATTATATATATTTAATATATATATATTGAAATCCTAATATGAGTTGAATTAGGATTTCAAAGGCTATATAAAGGCATGAGAGGTCTAGCAATCATTAATACTTTTTGGGAAAAACCTTTTCGAAATAGTTTAGAGAATTTTTATATGTTCATTCCCTCCTAAATAGTTTAGATAGTTTTATATGCTCGTTTCAACTAGGTGAACTACTCAGAGGTCGAAGCGTTATCGTTGCGGCTTAAGAATCGACATCGTGATTGAATATCAATCTTCTCCAAATTCAATATTTTAGATTTTAAACAGGTAATTCTTCACCCCGATTCGTTCCTCGTACATGGATCTCAAGTGGTAATCACCGGATAATTTTTTCGCTACGCTATGGGGTGTACCGGCATGACCCAACATGTTCCCCTGAAGAGCATTAAAGAGGAATGTTCATCTCCACAAATGGCCACTCCTAGCCTTCCAAATATTATTGCCTGACGATACAATTCGCCTAAACCGTAAACATATTTTCTACCCTCTTCTCAGAGCAACACAAGCCAAGCCGCACAAAAAAACCCAAACAAGCGACGAAGACGTTTTATATATGCCCACGTGAAGAGCCACCAACATCAACATTTAATTCCCAAACCCCACAATCTCGAATAAATAGCTAAAATCGTGCAACTTTTAGAATTCCAATCAATAACTGCATAGGGAGGCACATGTACTTTCTCTTTCATCTCAAACTTCTCTGAATTGTCTAAATCGCTACAAATTAAACCAATAAGAAATAAGAAAAGAAATTAAACACATGGCCATCTTTTCAAGGTAACAAGCATCTGTCTCGTCCTGCGCAACAGTCTATAGTACAAATCCTTTAAACCAATATCAAAACCCCTTACATACACCGACATCCAAAGAGCACACGAACAAATAACAAAATCCACTTCTTATTAATCTAAGGAAAACACAGTTAAACATAGCTTTATAGAAATGTCACTAACACAACCAAGGCTACTCAAAACGACACTTTAAAATAAGTTTTTCCCACATGCGACAAAACAACGAAATAAACAACAACAACAACAACAACATTTATACATATTTTCTACAATCACCCAAAACACCGCTATCGTTTATTTTAATCGCAGCACCATTGCGATCGTTTAGAGAGGATGGCGTGTTGAAACCAAGCACAGAAAGAGTCACAATACTTCTGTACTTAGCAGCAAAGCTTTCCCACGAGTGCCCAAAAGGGTTTTTTTACATCAAAGTCTGCGGTTACCTCGCAAAAAATGCCAAAATCCACATCCCTAACATCAAAGGGACCCTGCACCAACTGAAAACTAAGGATAAAAGCATCTTAAGGTCTCTTCATCCCTTCAACCATAAAGGCAGAGGTGGTGTCCGCAATTGCCTTAACCTTCTCCGGCACATCAACATCATGGGTGGCCTCCAACACCATGATCTCATTCTTGTGCGTCTCTTTCAACTCTAATTGTAATGCCCCAATTTTGGGCTTAGGAGTTTCTAGGTTGATTAGACGGTCCGGTGGACCGATATTAGAGATTCGATTTAAATGCGGGATTAAAATCGGAATAAATATTTTTGGTATGAGAAAAATATGGGAAAATATCTAAAAGTCATTTAATATATGTATATTTTTGGTAAAGTCAATTTCGAAAAATAGAATTTGGAAATTGGACATTTTGGCTAGTGACCAAAATGTAAAGAATGAAAATTGTTTTACTGACTATTTTGAAAAATGGTCAAATCTTAGAATCCTTAAAGAGATATTTTACCTAAATTTTAAATCTGATTTTCCTCTTAATTGGGATTATTTTAAATGAGTTTTGATTAAGTAAATTAAAGGTGAATTAATTAAGGAAGGTGGTTATTTCTTAAAAATCACTTTTGACGTAACTTCTTTTCTCAAACTTTTCTCTCAACTTCTCTTCAGCCAAACACTTTTTTTGCATTAAAGATTTGAGGTAATTTTCTTAATTTCTTAAACATTTTGTTTTTGGCGAGTTTTGGTTGTTTAACGAATGTTGGAGGTGTAAGGATGATGTTAGGTTGTTTTTGGATGTTAATTGAAGATAATCAATGGATTAATGGTTGGGTTAAGTTTGGAAGGTGTTTGATATTGTTTTCGGTTATTGTAGAGGGGTTTTAGTTAGAGTTTGAGGGTGATTATTGTGAATTGTTGTTGCTAGGTTTGTGAATGCATTTATATGCATTGAATCCTCTATTTTTATGTGGTTAAATCAGGGGAAGTTGATCCTCAAGCTTGCGGCTCCGTTTCGAAAGCTTTAGAGGAGTAGTTCGCATCGGCTAGCGAGGTTTTGCAAAGTCGGTGAGTGAGAATTTGGATTTTAGCTTTGTAATGGTTTAAAGGTTATTTTGGGAGTTTAAATTAATCTTGAAACGCTGATTTAAACTCGAAAGTAAGTATGAAGGGATTTCTCCCTCGGTCTTATTTTGGCGAAATTGATTTTATGCACTTATTTCTGAATTACATGGTACCAACCGTTTAAGCATTTTTAAGTATGTTTTATACTGATTTTTCATCATATATTGATGATGGATGCTTTTGGTAAATGATCCATATAAGTATGAGGAATACTTGTAATGTATGGTTTAATGCATTGGTTATGGTTTTGATGTTGCATATAAAAACAGTGAGGTACATGGTAAATATAGAATTATATTGGCAAGTGATGTGGTTTAAAATGTTATCGGATATAGTTGGCCATCCATAGGATTGATATTGCACTATAATAAGTCACCTAGGGTGTTGAGGGGTTTATGTGTACCGAATACACCACCACGAGTACCTTAACGGTTGAGGAGTTATATGATACCAAAAACTCTCGTTAGTGGATTATGCATCTATCCGATAATTTGGGTTGTGATGGTACATGGTTGTGAATTTACCTTGAATTCTGGTTTAGATTGCATGAAGTGTTAAGAGGACACTTGTTGAATTTGTGTAGGGCTATAAAAACAGGTAATTGGATGGGTTTTAGGTCGGGTCAAATCAGATACAGGTCATTTCAGTTCGATTTGATGTTTTGACTCGATTTGGGTTGGGCGTGGGTTAGTTTCAGGTCAGGTAAAAACAGTTCGGGTCCAAATTAGATAATTGACGGGTTAATTCGGGTTCGGGTAGACTTTAAGTCAGGTTCATTTTAGGTCGGATTCATTTCAGGTCAGGTTCAATTCAGGTCGGGTTCATTTTAGGTCGGGTTTCGAATTCGTATTTAGTTTGAGCTTGGTACAAATAGTCGATAGACTTTGGATTGGTTATTCATTTCGATTTAATTATTGAACGCCTTTCACGAACACGAATCACATTGAAAATAAATATTAGGCACTAGAATGAACAAAAATATCATCAAATGATTCATATCTAAAATATTAGGGTAAATTACAAAAATTATAAATTAATAAGGGTCAATTTTGGTGAAAAATAAAATTTTAGGGACTAACATTAATAAAAATATCATCATATTAAAACACTTTGACTAAATTACAAAAAAATGAATATGGGTTAATTTGGAATAAGAATATAGTTTTAGCCTTTTAGGGACTATAATGAACAAAAACATTACATTAAAATTATAAACATTGGACTAAATTACAAAAAAAAATGAATAGGGGTCAAATTGGACTAAAAATAAAGTATATGTATGTAAGTTTTACTATATGTATATGTATAATGTGTGTGCATATATATATATATATACATACATATATATATGTATATATAAAGTATATGTATGTATGTAAGCTTTACTATATGTAAATGTATAATGTGTATATATATGTACATACATATACATATGTATATATGTATATATACATATATGTATGTATGTATGTAAGTTTTAGTATGTATATGTATATGTATATTATATACATACATATATATATATATATATATATATATATTGTATATATATATATATATTATATATATATATATATAATACATATATACATATATATATACATTAATACATACATATATACATACATATATATATATATACATTACATTGGACTAAACTCATATATATACATTAATACATACACATATATATACATATACATTACATTGGACTAAACTCATATACATATACATATACATATACATATACATATACATATACATATACATATACATTAATACATTAATACATATACATATATATACATATATAATTAATACATATACATATATATACATACATATACATATATATATATATTAATACATATATATACATATATATATATATATATATACATATACATATACATATACATATACATATACATATACATATACATATATATATATATACATATACATATACATATACATATACATATACATATACATATACATATACATATACATATACATATACATATACATATACATATACATATACATATACATATACATATACATATACATATACATATACATATACATATACATATACATATACATATACATATACATATACATATAATTGATCTAAATTAAAACCTAGAAGCGTAAATTAATACATTAATACATAAATTCATATACATATATATACATTGGACTAAATGTATATGGGTCAATTTCGAATAAAAATAAAGTTTTAGGGACTAGAATTAACAAAAATATCATCATATTAAAAATATTGGACTAGATTACTAAAATTTAAAATAAATAGTGGTCAATTTCGGTTAAAAATTATCTAATTGATCTAAATTAAAACCTAGAAGCATAAATTATATACCTAATTAAAATAAATCTAACATTAAATGCCGAATCTCAATTAAATTAAGGGCTTAAATGAAAAACATCTAAAGTTGGAAGGGCTAAAAAGGTAATTTTCCCAACTCATAAATTTGGGTTGGTTCTTTCCCTCCCTCCCGCCATTAATTGTAATTAAAAAAAGAGAAAAAAATTGGTTTAAAAAAAGGGGGAATGAGAGAATTTTGGAGGGGAATGTGGGGCTATTTTTGGGTTAGAGATTAATTACCTTTTAAGTCTTGTTGTGTTTAAAATATTGTATTTTAGTCTTAATATTCACTTTTAAGTTTTAATTTAATTCAATTTAGTCACAAGTATCCCCACAGTTTGGACTTCTAATATAACAATCCTCTCCCCATAGTGATATTTAGTCCTTAAAAATTTACTTTTATATGAAATTGAACCCTATTTATTTCAAAATTTTATAATTTAGTCTAATAATTTCAATATACTTTAAATTGATTTAAAAAATTAATAGTTTACCTTTATCAACACTTTAAATTGATTATATATATATTCTTATATATAATTTAATAAATTAATAGTCAATAATTGAATCATTTAACAAAAAGATTTTAAATACAAAAATTAATAATTTAAAATGTGGAAATGTGAAAATTAGTTTATCATATTATATTATAATAAATTTATAATTTCTCAAATACTTTATTTTTTGTTGAAAATCATCAAATCATAGACTTCCTCAATTACATGTCAGGTAAATATCAAACCAGGTCAATATCAATTCAGGTCAACAACAAGTCGGGTTCAAAACAAGTCGAGCCAATTAATAGGTCGGGTAAAATTAGATCTCAGGTCAATTTAGTCGGGTAATATCGGTTATCTGCCAGGTCAGTCTTGGGTTCAGGTTCGTTTCAATCGGGTGCAGGTTGGGTTTCGGGTCTATAGTAACAGATCCAATTCGGGTTCAGATCATTCTCGGTCGGATGCAGGTCGGGTTCAGTTACTACAGTAACAGGTCTAATTCTGGTTCGGGTCAACAACAGTCGGTTACAGATTGGGTTCGGGTCATCAAATCCTCAGGTCAAACCAGGTTTTGACTCGAGCAGGTATTAGTTAGATTTTCAGGTCGAGTTAGCTTTTTACATCACTAAATTTGTGTATCTGATGTAACATTTTGTGAAATGGAACTTGGTTCATGATCACTTGAAAGCTAATATAATTGAAAATGTATCATGTTGATGGATTATATTGTATAATGATGATTTATACATGTTTATCTTTAAGTCTTGCATATGGGTTGTTATGCATGAGAAAGCTTAAATTGAGGGTTTGCAAATGGTGATTTTGCTATTGATCCATGATACATGTTGCATATGGTTTAATATGCATGTTTTGGAAAAGTTAAGTGCATGGTTTAAAAGGCATGATGTTTTGAAAATATGTTTTTAAAATGACAAACTCTTGTGAGTTAGAAACCGGTTTTAAATGCATAGATGGTGTTGTGTTTTGAGCACTCCTCACTAAGCCTAGTGTGATTACACTCTCTTTGTCCATCAATCCAGATAATTAAAGGTTGGAGGCAGTGAGCAAGCAAGGAGAAATCCAAGGACTTGAATTACTCAAAAGTATGGGTTTTGAACTAGACTAGTAGTAATAAAGGCAATATGGTTCATTGTTTTTTGGGATGGTTTTTTGCTAAACTCCCTATTTGTGCAAGCTTAATATGTTGTTGTGGTGTTGCATGAGGCTCGATATGTTTGGTTTTGGAAGTGGATTTTACATTTTGTGTTTTGGATGGTTGGTTTTAGGAAGCATGCCTCTAGAATCATGGTTGGAGTATGTTGCTAGGTTTGGGTCATGTTTTCCTTGATGTCCTAGTTTGGTTTGATCTGTAGATAAGTGGTACACATGTTTATGGCTTGTTAAGGCTTGTTTGAATCCATATTCGAAAGAAAAACCAGCAATTTTGGACATTACAGGTCCAGGTGTACTGATACGTCGATCTCTGTATCGGTACGAGTATGTGTATCTAGTGGCCTTGTATCGGTACATAGGGACGCGTATTGGTACGCCCTTTAGCCACTAGAATCTGGTTTTTCTTTGTGTAGCTCACGTACTGATACACCTTGGTACTGTACCGGTATGGTTAGCCGTTATGTTAGTTATGGAGGTTTTATTTTGAGATTCTTTCGTTTTGGTTTCTGGATCTTATGCATGCAGTTATATCAGTTTGGATTATCATTTTTAGCTGAAATTTGACAAGCAAGCATGTAATTTGACTAATTAAGGAATGGTAGTTTCAAAATTAATTAAGTTTTCATAATTTTCTAGGTTTGCAATTTAACCCCTAAATTATAGTTTAGCAATTAGATGTCTAATCGACGCCCGATTTGGTTGAGATTTTACTCGCTGCCAGCACGCTCACCTTAGGTTGTAATGCTGCATCTAGATAAGATAAAAAGAAAAGAAATGGACCTAAGTTAGTTAACCATTTCGGTTTTATTTTGGCAAAACCCAATGTAGCTCACTCGGTTCGGTCTGGAGTCTAGGCCGAGTCGAGGGGGTTACACTAATAATTTCCTTGCATAATTCGCAAAGCTTTCATCAGATGCGCTCTTCGCTTTCTCTAGCTCTTCTTTAAGACCTTCAATCTCAACCTTAAAACTCTATTCCGTGGTCTCAAGAAGCTTATCCTTAGTTTTAAGAGCGTGATCACTCTCCTTCTGTTTCTTAGCAATTTCCTATGTATACTTTCTATGCAAATCCCCTACCCGTGCCTGAACATCCACCTCGTGTTTTCCTTGCAACTCCCTTAGCTGAGTAGCATAATTTTCTACATGTGAACACAACTTGGCATTCTCCTCAAAAAGATCGGAGTACTCCACCACATGCGAGCATAGATTCACATTTTCATCAAGAAGGACCTTCACATTCCTTTCCATATTAAGCTGAACACAACCTAATTCCTGAATGAGAACCTAACCCCCCTCTATGGCCCTCCCAATACTAGTACAAGGTAGAGAAGCACCATAACCATTTTTATATAGTTCAAACAAATCCCTACCAGCAGATTCAGGTTGAAACCAATTCTCTACACTAGACATTTCCCTCTAGGGGTAAATTACACTTAACAAAGCGATAATTTTGCTACCCCCGCACGAGGAAGCTTCCCCAGGAAAAACCATCGGAGGAGCCACGCTTTCCCGTTCTACCTCCACGATATTTGTTCGTTCCTCTACAGATGCATTATGGCCACAAGGGAAATCCCCAAACAAGAACTAGCAGGAAAGATGCACATCAAAGACATTAATGCCACCGAACAAGGCAAACTCACTTTTCCACTGCTAAAAGCATCTAACAACACCATCAATATCGCCCCTCAAGAACCCAACGGATTGCTGTCAGCCACAAAGGGTAGAGTATCTAGTACCACAATTCAATCTCTTATTTCACAATCGACGTCCCCCAAAAGAGAAAACACAACCCCTATGAGACATATGAAAAAAGGGACAAGTGAAAAAAATCAATGAACCACAACAGGCATATAAGCAGGAAATTTTATTCTCTAAAATTACAACGAACCATTACTAGTATTTGTTCGCCTTTTTGACCTGCGTTCCAAGCGCATGCAACTTCCCTCAACATCTGAACCAAAAATAGCAAGCGAACCCGAAACCACCCGTTTCTTTCCCCCCTTCTATGATCAAAACCACAAGGACTCACATTAATACAATCTCTTAGAGCGATGGGAATGACTTCCCGTTAACCCCTCATGGGGAGTATCCTCTTCGCAATATTTCCGGGGACGAGCACAAATGCTAGTATGCTCTGAAAAGAAGTTATCTGGTTCTTCATTGTCACCTAAAAGAATCATCACAACACGCTTGTCTCCCCCTCCACCAAATAGTCGCTCCTCTACATGAATAGGAACATTCGCCAAAGAACCCTCCGAAAACACCTAAAATCTTTTTCGTCCCAACTATTGGGCCTTTTTCCTTCTAAACAATGTACCCAAACATTTCTTAGGGTGCATACCTCATCAAAATGAATGATTCAGCCATTGACAAAGAAAAATTATATTTCCCTTCTCAAAGTTCACCTTTACTCTCTTCAAGAAACTTAGGAACAGAAATAAGATAAGTAAAGTAAAACCCAAAAGTGCAAAACTAGAGTTCATTTATAACTACAAACCGTGTCTTCATCGACACGCTTTGCTATCAGTGAGGTTTATCATGTGACGCTTCACGCAAATTGGTCTACTCCCAAAGAAGACCGACCGGTCTGTCAATAAATTCCATTTATACACATACACACAAAAAAAGAAAAGAAAAAACAAAAAAAAGAGAAGAAAAAACAAAAAAAGAGAGAGACGTTCTTCCTTCAGGATTCACCTTTCGAGCCTTCTTTAAAAATTCCCCAGGTTCTCTAATGTCACTTTATAACTTTTTCTCATCTAGGGGCAATTGTTATTACCTATAAACACCCACTGCCACGTGTTAGAACTGTGAACCACAACGCGCAGGGCCGCCTGCAAATTTTGTAAAACCCTTTGCGATCTATGACGAACAAACGATACTACAAGTAACATCACACCTCACCTAGTGACCACACGACCACACACATGCCCACTACGAATTCTAAGAGAAACCTAGGATGTCAAGTCATAACCAATCCAATCGGCGTGCCACGACAACCCGATCATGACACCTGTCTGAGTATTATAAAATGAGACATGCAATAAGAGAGAACCACTCTCCTCCATTCCAAACACCAAACCACCAAAGAAACAAGAGCAACACACGAGCACCGACCTAGAACAGCCATCTCGGTTATCATTAGTCCTCCGTTTTCAGTCCCCGACTATTTTGGCCATCAACATACTTCTTCACTGCAACTTTAATATTGTAATCACTAATTTTGTCTGGGGTGTTAACCCGTTTTTACGTTTTTACAATAAAAGGGGCTTTGTTTAATTTTAACTATCTTATACTATATAGATATATGTGACTATCATTAGAATTCAAAAGAAATAAAAATACTACTATTGCTATTTGTTAATATATCTATGTGTCAACTTCTAATACCCAATTTTCTATCATATTTTTGTTATTTGTTATCGAAAAACCCCTAGATATTATACTATATTATTTCCTTTATGTAATTTCAATTACTATCATTGATATCTTATTATTATTACTATATGTTATTAGTATTATTGTTATTACGATTATAGTTATTATTATTATTGTTATTATTATTAGTATTATTGTTATCATTGAACTAAACCAAAAATCAAAAGATTAATAAAAGCCCATCTTTTATTAAAAGATCAGTCTAAAATGCACTATGTTAATGACAACCCAAGTTTAATAAATATACAGTCCATTAAAAAATACAAGCCTAAAGTTTAATAAAATTACATAAGGCATGTTTGGCCCATAATTAAACCTAAACCTTAATCCAATCTACCCATTAAACTTCTGCAGCCGCCTAATGCTAGCCGTCAGATCTGGATGAGATCTGACGGTCTAGATGCAGCCAAGGGAACCTTACAGATTCCACTTGCTCCCCAACGCGTGGCTTTACAGCTCCCTACGTGCGGATTTACAGCTTCCTCGCGTGCACGTGCGACACATGTCCGTGTCTGTTGCTCTTCCAGCACTACCTCCACGTCGGCCAAAAGAGCCAGTGGCCCAATGCCACTTTCGCACCGCAGCCATGTCGATCGCCTCTTCTGGTCCTCTCCTCGAATTTGGCCACCATGCACAAGAAAACAAAATTGTCAGAGGACAAATGCACAACAAAAATGTTCCCAACGACAAATATCAGATTGTAGGGACAAGCCGACCAAATCAGAGAGACATTTGAATCCAAACAAAATACCAAGCAACCAATAGCAGATTGTCTGTTTTCATTTTTCAAGATATATGTAATTCGAGGGTATATAAACACAGTACCCTAAAAACATTGTAATCATTCTAGATTTCACAAAGAAATAGAGCAGAAAGACAAAAACCCTCAAGTTTTGAGGTATACTTCTACTCTTCTTCTTTTTGAAAAGTATTAAGCATACATAGAATAGGGTTTTGAGTCTTTTACCTTCAGTTTTTGTATCCCTCTTCATGTCGTGTAGTAACCCATTTTATCTAGGCTTTAAAACCCATTTCACATGTTACCCATTACCTATAATAAAACAACCCACATTCAAATATACCCTAGCCACCAGCCCTCTATGCATCCAAGACGCCACCGTCTTCATCAGCGCCGCCACTGAAGCTGCCGCCATCCAAGTCGCGCGCCACCGTCGATACCGGCTTCAACAGTTCCTGCCAATACAACCAAACCAAATCAAATCTCATTTAAACCAAAATAAAACCCTTAAAAATATAAATCCCCAGATAATTATCTGCCTTCCACCGCCTCAAATCCCCTTTTAAACCCTTCATTCCTATCCACTACCACCACCGCCCGAATAACCAAACTGTCGGCCACCACCTGTCCTTCTTCTTTCCACATCACCCAAACCGTACCACTATAAAGAGCACTCGATCTGCAAAAGCAAAGGGAGGGAGAGATTTAGACCGGAATCAAATACAAAAAAGAAGGGTAAAAATCGAAGCAAAAACAATCTAAAAAAGGTAAAAAAATATAAAAACCTTTTGATTTTACCTTAGATCTATGAAAATAGAGGGGGATTTAAGAAAAACCAACCTGAAAATTGAACTTAGGGACCAAAACCAAACCAAACCAAACCTATCACTGGCATGTCTTCCGGCCACTATAGGCGGTGGTCGCCGTTACCGGCAAACGGTGGTTGGCGTCAGAGCTCGGTGACTGGCTTTTGAGTGACAGAAAAGGGTTGAGAGAGTATATGTAATTTTTTTAGATATAAGATGAAATGATTTTTTTGGGCTCAGACATGGTATTTATATGTTTCGCAAAACGACGTCGTTTTGGACCTTATTATAACCCGCGTGAGACCCGACCCGGACCAAGAGGATCCGCGCGTTCTGCTTAATGGGGAAATCACAGATCCAGTCCTCTCATCTTTGTATCCTTCACATTTCGCACTTTAATTTTTTATTTCATTTTAGTCACTTTTTAGTTATTATCACTATTATTAATTAATTGGTTATTATTATCATTATTATCATTAATGTTATCTACTACTAATATTATTATTATTTTTATTATATTATTATTATTGTCATTGTTATGATTATATATTACTTATACTATATATTCTGCTAATTATCGTTATTGCTATCAGTATTGTTATTTACTTATTATTAAAATATATTTATTAACCGAATTTTAAATGTCCTTTTTATTAGGGATTACCGTGAAAAACGTACCCCGAACATAGGGTGCCGCTTTCCGTTAGTCTATATTATGAAATATCATTTTTAATTCTAAGTTGTAAATTTAAAAATAATTTTTCCTTTATTCGAGAATCTCACGGAAATTATGCCCAAGCGTTGGGGTGTAGATTTCTTCTATATAAAGAAATTTTCTTCTAAAATATTTTAAGGATCACAATTTTAAATTAAAATTTGAATTCTTAATTTCCTTCATTAAAACACTATGTAATCGACTAGTTACCAATTTTGGGCGTTGTAGGGGTGCTCACCCTTCCCCACACGTAACCAACTCTCGAACCTACTTTTCTGGTTTTGCAGACCCAAAACTCGTTGTTTTAATAAAAATGACAAAAACAAGTTTTATTAAAATAATCGTGTTTTCAGATGATCCAATCTCACCTAAAATAAAAAATAAATTAAAAAGATTGGTGGTGACTCCCCGTTGTTAGAGCTTGGCGACTTCGCTGGGGATTTTTTTAGAGAGCAAGCCACGAGTTGGTTACCTTTTGTCTTAATGAGTAGAAAATATTAATTCGGTTTAATTTAATTTTATGATCCCTTTTTTTTCTTCTTTCAAAATTTTTTACAATTTTTTTATAAAATATATCTTCTAAGTTTTCATATCACGAGCTCTGAACCTGAGCTCCGTCCCTTTTAAGTGGGAGCGAGAAACTACGCCTTTGTTAGGTACCCTCCCCGTGTAGGATGGTGAATCGCTTTCGGGATATGCGTCCCTTTGTCTTCATGAGATTTTATCTCCGTGTAGACCTTGGGAAATGTATCCCCTTGAGTTGTGCTTACTAGCCTTAGCAGGATAGTGAGTACCACTCGGGTACCTTTGTTAGAACCCAACTACATATAATGAACCGTAAAAACCCACCCTATCCAGAGCCATGTTGAACCGCTGCCTGTTTAGGGAGTCACCCGATAGGTGCATTATAGAGAGAGATGAAGGGTTTTAATGCCTTTTAATTATGTTCTTTAACTTTAGTTTTATTTATTTATTTATTTCATTTTCGCAGTACAGTATGCTAGATACCATGCCTATATTTATGCAAGACAAGCATGCGGGTAGATATCATGATGGGGTAGGATTTTATTTTCTGAAAGCATGTGGGGTAGAAAAGCATGTTATAGGATTATTTTAATTTAGCTTTGGTATATTATTTCTTTATTATTCATTTGTTTTGAGACTAGCATGTTTCCTTTGTCTTTGTTTTCTCGTTCTTGCATTGCATATTTTTTATTTTTTCTTTCTATTTAATCAAAAGGTGTTGAGGCAAGTTTAGCCGTTATAAAGGATTAGCTATGGAGAACCAATTTCTTGATAAGGTGGAAGGAAACCTAGGCGTACGGAGGTGGTCAAAAGAAACTCATCACCAAAAAAGGGACAATCTGTTAGAAGGTGAAAAGTCAAAGCTCGGGGATTCCACTAGCATTAGATCGACTCAGAACCAACTACAAGAGTTAAAAGAAATCTGGAACCAGTGGGATGAAGAAAATAACCAGTTGTTCTACGCTAATTACGGAGATTTGCCTTATCTGCTAGATGTCAGTATCGACAAAGCTTTGTTCCGAGCCCTTGCTCAGTTTTGGAATCCTGCCTACAGTTGCTTTACCTTGGGAGATGTTGATATGGTTCCAACCATTGAAGAATACACTACCTTGATCCGTTGCCCAAAACTCCGGGTTGATAAAGCTTATTTCAAGTCTCCTAATTCTCCAGCATATCAGAAAAAGCTGCTCAAGATGACTGGCATGGAGGAACAATGGGCAAAAGCCAGGATTAAGGTAAAAGGGGAAACTAGGTGTATTTCCTGGAGATTCATACGGGACATGATCCAAGTCGAGTCCAAGCAAGAAAAACATGTCAAAATGTTTGCCCTAGCCATTTATGGTTTGGTTATCTTTCCCAAATCGTTGGGGTACATCAATGTTGTTGTGATGGAATTGTTCGATCACCTTGATAAAGGAGTTACCCCCGTTCCAACCATCATAGCTGAAACTTTCAGGTCTCTAAGTGCTTGTAAAAGAAGTGGTGAGGGGAGGTTCATCAGCTGTGCTCAGCTTCTGTTAATCTGGTTTCATAGTCATTTTTGGAAGCTAGAGAAAATCTCCTATCGGGCATACTTCAAAAGTTACTCACCACTCCAGGATCTCGTGTCCACACAAAGGTAGGAGAACATCTCTTATGACAACTGAAAGGTCATTTTTTGAAACCTCCAAGAAAAAGATATCATCTAGAAAGCACGTTGGTTCTTCCCAGATAATATCATATACAAGTGTGGAGACTATGATTGGGTCCCTCTACTTGGGATATGAGGTGCAACTGGATATGCTCCGTTACTAGTATTCAGACATTACAGATCAAGACAATTCATCTCGGCGACAAGGGGCTTGCTACTTGTGAATTTCCATAAAAGGGTAAGGACTACAAGAAAAATGTTTCCATGATCACTAAGGCGTGGAAGCATGCTTGCAGGATGGAACCGTTCGATGAAAAACCTAGAGTTACGCTAGAGTATCAATGATGGAGGAACATGAGAATCAACGACGATGTCCCTCTACCGAATCCAGAAAATAATGTACTAGTAGAGGAACATTTACAAGTGGATCCCTCGGAGATGGAAATCACGAAGCACAATTTTGAGAGAAGGTACTTCGTGATGGAAAGTCAGGTTAGAAAATGAAAGGAACAAGTTGAAGTTTGGCATGCAGTCACAGGAACAAGAGATCGAAAGGCTGAGAAAAGGGAAAAGCAAAGCCGAGGAAGATTTGAGTTATCTAAAAAATGATTACAAGAAACTCCGTGCATCAGCAAGATACGTGAAGACAACCGCCGAATGGAAGCTTGAGATTCGAGAAGAAAATGAGATAGCATATCTCTGGGAAAGAAGATTTAAAGATGCCCAGGCACAGCAAACGGCCATGGAAGAAGAATTGTCTGAAAGCAGAGCTTAGAATATAAATCTTAGAAGACAAATCATGGAACTAGAAGATTCCCTATAGAGGAACCGTAGCCGAGACTCTGTAGCTGAATTAAAAGCAATTAAAAGGAGAATGAGACTATGAAGAAACAAGTTGAAGAATTAGAAATAGCTCTGCAAACCTGTTAGGGGCTAATTAAAAATTTAGAAGAAATCTAGCAGTGGAATGATTAACGTTGGCAGGCACAGTTAGAGCAATCTCAAGACCAAGTCCGGGATAGAGACTACGTTATGTCTGAAGCTCTTATCCAGGTATGAGAGGTCACAGAACACTTATAGACTTTAGCCATTCAAGCCGACGTTATGAGCCTACAAACTAAGTTGGAATCTAACAAGGGCAATAAGCTGGCATGGCTCCTCAAGAAGATTAAGATCCTAGGTGTTAAGGCTAAGCAATATATGTGAAATAGGCATACCTTATGTAAAGAAACTTGTTCTGATGCGAGTTTCCTTTTGAAAGTTGAACTGAAATCAACTCCTTTTTGTGTAAAATATGTTGTGGTACTAATGTAATATGTGTTTTGCATGTACACCGCATCTTCTCATTTTCATTCGCATCATGCTACATCATATTGCATCATTTTACTAAGATTCTCAAGGAATTATTATCGTAGTAAATTTTGGGGCATACAAAACCACAGATTCGACACCCTTACTTCACAGAAGCAAAGCTAGAGACATGGAAGAAAGATTGGCAAAAGTTGAACAAGCATACGAGGGCTTCAGGAAAGATGTTGAAAGTAAGTTAGAAAGAACGCAGCAGGAAACTCATGACCATATTTCGCAATTGCAAGAAGATTTGTTCGCTAGAATAGCCGCAATGCTAATCGGGAAAGGTTCTGAAAAGAAGAAATAGGTCTTTATAAATCCCAGTACACTGATAGAAGACCCAGAGCATCATCTTAGTAAGGCCCATCTATCAATAGAGACTCCAATGACAAAGCAGTCGGCCATTCAGGCTGAGTCTTCCTTGCAAGGGAGAATGGCAGTTCATGATGACCCTAGCGAGTATGTTGTTCCAGATTTCAATGAGTTCAAAAAACTAAAAGTCGAACTACCCAAACAGCTCGAGGTCTGATGCAAATAGTTGGAAGAAAAGTTCAAGGCTATGGAAAGCATAGATCAGTTTCCAAAGATGGATGCAAAAGTGCTAAGCCTGGTTCCCGATTTGGTGCTTCCCACAAAGTTCAAGATGCTTGATTTTGAAAAATATAATGAGACCACTTGTCCGGAAGCTCACCTCACAATTTTCATTAGGAGGATGACGAGATTCATTGACAACAACCCCTCCTAATTCACTATTTTCAATATAGCCTGACGGGGTCTGCTGCAAAATGGTAGAACCAATTAAGTCGTGCCAAAATCAATTCTTGGAAGGACTTTGGCTCAGGCATTTGTAAGACAATACAATCATGTTATTGATATAACACCTGACCGAGTGACGCTACAAAACATGGAGAAGAGACCTGATAAAAGTTTCAGACAATATGCACAGCGATGGAGGGACGTTGCGGCCCAAGTACAACCACCACTGTTGGAGAAAGAAACGGTGATGCTCTTCATTGGAACGTTGAAGAAACCCTTCCTCGGTCGTATAATAGAGGGTGCCACAAAGGACTTTTCTAACATAATAATGAATGGAGAAATGATCGAGAATGCAATCCGAAGTGGAAAAATTGAGGATGAAGAAAACACAAAGAAGTCTAACTACAGAAGAAAAGAGGGCGAGGCCAGCAATACAGGTTTCTATAATGTCGGCTATACAAAGCAGCTGATAGTAGGACAACCTAAAGCTGTGACCTCGAATACCCAAAATTCCTCGCAACAAGGATCAAATCAGAAAGTGAAAGCAGAAGATATGGAATTTACTCATATCCTGATATCTTATGGCGAATTATACAAGAATTTGTACAATGCATATGTGGTATCTCCATTCTACACAAAGTAGATACAACCCCTTACCCGAAATGGTACGACGCCAATGCTCAATGTGACTACCATGTTAGAGTTGTAGGTCATTCCATCGAGAATTGCATCGCTTTTAAAAAAACTTGTTGAAAAGTTCATAAATATAGGGGTCGTAAGGTTCGATGACTCTGCAGGGTCGAGTACGGCTGGGAATCCATTGCCTAATCACGCTGAGTTAGACGTAAATGCAATTTTTGGCAATGGGAACAAAAGAATCAAAACCAGAGTCGAAGAAGTGAAGTCTCCGTTTAGGTGGGTTTGGGAAAAGATGGTCAAAATGGGCTTGGTACAACGAATATCGGGAGACCTAAAAGAAGCCTCCAATGACTACTTCCCATACCATGGCAAAATGAATCATTATATCCAATACTGTGTAGAGTTCAAGGCCCTCGTTCAGAAATTGATTAACAACAAAGAATTAGAGTTTTTTTGAAGAAAGTAAGATAGAGGAGGCAGATGTTTGTGCTTCAGAACAAGAATCCCCTAGGAATAATTATGGGGGCAATTTCCCGGTTATCATTATTTCAGGACTGGGAAAAATGCGAAGGAGGTGAGAGTTTGGGAGCGAAGGTCACGATTCAAAAACTGGGGTCTTTTCCTTACAATGATAATAAGAAAGTACCATGGAAGTATGATTGCGAAGTAATGATTCAAGAAGAGGAGGCTCTGAAGACTGTTTCAAAATAAGTAAATGACGTCGGTTTCTTTACAAAGAGCGGGAGGTGATATGCTCCCAAAGAAATAGAAGATCCAAAAGGAAAAGCCTTGATAATCAAACCCAATAAAGTACAAGATGTTGAATATGAATCACCGATCAACGAGCTGGTTAAAGAGGAAGAGATGAAAGAATTCTTAAAATTCCTGAAGCACAGTGAATACAATGTCGTTGAGCACCTTCGTAAACTGTCTGCCCGTATATCAATACTATCTCTACTACTAAGCTCAAAAGCGCATCAGAATGTGTTGTTGAAAGTGTTGAACAAAACCTTTGTTCCTAACGACATTCTGGTGAACAAATTAGACAGGTTGGTGAACAATCTGAATGCTGATAACTTCATCTATTTCAATGATAATGAGATACCGTCAGGAGGTATGGGATCCAATAAAGCTCTGCACATTACTACTCGCTGCAAAGGCTATATGTTGCCAGGGGTCCTGATCGACAATGAATTCACTTTAAATGTCCTCCTATTGTCCACTTTGAACAGGCTTCTAATAAACAATTCTCATATGAAGGCTTGTAGCACTTTAGTTCGAGCTTTCAACGATACCGAGAGACAAGTGATGGGAAAAATTGAAGTGTCGTTACTTGTAGGCCCAAACACATACGATGTAGACTTCCTGGTAATGGATATTAAACCCACGTATAATTGTCTATTAGGAAGACCCTGGATTCATTTGGCTGGAGCTGTTCCATCCTCACTCCACCAGAAACTAAAGTTCATTTTTGACGGACGGTTGGTCACCGTAAATGCCGAAGAAGACATCATAGCTTTCATCACTAGTGACGCTCCTTATATAAAGACTGATGAGAAGGCCGCAGAGTGCTCATTCCGATCATTTTAGTTTGTCAATACAACCTTCATAGCCGAAGGGAGTCGATTCCCACTATAAGACTGTCTAAAGCCACAAAGACGGGAATTAAACTAACGACGGAAAGAAGAGCCTGGGTCGACCGAGGACTAGGGAAATATCTGCAAGGTAAGGTCAGTACACCAGTCATAATCAATAAGCAGGATCGTTTCAGCCTTGGATACAAGCCATATGCCAAACAGAGAAGGAGTGAGATTGCGAAGAAACAAGAAAGGACGAAAGCCTGTCTAAAATGAAAAAAGGTTAGCTGGAAACCTATGGCTTTTCCCCGTTTGTCTGAAACTTTTGTGTCAGGGGGATTCATCCACCCCAAACAGGTTAAGAAAGATGAAGAAGCTGAGCTGGGAAAAATGTTAGAAGCTCTAGATATTAATGTAGTGACTGAACGAGAGAATGAATGGATGTACCTAAGGGGTATTCGTCCTTATACTCCTGAAACTGTTCTAAACAATTGGACTGCTGAAGAACTCCCTGCAGTGTTTAAGAGTGTTTCAGAGTAATGTCCAGAACGCACTTTTTACTCCTACCTAAGAGCAACAAGGGTCTTTTTGTAAATGGCATATGCTTACTGTCCTTATGTCAATAAAATAATACCTTTTGTGTGTATTATCTTGCCAATATCTTTATTTGTTTTTCCTCTTTCACCCATACATTTATACCATGGTCCATTTTTTTCGTTTTTCTAAATTTAGTTCATTTGTTCAAGTGCACACCATTATTTCATGTTAGGTCCCCCGATATCAACGTATCGAGCGACACTAAAATTGATCCGCACCATATTTTTGAGTAAGACGTGTGTCTAGATAGACCTTAGGACTTTGAAGAGGATCAAGATTATGATCTATCTCCCGATCTATTGAGAATGGTTCAGCAAGAGGAGAAACAAACCTTGCCTTACAAAGAGCCAGTAGAGATAGTGAACATGGGAAATGGAAGTGAGAAGAAAGAAGTAAAGATTGGGACATGCATTACTATGAAAACACGTAGTGATCTCGTCAAGGTGCTCTTGGAATTCAGAGATGTCTTCACATGGTCCTATCGGGACATGCCTGGGTTGAACACGGATGTGGTCGTGCATAAACTTCCTATAAAGGAAGGCTGCAAACTGAACCAACAGAATCTTCGGAGAATGAGGCGTGATGTACTCTTGAAAATAAAATAGGAGGTAAAGAAACAGTATGATACGGGGTTTCTGCGGGAAGTCAAGTATTCAGAGTGGGTGGCTAATATAATTCTTGTTCCGAAGAAGGACGACAATGTCGGCATGTGTGTTGATTATCGAGACCTAAACAAAGCCAGCCCAAAAGATAACTTCTCACTTCCTTACATTGACATCCTGGTCGACAATACAACAAAACATTCATTGTTCTCATTTATGGATGACTTTTCAGGATATAATTAGATAAAAATGTGCCCTGATGATATGGACAAGACTACATTCGTGAATCTATGGGGAATTTTTTGTTACAAGGTGATGCCTTTTTGACTTAAAAATGCAGGGGCAACATATCAACGAGCCATGGCCGCTTTGTTCCATGATATGATTTAAAAAGAAATTGAACTGTATGTGGACGACATGATTGCCAAGTCCCAAACAGAATAAGAGTATATCGTGATTTTGAGGAAATTGTTCTTAAGGCTGAGAAGATATCGGCTAAAGTTGAATCCGGCCAAATGCACATTCAGAGTCAGATCAGGGAAGCTATTGGGTTTCATATTTAGTGAAAGAGGCATTGAAGTTGATCCAGATAAAGCCATTTAGGATCTACCACCCCCACACACTCAGAAAGAAGTAAGAGGTTTCTTAGGAAGATTAAACTACATTACTCGGTTTATTTCACAGTTAATCGCAAAATGCGATCCTATTTTTCGTCTACTAAAAAAACATAACCTAGGGGAATGGAATGATGAATGCCAAGAGGCCTTTGCCAAGATCAAATGCTACTTTTCAGATGCCTTGGTTCTAATGCCGCCTATCCCGAATAAGCCATTAATTTTGTACTTGACTATCTTCGAGAATTATATGGGATGTGTACTCGGACAACATGATGAGTTCAGAAAGAAATAAAGGGCAATCTATTATCTTAATAAGAAGTTTACAAAATGCGAAATGAGATATTCGCTAATCGAGAAATTGTGTTGTGCCCTAGTTTGGACTACTAGGAGGCTAAGATAATACATGTTGTTTCATACGACCTGGCTAATCTTGAAATTGGACCCCCTTAAATACTTGATGGAGTTGACTGCACTAACCGAAAGGATGGCCAGATGGTAGATTTTATTATCTGAGTTCGATTTGGTTTATGTAAGCCAAAAAGCTGTGAAAGGGGGTACAATAGCCGACTTTCTAGCTAATCGAGCTCTAGAGGATTATGAACCGCTAAACTTTGATTTCCCAAATAAAGACCTAATGTGCATTACGACTGTGGAGGAAGGTATCCTAGAAGATAAATACTGGAGACTAAACTTTGATGGAGCCTCAAATGCCGTGGGAAAAGGAATCAGGGCAGTGTTAGTCTCGCCAGAAGGTGACCACTACCCTTTTTCCAGCAAGCTTGATTTTGATTGCACAAATAGCATAGCAGAATATGAAGCATGTGTCATGGGGATTCGAGCTGCTATTGAGCGTAAAATTAAGTCATTGAAGGTATACGGGGATTCTATGCTCATGATCTATTAACTCCGAGAAGAATGGGGGACCAGAGATTTCAAATTGATGAATTATCGCAATCTTGTTCTGGATCTAATCAAAGAATTTTACGAGATTACCTTCCACTATCTTTCGCGATAAGACAATCAAATGGCGGATGCCTTGGCTACCTTGTCTTCGTTGACAAGAGTCAACAAGCAATCTGATTTGAAGCCTATACAAATGAGTATATGCCAGTCTCCGGCCTATTGTTATAGCATCGAGGAAGGTGAAAAGGACATACATCCTTGGTTGTATGACATTTTGAGGTACCTAAAAACTTGTGAGTACCCAGAGTAGGCTACTGAGAATGAAAAGAGGACATTATGAAGGCTAGCAAGCGAGTATATCCTGGATGGAGAGATCCAATACAAAAGAATGAAAGATCAAGTGCTATTGCGATGTGTAGATACTGTCGAGGCTAAAGAGATTCTTGAAGAAGTTCATGAAGACATATGCAGAACAAACGCCAATGGATTTACAATGGCCAGGCAAATTATGAGATTCAGCTATTATTGGTCAACTTTGGAAGACGATTGCATCAACTACGCCAAGAAATGCCATAAGTGTCAAATTTATGCTGACAAAATTCATGTTCCTCCATCGCCACTACATGTCATGAACTCCCCATGGCCATTTTCTATGTGGGGCATGGATGTCATCGGGCCTATATCCCCCAAGGCTTCCAATGGGCACTAATTTATCTTTATGGTTATTGACTACTTCACCAAGTGGGTGGAAGCAGCCACTTATGCCAATGTCACCAAATCAACAGTATGTAGATTCTTGAAGAAAGAAATCATATGTCGATACGGGATGCCAGAAAGTATCATATCTGACAATGCATTGAACTTGAATAATAAAACCATAGAAGAAGTATGAAAACAGTTCAAGATACGACATCATAATTCCTCACCATACCGCTCACAGATGAACGAAGCAGTGGAAGCAGCCAATAAGAATATCAAGAAGATTGTTGGAAAGATGGTGGAAACTTATAAAAACTAGCATGAGAAGCTATCGTTCTCTCTATATGCCTACCGTACATCAGTCAAGACCTCTACTGGGGCAACCCCTTTTTCCTTAGTTTATGGGATGAAGGCGATACTACCCATCGAGGTCAAGGTTCCTTCCCTCTGAGTTTTGACAGAGCTAAAACTAGATGAAGAATAATGGATCCAAGCCAGATATGATCAACTCGCTTTGGTTGAAGAAAAAAGACTAAAAGCCATCCGACATAGTCAAATGTACCAAAAAAGGATGATGCAAGATTTTAGTAAGAAGGTTCACCCAAGGGAATTTCGGGAGGTAGATCTAGTGTTAAAAAAGTTCATGCCCACTCAAAGAGATTCTCGAGGAAAATGGATGCCAAATTGGGAAGGCTCGTACATTGTGAAGAAAACCTTCTCAGAAGAAGCTTTAATTTTGACTGAAATGGACGATAAATATTTGCCCAGCCCTGTGAACTCAGATTCAGTCAAGAAATATTTCACCTGAAAAATGAAGGAAACTCAAATTTTGGCAGATAAAAGCTAAGGCTTGAAATGATCAGTTCCCTTGAGGCTCCGCGGTACGAGGAGAATCTGTGCATGTTGAGATATCGTTAAAGCACCTAAGGCCTCCTAGATACATGATGATTTTTGGCAAACTAGTTCAGTAAAGCTCGTCAGCTAGATATTTGGGGCACCTAATTTTGTCTTTTTGCTTGATTTTTGTTCAATGTTTGTCATCTAAATGTCATGAACTTTACTTTCAATAAATTCTCTTTTTCATCTTATCCTTGTTTACACAAATATCATATATTGACATAAGGATCAGTGAGCTAACAAATATAAAAACACCTCTCTACATTGCTTTTGAAAGATTCCTAACATTACAGGGACCAAAAGCAGTTCTGATTCAAAAAGGGACATTATCATCGGTAAACAGTCCAAGAGAAAAAGAGGCACTACCCGGACAGAATGTGGGGCAAATAGTTTTTGCAATCTGATCAGACCTGAAAAGAAAAAGCCCAAGGACTCAAACAGGGTTCGAGCAGACGATGACGTCGGATGCTCAAGTCGATCTCGAGACTAAAAAATCATTCTCGAATGGCATTTGCATTCATACTAGAATCATTCATGCATTCATTAGACATATTTAAGCTAGGATCATTTGACTCATGCTAATCATAACATCCCGAATATGTTCACAAAGTTTTACAGATTCTATCCCCCTAGCAAGTGGTGGAACAAATTAGCACAACTAGTTTATTTCCCTCGAATTACAGCGGAATGAGCACGACAACAACTTTATTCACGACAGAACAAGCTCGACAACAAGTTCATCTCCCTAAAATGGTAGAGGAATGGATACGACAAATAGATCATGTCTCCTTGAGGATGCAATGGAACATATCATTTGGTTTACTTACCCCAAAGAAGCATAATAAAAGAATAATTAGGGAATGCTATGCCCTTTTTAAAAGAAAGGGACAAGGTGATCAAAACGCAAGAGGGTCGTGATTCTCCACCACGATATAGTAGGCCTAATTTCGCTGTTGATGGTGCGGCTAGGCCAAATGTTTTCATGGGTTCTCATCTTCAGACAAACAAAAAAATAATAAACAAAAGAAAAAGAATGAAAATGAAAAATCAATCAAAAAATGCAAGAAAAAAAGAAAATCAAAACTCTATTTAGATCATGCCTCTTTCGTCAGAATAGAAACTTGATCAAACTTTCTCCAGATCCTGTCACTTCGTCAGAGTTGTTGCGGATCAAAACTTTTATTTTTAGACCGTGCCACTTCGTTAGTATTGCAGCTCGGACAAAAATTGGTCTTGCCTCTTTGTCGGTGTTGTAGCTGGACCAAGTCACTAATTTGCGATCCTGCCTCTTCGTCATTGTCGTAGCTATATCAACTTCATTAACTCCAGACCTTACCTCTTCGTCGGTGTTGTAGCTGGGTCAAACCTTATTAACTCCTGGTCTTACCTCTTCGTCGGTGTTGTAGCTAGACCAAATTCACTAACTCCGGATCCTGCCTCTTCGTCGGTGTCATAACTGGATCAACCCAATTAACTCCAGACCTTGCCTCTTCGTCGGTGTTGTAGCTGGATCGAAACTTACTAACTCTTGGTCTTGCCTCTTCGTTAGTGTTGTAGCTAGACCAAATTCATTAACTCCCGATCCTGCCTCTTCGTCAGTGTTATAGCTTGATCAACCTTACTAACTATAGACCTAGCCTTTCGTTAGTGTTGTAGCTGGTTCAAAATCTGCAAACCTTTTCCCCTCCTCATAAATGTTGTTGCTAGAAAAAAGAAAGAATAAAAAGAATAAAAAACAAAAAAGAGAAAACAAAGAAAAAAAAGAGAAAAAAGAGAAGAAAAAATATCTTCAAATCCTGTCTCTTCAAACAGAGCCTTCATCCAATCCTACCTCTTCATTAGTGTTGCAGCTGGATCAAACATCAGAGTCTTCATTCGATCCTACCTCTTCGTGAGTGATGCAGCTGGATCAACCATCATCATCCGATCTAGTCTCTTCGTCAGTTTTGCAGCTGGATCAAACATCAGAGCCTTCATCCAATCCTACGTCTTCTTCAGTGATGCAGCTAGATCAAACATCAGAGCCTTCATCTGACCTAGTCTCTTCGTCAGAGTTGTTGCGGATCAAACTTTCTTATTCAGGTCACGCTTCTTTCGTCAGAGTAGAAGCAGATCAAACTTTCTTCATTTGATCCTGCCTCTTCGTTAGTGTTGCAACTAGATCAACCATCATCATCTGATCTAGTCTCTTCGTCAGTGTTACATCTGGGTCAAACATTAGAACCTTCACCCTGTCTTTTCGTCAGCGTAGCAGCTGGATCAAGTTTTGCAGACCTTACATCTTCGTCAGTGTTGCAGCTAGGTCAAATTTTCTCCAGATCCAGTGAAGCGAAGGAAGAAAAGCCGTACCGAGAAAGAAGAAGCCCAACCAGACTGGATAAAATGGGTTCATTTTTGTTTTTGCTTAATTACTGTTATACAACAATGAGCAAAGAGGGGCAACTATAGTAACCCATTTTATCTGGGCTTTAAAACCCATTTCACATATTACCCATTACCCATAATAAAACAACCCGTATTCAAATATAAACCCTAATACCAAAGAACCCTAACCACCAGCCCTCTATGCATCCAAGCCGCTGCCGTCTTCATCAGGCGCCGCCACCACCGTCAAGCCGACGCCACTGAAGCCGCCGCCGTCCAAGCCGCGCATCGCCGTCGATACCGGCTCCAACAGTTCCTGCCAATGCAACCAAACTAAATCAAATCCCATTTAAACCAAAATAAAACCCTTAAAATATAAATCCCCAGATAATTATCTACCTTCCACCGCCTCAAATCCCCTTTTAAACCCTTTATTCCATCCACTACCACCACCACCCAAATAACCAAACCGTCAGCCGCCACATGTCCTTCTTCTTTCCACCTTACCCAAACCGCACCACTATAAAGAGCGCTCAATCTGCAAAAGCAAAGGGAGGGAGAGATTTAGACTGGAATCGAATACAAAAATAAAGAGGGGTAAAAATCAAAGCAAAAACAATCTAAAAAGGTAAAAAAATATAAAAACATTTCGGTTTTACCTTAGATCTATGAAAGTAGAGGGAGATTTAAGAAAAACCAACCTGAGATTCAAACTTATGGACTAAAACTGAACCAAACCCATCATTGGCATGTCTTCCGGCCACTGCAGGCAGTGGTCGTCGTCACCGGCAAGCAGTGGTTGGCACGTTTTATTAGGGATTACCGTGAAAAATATACCTCGGGCATAGGGGTGCCGCTTTCTGTTAGTCTATATTATGAAATATCATTTTTAATTCTAAGTTGTAAATTTCAAAATAATTTTTCCTTTATTCGAGAATCTGACGGAAATTATGCCCCCGGGCGTTGGGGTGTAAATTTCCTCTATATAAAGAAATTTTCTTCTAAAATATTTTAAAGGATCACAATTTTAAATTAAAATTTGAATTCTTAATTTTCGTCATTAAAGCACTACGTAATCGACTATGTACCAATTTTGGGAGTTGTGGGGATGCTTATCCTTTCCCACACGTAACCTACTCACGAACCTACTTTTCTGGTTTTGCAGACCCAAAACTCGTTGTTTTAATAAAAATGACAAAAACAAGTTTTATTAAAATAACTGGGTTTTCAGGTGATCCAATCTCACCTAAAATAAAAAATAAATTAAAAAGATTGGTGGCGACTCCCCGTTGTTACAGGTTTGTCTTCGGATGCTTTTCCTTATTCGGTTGTCATCTTTCCACACCGACGACAAGCCTACTGCCCTTTTGGGGCCACGAATTGTGAGTCTAATGGAGGGATGGTTTGCAGGAGTTGATGTTTCTGTTTTTCATAAAAGAAAGGAAATGGTTTATTTTCTTTCTAAAACGAGTTTGAATATGGTTTTGAGAGTGAAAATGAAGGTTTTTTTTTAAGTTTTCGGCGTCGGTCAGCGGCGGCCGGAGCGGTGGCTCGCAGCGGCCGATCACCGGTTCTGGAAAATGTGGTGGTTTCTGGGTTTGGGGATGAACACCGCAACGATGTTCATCCCCGTTTTAGAGGTTGAAGGAGGATTTGGGGAGAGCTCAGCGGAGTATTTTTACCAAAAAAAGCAGAAAAGAACAAATTTGTGTTATATAGCCGATCCTCGTTTTAAATATGGATTAATTGCTTTTTAAATCCCACCTCGACCTATTTACGCCCGTAAGGGCTTCTACATCTTCAAATCTCAACAATGGTCCCTCTGCATGGGATAATTACGAGCCCAAGCCATTTCGTGTTTTTAATCATCTCTTGGGTCCTTGTGACCTTTTTTTTCTTACAATTTCATCCCCGTTTTTTTCTTTTAATTTGGATCCCAACTTTGAGTTCTTGTTCAAATTGGCCTATTTCCAGTATTGAAACCTTTTATTTCTTTTCCATGCATTTTAATTTAAATCTTATTTATATTCCTGTTAATTTCAATTTTAATTCTAATGTTAAATTGTTGCTTGCTAGTAATGTTTGATATATGGTTTGATATGTGTATTATTTAGTATAATATATTACATATAGTATATAGTTATTTCTTGTACAATATACAATATATATAGTTTCTATAATAGATATATAAAATATATTTTTTTATAATATATATTTAATATATAGTTTTCTTTAAATGTATAACCTTTTTTAAATTATAATATATATGATTTTATAAAGATCATAGTATACGTATTATGAGGTTTTTAATATATATAATATAAGGTTTTGTTTTTTTCTTAAATATACAATATAGGGTTATTTTCAATATATAATATAAGCCTTTATAATATATAAGTTCTTATGATACATGTAATACATAGTTTTAAAAATATACTATATTATATATATATATATAGTATGGAATATATTTATTTCCTTAGTGTAGGTTTTAGATGTTTGGGCCATTTTTGTTTTGGGCCTAGGATTAGCTTTAGCTTAGTGGGCCTTAGGCTTAGTTTAGGTGGGCTTTGCGTTTGTTAAGGCCTTTGGATTAGTTAAGGAATTAATTTAATTAATTTAAGTCGTGTGCTCGTCTCATAGGGGCACGATCTTTAAATTAATTAGATTAATTTAGGATTAGCCTTTTAAAGCCTTAGTTAGATTAGAGTTCGAATTGATTTAGTGAATTTAAATTTACCCTTGGCTTATTGGGATAAATGTTAAGTTCATTAAGTTAGTTGAACATTTCTTAATTACTTTTAAGATAAAATTAACACAGAGATTATATTGACGTTTTAATTAAAAGCTATGGTTGATTAACTTGATTTATTTTAAATAGTATTCTTGGCTTATTGGAATACTAGTTTGAAATCAATCGAATTAATTATCATATCACGAGATAACTCATAATTTGTTAGAGTTTTCTAACCTTTTAGGGTTAATTAATTTAGGGTTAATACTATAATCACCTAATTAATAACTACATCACTAATTGGATCTTCTATAACTTGGGCCTTTTAGGTTAGGGCCTTGGGTGGGCTTTTGTGTGTTTATCTTTAAGCGTTTGCTTGTCATCCATTTTATTTGTCATTCATATAGCCCATTTAGTTTACATGTTAATGAATTTAAATCATGAAAAATGAGGTATCTATTAATTCTGATATTTGTGTCGTAACAGTCCGAGCTCAAAAGATGTTGACCAAATATTTGAATTAATTCTTACTGACTCAAGGTAAAATTAAAACTTGACAAAATCATTACATCATGCATAAAGGTGACGTACGAGATTCGAACCATAAACTAACACGGCAGTCAGGTTTATATGATGTCGGTTTAATCTATGGTCTGGTGTATCGTCAACCTTATTAATTAAATGCTCAATTAATTCGAACCCACCAACTTGATAAGGCCCGTCTAATTAAGGTCAAATTTTCAATTAAGTACGCCGAGTTAAGTTCAATTCAAATTCTAACAAATTCCATCAATTTGAATGCAACAAATATTCAGGTACTGATTTCCGGGCGTGATGAGGGTGCTAATCCTTCTCTACGCGTAACCAACTCTCGGACCCTTTCATAATGGATCTCTGATTTTCTATGGTGTCCGACCCACCTTACCCAAGTGGCTGATGGCGACTCCAAATTTTCAATCGTTTTTCAGAGGAATAATAGTTTTCAAAAGAAATCCCTTTAATCCAAGATTTCAAAGAAATAATTTTAGGATAACCCGTAGCGCCGAACTTATAAAACCTCTATATTGTTTTAAGAAAGGAAATGAAACGTCGCTACAAATATATCCAAATCAGAAAACAAAATTAAGCTGCTTCCTTTCAAAATTCAATGAAATGATCTAAGAACAAAAGAACCCATAATTTTTCTTCCATTCGTTCTTCTTTGGAACATTCCTTTTCCACCACATTTCAATCTTTTTCCCTTAAACGCTCTTTCCAAATGCACCTCAAAACTCTCACCCATTAGGATAATAATTGTAACTAATAAAGCATTTGAGGAGATAGATTTGACCTGAAATGGAACTCCCGCACTCAACTTGAGTTCTCTGAACAGCACTCTCCACCCACTCTCCACAATCCGAATCCCCCGCATCTCCTTCACATTGCCCCAAGACATAAACAGATTGGTAATTTGTGGTGTAAAAACCATGATTACTAACAAACCCACTTTCCAACACCGAGAAGGCAATGTCCCTCCTCTCTTCGAACCCATTCCCGACAACGTTGGTTAGGAATGAGCGTTCGATCAAGTCGAGTAAAAAAATTTCGAGTTATTCAAGTTGACGCGCCATATTTTACAACTTGAACTTAATTTGAAATTTTTTCGATTCGAGTCGAGTTTATGAAATTTGAGTCGAGTTTGAGCCGAGTCGAGTTTTCGAGTTTCTATACAAATTTAATTGTAATTATTTATCATGTTATAGTACTGTTTGATTCCAATTTAAATGACTTTCTCTAATCATATAAGATATGCATATATATATTTCTTCATATTATTTTTAACATGTATATGTAAGATTTGTAATGTTATTTAATAAAAATATCATCTAAACTTCTAAAATATTTTTATAATATTATTTTTAAATAATGAATTTTTGGGGATAATAAGTATTCTACGTTGTTTTAGGAATATGTGGTTCAAATTTGGTCAAAAATAGACTTAAAATGGAAGAATTGAAGAAAAATGAAATCAGTGACCAAATTGCAAAACTGTAAAATTCAGTTTTTCGATTTTTCGAGTTGGGCAAATTTCTACTCGAATCGAACTCAATTTTTTTGAGTTACTTGAGTTGACTCGAACAATTCAAATAACTCAAAATTTAAAAAAATATTAATTTTTTCGAGTCGAGTCGAGTTGAGTTTTGCTCACTCCTAACATTGATCGAACCACAAGTCTTGAACAGCATCTCCATGCCGGAGATTTGAGCAAAGCCAGCCACTTCGTACAACATGTAGCAGCCATAAAGCTGAATCCTTGCAGCAAAAGTCTTCCCACAAAGCTTGTCGGCCAAAGTTGGGAGCCTGCTAGCACAGTTGTAACAGTCGCTGTTGCTGATTCAAGTTCAAAAAATAAAGAGAAAACGAGGAATGAGAGAAAAAGAAAGAAGAGTTTTGAAGAGAAACCAAAAGCCATTTGTCTGGGGTGGGATTGTTTTTGATCAAATCGTGGCATTTTGGTTGCAAATTTGGTAGGGATCTAAATAAGCTTAATGAGTTTCCCCCCATTCAGTCACACTTTTGGAAAAAGAATTGAAGAAATAAAAATACATGTTAGGAAGAAGAGACGAAAGAGTTGTTGAAATTGATGTTTGGGACTAAAATGAACAAAAAATAAAATTTAGTGTATTTTATGTGTAATTTACTTCTTTTATTTAAGTCAATTTATTTATTTTTTAATAAAACATCACGCGACAAGTTGTGAGTGGTAAATATTTTTAAACGGGCATTAAGCCAAGCTTTCTTTTGGATACAATTATTATGGATAATCATTTTCGCATGGGAATCCTCAATCTATTTTCATCCAAAATAACTACACTATTGGTATTAGATATTTCTTTTAATATTATTTTTTTATTTGTCAAATCAAAGTTTTTTTTTTTAGTTTTCCTCTAATCTTGATATAATTTTCAAATAAAAAACTACATTAAAGGAAACCGCCATTTGATATTCCCTTAAAATTTTGAATTTATGAAAATTGAAATTTTTCAACGATCACTAAAAAGATTTTTAACATTTCTAGGGATAAATTCCTACTATTTTACTCAACATTTTCGGAGTTTTTTTCCTACAAGTTAAATGTGAAGACCCGTCACTATAATTTTATTTTGTTTTCTTTTCAATAAAATCTCATTGGACAATTTATCGAAAAACATATTATATATCTACATTTACTCAATATAGACATACGTGATTTGATAGATAGAATTACTGCTGAAATTAGTTTCGATAATTGTCCCCCCTATAATAAAATGTGTAGTCCATCAATGAACATACTTTAAATACATATATAACCATTTTTTAATATTTTAACTTATTTTACATAATAAAATGATATTTTAAACAAAATTATTTTTTTTAATATTTTAATGTAATTACATAATAATATCTATTTTTTAAATAATTTATCTACACAATTTACATCAAATTGCAATTAACCACAAATAGATTTGTGTTTAATTCCAAACTCGTGTGTTGCCGATTTTGAAAGCAAAAGCGACGGACATACAGCCACAAGCAAAGAGAGATGGGTGTTAAAATTGCAATTTTTAGTTCTTGTCATTTGTCAAAATGGTGGGGAAATAAATTCCAAAACCCAACTTATTTTTTGGGTAATTTTTTTCTAAAAGTGAGTATGTCAGTTTTATTATAAAGGATCAAATAGAAAAGAAGTAAAAATTTAATTCAAAGACTCGAAACAAAACAGATACAAAGCATTATCAAAGCTTGACGATGAAGGTAAAAAACATCAACAAACAACATTAAAAAATACATATTACAGAATTGGGATACATTGACAACACGATTATTACCACAAACTTAATCGCGAACAAGAGCGGTGACTAAACTTGCATCAAGATCCAGTTCGAGAGTCCAGAACAGAGAGATCAACAAGATAATCAAAAGAGCGCCATCTTGTTCAGTCGTGACGACGTCAAATCTAACCCTGATAAAAAACAAATAACAGAAAAGCGTACCAAGAGACAAAAAAGCTTGCTAAAACGCGGAAAAACGTATCAAACAGTAGAGGAAAGTGTGTTATAATGACAAATTTATTGAATTAAAAAGATAAAAAAAATCAAAAGAATAAAATAAATAAGTAAGCGAGGGTGACCGGCGGTCAACAAATAGGCCTAAAGATTTTTTTTTTTGGGTAATTAACAAGCCTTTTCTTTGTCTAGGTATATAACAAATTAAGGGTGAGCAGATAGGCATGTCGCAACTTACATTTTATAATATATGAATTATGATTTCATTGAGGACCAATCAAGAAATCTTAATTAACATATTTTCTGTTAGTTTTCTATATACATACAAATTGATATGTATACTAAGAATGGTGTAGCACAGTAAGTGGCAGTGTTAGAGGGCATGTTACTGTCAAATTGACGTTGGAATAGTTGATAAAATCTTCATAAAATATTCTCAAAAAAGGAAAATATAAAAAAAAAATTGAGGGAAAATATTTACAAATTATCAAGGATGAAATCATTAAAAACATACTGAATCGACCCGCGTCACACACATTATTTTGGTGAGTGAGTCTTCTAATGAAAATTTTCTACATACACAAAGTCTCGAATTTAAGGCTTGCTTAAGCGATATTAAACTGCTTACCGCTTATACCAACCCCTGTCGGTACGGGAACTAAGCATTCTAATATATGTGCATCGATGGTACTTCATTAGCAACATTTCTACGCTTTCTTCGTGAATCGTGATGTACACATGTAATCCGTTGGGCTTATTTCATATAGCATACAAATTGCTCTAACCTGCTTTATTAATTTAGAAGCTAATACAATTTTAAAGGAACAGCTGCTGCTGAAAAGGCTTAAAAGCACATTATCAGCATTAGTACTAAGTACACAAAACAAGATGGGTTACAATGTGAATGTACCCTTTTCATGGGAGCTCAAACCCGGGGTCTCAAAGGTGACATATGAAGAAGGCAGCATTGGTATGAAACATGTCGCAGTAAATTTACCCCCTCCTCCTTGCTTGTCAAAGAGTGCTCGGTTTTGCGCCGATGATCTGAACGGTGTTCTTCCTCCGTGCCAGCTTCACCCTCCGCAGAGTAGTTCGGACAAGAACGTTAATGCCAACAACAACAAGAAGCGGGAAGACCCTTTTGTAGCAGCTTTTAGGAAATGCACGGGGTACACTATGAATGGTAAGTTGAGTACCGACGACAAAAACGATACCTGCAGGAATAGGACCAAGGAAAACATTTTTATTCTGTCGTGTAAGTATTCGGGCAATGTTAGAAGTTGTAATGTTAAGAGTGTGTCTGTGTTCGAAGGAAGAACCGAAAGGAGAAAACAGGGTTGACAAAAAATTGAATGGACGATATATATTGTTAAAGAAACTAGTCTTGATTCCTACTCCTCAGGCCGGGTGTCGGCCAAAAACCCGCCCCACACCATTACCATCTCTAGTACTTGTTGGCGTTGTTTTCGTGATGATGTGTGATAATCAATTTGCCAGATAAACAGTTGTCTGACTTGTACTGGTTGGTTTACAGATTTTTAAAGCCAAAATGAAGATATTTGTCAAATTTTGTTGCTGCCAGATTGAGTTTTAATCTGCTAAAATCTATGTTAATCCAACTGGAAAGAAGCAAATAATTTAGAATTTTGTGATTGTCCTGCTAGGCCGCTCGTTGTTAGTTTTGTTGATGTGCACCGATTCTCAACTTTCTAAATCAAAATCTGTCTTAAAGTCACCAGACTGAGTCATAAAGTGCAAACAACAGAAATAAAGAATCAGTTTTTATTATGCTCAAAGTTGGATTTGATTTCTTTTGAGTGGAGTATTATTCTGTGATCCCTAGTGAAACCGTGCAAAATGGGCGGCAAATAATGCAAGATAAACCAGTGACTAATGTGTCTCGACATTACGAGTCAATATATGATGTAGATTGTAGACTCGTACGTAAGACTTGGTCTTTTATCGGCAACCGTTCAGTCCACTGCCTTTTTCCTTGCAAATTCTGCTTAAAAAGCTAACCCCTACATTATTTTCTTGCGTTTCATAAATCACCCGACACACGAAAACCTTTTGCTATAAACAGCCTAACCAAACCAATCTCTTCCCCAAAAATAGCATTGGAAACTCAAAAACAGAACCACTCCCTTGGGAAAATGGCCTTCTCATGGGAAAACAAGGCAGCGAATTGCAAAGAAACATGCCAATTAGACTGCTCTGAACAAGATTGCAGCCTGCAAAAGCTACCACCTCCTCCGTATCGATCCGAAAGCGGTAAGATATCGATGCATGACATTGGAATCCCTCTCCCTCCATGTGTTTTTCAGCCCCCTTTGGGAACTTCTTCGAGGAGATCACTCAAGAAGACTGATGTTGACCCCTTTTTGGCTGCTTACAAAGAGTGCACCAAGAGCACTACGAAAGGTAAAACGGGTAAAAAAAGATTGCCGCGGCGGGTCTGGTTTGAAGGGTTTTTTCAGTTTCTCTTGTAAACGATCGTGCAGTGTTAGGGATGATAATATAGTTAGGGTTTCTCAACTTCCTCTTGATTAGAGAGACTCTGATTAGGTTGTTTTTGAACTTTGACTGCTTCAACTTCAACATCGTCTAGTGTTTCTTGGAATTTCACCGTTTGGCTCTTATTTGTTTGTCTGAAATGCTCGAAAAGAATAGCTTACTTTAAGATTTCTTCACTTTTACCTCCGAATGCTAAATAGACTTGGAAATCCCATATTCATGGTTGATCCAAATGAAAAAAAATCTAAGAAAATGTTTGACATAGAAGATGGAGTCAAGCTCAAAGACTCGATGATTGTGGTAGCTAACGGTTGAAACGAAGCCCAAACTAATAATATCAAAAATTCAAGCTCAAAGACTTGATGCCATGTAACTGCCCGAATTTCGGATAAACGGTCTCAAACACGTGTATTGTGCCTTCTGTGAGAGTTTAAATTAAGCATTTAATTTGGGCCTGTTGAAAAAAAGGAAAAAAATGTCAAGTGAGCTTTTATTAATTAGTTGTTATCTTTTTATTTGAAGAGTGGAGGAGTTCAAAAATTAAAAGGGATAAGAAATAAAAGAGATAGAGAGAGTGATAGGTGGGAAAAGAAAAGGTGATATGATGGGAAGAGAAGAAAAATAGAAAATGGGAGAAGAAAAGAGGGAGAGAGCTTTGAATCTCGATCTATCACCGTCTCAGCTTTCGTTCGGGACACCGTCGCATCGTTGGAAAGAGTTCGTCGAGACGAGTCGGCCGGTGGTCACCTTGTCGCCGTTGCCGTCGTCGTTCGCCAGAGTGAGGGAAGAGAAATTTTGGGAAGTTGAATCGGGACAGTTTTGGTGGTCAAAACCCAAATTTGAGGGCACTGCCATCGAGACAGCGAGGCTGGAGGTCGCCGCTGCCGTCTGACCACCAGAGGACACCTCACGCGCCACTACCGAGGGTGGGTGTGCATCTGCCCAGGTGGGTGCACCAAGTTACGATGCACCGTGCCACACTAAATCGTGTACCCGGGTACACTTACTCCCTGCCGCACCAGGCCATTGCTCGCGGGTGCACCCTAGCTGTTGTGCACCGCGCCGCACCCGATCATCTAAGAGGTTGACCAACCTTTGATCGCGTTGACCGGCGTTGACCAACCGTTGACTTTTTCTAGAAGACCCCACCCGAGCGTTTCTCGACGTTGTGAGTCTAATGGTGCAGTCTATTTTGCCAAATTCGAACTCGATAAGCTGATTTTATGCTTTTGACCCTTCAAATTCATTAAAGTATGGGTTTAAGTGATACTTATGGAATTCATTGATATGCGAGGATTATTCGGGATCAGATATCAGATCACATGAAATATTCGAGAAGCTCGAATGAGGATTTTAACGATATCGACTTAAGGTTAGTGTAAACACTAATTTTATCTGAGTATGTTAACCCGAGTTATTATTATTATTATTACTATTATTATTATTATGTATATGTTATTGTTGTTATTACTATTATTATTTAATGGGTTGTGAATAAAAACATATAAAAAATAACAATATAAATCCAATTAAATTAAAAATTGTCTAAGTCCATTACATTTATTAAAAAAAACCCATTACATAACAAATGGTCTACCTAATATCTGATCTAATCTTCTTTTATTATTTACGCAGTCAAAGAGGAGCCATTGGATCAAGCCAGATCCAACGGCCACGACCAAACCCGGGAGCCCATCAGATTTCCCGTGTGATACACGCTCTGGTTGTTCCTCTTCTATGCGTCACATGCCTTCATCTGATGATGCCACATCGTCTTCTAGAAAACATCTGGACCATCCATCTCTAAGTGAAATCACTATCGTTGATCAAATTTGATCCAACGACCCAGATTAGATCGGTCGTAACAAACTCTTCACCTTTCTCTTGTCGATTGCCTCCACGCGTCCAGATCAACGACCCCTCTTTGACGCCAGAGAACGCGCTGCCACGGTACGGCTATCGTCTCTTTCTCCCAACCATCATTGCATGTAAAAATAGAGAAACAAATTTGATATATATGTAAAAAATCAATCAGATATAATCACTTTTCAGATCAATACAAATAAAGAGCAAAGAATTTCTAGAGGTATCATCAATCTCTTTCTTATTTTTCGCTCTTTTGCATGTCATAAATAAACAAAAAGATTCAAGCTTTTACCTTCGTCGTTGAGTTGCTGCCATTCTCGTCCGATGACAAGCCCGTCGTTTTTCTTCCAGATCAAAGGGTGAACCGGAGTGAGGGAGCTATTTTTTTATAAAAGAGGGTTCGATTTTAAAAATATTTGGATTTGGTTTTAAGTAAAACAATGGGTTTTTTTAGTGTTTTGGGGAGTTACCAGTGTCGACGAACGACGGCCGGTAGAGCTATGCCTTGTCGAAATCTGGGTTTATTCCCAGGTTCGGATGAACGCATGGCGGCGTTCATCCAATATTCAGAGAAGAAGAGAGGATTTTTGAAGAGAGCTAAAAAAAATAAAAGGGGTTCTAATTTTCGGCCTAAGAGTGTGTCTTATACTCGGTTTAAAAATAAAAATGGGTTATTCCCAACATAAGGACCTCCGCCCCTTTATATTTCGGCCGACAATCCTTCTGCCTTTTTAATAACATTCGCAGTCCCTAGTAGTTTTCCAAAGTGTTCAATTTCATCCTTGGATCATATTTAATTTGATTTTCAGTTCTTTAATTACCCTTTCGGCCCCTCTGACTTCTATTTTGTTTTAATTTAATCCCAAATCCAGTGTTATATTCTCTCTTTTAGTCCTTTGTTTTCAGTGGTTTATTTAATTTTACCCCTTTATCTTTCATGCATATTTAAATCCTAGCATTGTTCTTACTTTTTTTTTTATAATTTCAGTCACTTATTTTTACTTATATGTGCTTATGTATTATTCATTTATTCGATATATGTTATTTTTTCTATTGTTGTTGTTTGTTAATATGTGTGTTTGCATATATATTTTTTTATATAAACAATATATATATATTGCATGCTACATAGATTGTTTTTTTTTTCATGTTATTATGCATATACATATATGTATATATGTGATAATTTCATATGATGTATAACTTTATTATACTTTATTATAGTTTTATATCTATATGGTTTTATATATGGTATTTACATATATAGTATACTATATATATACATTATAGTTTTTTTGTATAATATGTATATATGTATGTACTATAGTATTATTATTACCTACATTTCCTTTATAATAGTTTTTTTCACTATTTATTTTATCGTATTATGCACGTGTTGTTATTATTATTATTACTATGTCTATGTATATTTCTTTTTATATTATATGCATCTGTACATATTATGATATTGTTTACGTATATGTATACGTGTTTTAGTTATTTCTTGTAATATTGTCATTTAGCATCCATGTTTTATCCATGCTTTTAGCTTTGCCATGTCCATTCATATATCATGCCATGTTTAATTATGATCGCATTTGGAATATAAATTGTCAATGCGATGTCCTTTTATTTGAGCGTAAACGTGGCTAGTACCAGTCGCAGTGGTGGTGATTTTCTGTTTATTCTCGAATAACATGGCCCTTAAAATTTACTCACATGTATAACCAAATTTTAATTTAATCGCCAGTTTAACTCGCAAAATTTGATATTAATAAAACGGTAATTAATTTTGTACCAAGTTTGGGCGTGGTGAGGGAGCGAAACCTTCCCCACACGTAATCGACTCCCAAACTCAAACAGAAAAGAATCTTTGGTTAGTTTTTTTGGTATACAGTCTACCTAATCCAAGTGGCTGGTGGCGACATTAGTTTTATTTCAAAATACGATTTTTAAAGAAATCCCTCAAAATCTAATTTTCCAAGAAAAACGGGAAACTTCAGATTTTTTAGTCGCTATAGCATGGCGACTCCATTGGGGACTTATTTTTTTTACAAAAAAATGAGAGTCAATCCTAAAAACAATTACTGTAACACCCCAAATCCTAGCTTAGAAGTATTGGAATTAAATTGCATAAGTTGATAGCTTAATTGAATTTAGAATTAAGCTAAATTGAATAGTCAAGGGCCTAAATGAAAGAATGAATGAATTAAGTGACCAATTTAAAAGTGACTACATTGAATTAAAGGAGAAAGATAAGGCTTGCATGATAAATTTTATGAATCTCTTATTTGCCCTTGACTAATTACATGATTAGTAGCTAATTAAGGGATAGTTTAGTAATTTCACAAATCCACTAATGTGGATAACCATGTTGTCATCTTCTCCATTATCCCATTGTTGGCCGAATAAGAGAGAAGAGATAGAGAGAAAGAGAGCTTGGAAAATTCAGCCATTGAAGAAGAAATTTAGCTTGCATGTGTAGTGATTTTCTAAGGAAATTAAGCTAGAAGCAAAGTAAGTATGATTCTTCTTGTGATCAATTGAATAGGCAAATATATTGTTGAAATTGGACTGTTTTGATGATTATAGATGAAATTAGCTATTGATTATGTTGTTAGATGATTGATTGGTTGTAGAATCATACAAAATTGAAGAATGAACACTAGGTACAATGCTGGAAATTGTGTGTTTGTGATTGTGTAAATAACCTAGGTTGCTGGAAAATTGAATTGTGATATTGAAGTGGGAATTGAATGATTAGAACTTAAAATTGAGCTATAGAATTAATGAATTGATTATGATCATGAATAGCTAATGTAAAGGTGTTAAACAAATTGAATTGTTAGCAAATAATGCTGGAAATGGAAGATAAAAGTATGAACACAGTTATGTAACATAGAAACTGTTTTGTGGAATTGAAATTGAGTAAACATGCAAGATTAAGCATTGTAACCAACTTACCATGTTTTGGCAGCCTTGAATAATGGATTAAAATTTACTCAACATGTTTAGGATATCATATGAAATGAATTATAGGGTCAAAACATTGGTTAAAATGAATTAAAGGCATTAAAATGTAATTAGATGCAATCTGCCCAGAATTGCTCTGTTATGGGCAGTCACTTTGAAAATTCACCAAAAATTGTATAGATTGAATTCAGGGCTGAAATTTTAATGAAATGATCCTTAGAATGTCTATTTTCATTAGGTGAAAACAGAATTGAAAACTGGGTCCTATACTGAAAACTGTAAATAGGAATTGCTGGGCAGTGCAAACTGTCCAGGCAGTGTAAATGCCCTGTCTTTGAAAAATAAACTGTATTAATTGGCTATGAAATAAAATGCAAGTCTTACATGGTTTTATATAAAATTTTGTTAGCTTTCCAACGGTGTATAGAAATCAAAATTCTGACGTACGAATTAAAAGATATGGCCATTTTAAGAGACAGTATGCAAACTGCCAGGCAGCAGTGTCCTGGGCAGTTTGGGACTATTTTTGCACCTAGTTGCAAACTGTTTCCAAAACAGTTTTGGGACATTGTAACCTGTCCAATTATGTTTTAAAATGAAGTAATAACAATGTAGAGATAAATTGGTAAGAAATGCTTAAAAGGAAGCATAAAAACAGTAGCTAAATGTTAGGTATAATGTAGTAACATTGCTACTTTGATTGTGCGACTTTATGTGCTTATTTTGATGAAATGTGCATATGTTATGCTTGCCAAACCAAGGGCAGCAAATTGGGGAAGAAGAGGATAGGAGTGGACATCCCAAAGCTAGAGGCAAAGGGATTTGGATTCAAGATAATTGATTGATAGGAGTATTGTGAGTGTAACTAACCTTAGGATTGGGACTTAGGTCCTAACCAACCTTGTTATTGCCTAATGAAATGTCAATGCCATGTAACATGACTTAAAGTATATTTGGCTAATTAAGGGAAGAATGAAATGTATAACAACTTGATTGATGCCATGATCTTTGTGTTTACTTGGGTGCTAAGCAAATGTAATGAATTGTGTGTCATGTTGCATTGCTTATGCCTAAGGTATGAAATGACATGCTTGCTTGGAGAATAAGGTACGCACATTGCATACATATGCTTGTGTTTGAGAATGTTATGCATGGCTGATTGTAATGAATTGAACAAGGATAATACTTTGTATTCATGCTATTCGAATGGCATGGATAGTTTTGTATTGGGAGTTAAGACTTCATAAGCCTAAGGGCTTGGCCTTTGAATGGCATATTGTTGAATTGAATAAAGCATTGAACAAAGCTTAAATGAAATGGATAATCAACAAACTTGGTAGCTAGTTTGATAGATAGGAGGGCATGCCTTAGAATCTTGAGCTCATATTGGCACTACTATGCATATTGGCACTACGGTGCATATTGGTACGACGGTACATATTAGCACTCCGGTGCATATTAGCACTTCGGTGCATATTGTTAAGATTTGATTATCTAGTAAGCTACTTACCAAGGATGTTGAAAGATGACTTAATAATTCAAATGATCATTGCTTGTATTGTAAGAAACTTGTATGAATTTTCTTACTTTGAAAGTAGAAACATGAATGGATGTATAACTAGTTACTTATCAAGAAAGAAACGTATAGATGATGGCTTTGTGTATGAATGCCTAATTGGTGATTAGAGTTTTTGATTGCTTGTCACCTAAGCAAGATGATCGAATGGTGCATGTGTATTATGATGTATGTTGCTTGTATTCTAAGCAAGGTGTTCGAATGATATGCTATGATTACATGATGGATGTTGCTATGATTGAATGGATGATATGTGAAACTTGCCTATGCTTTCCTCCTTGCAATTCGAATGGTACATGACTTAGGATGATGGTCTTGATTCTTTCAATTACATGAAAACTAGGACTTATATGCATGAAAATTGACTAGATTTAGTGTTACCTCACTAAGTACATAACTTGTACTTACCACTCTACTATTCATTCTTCCCATAACAGATTAAAGATTACTTCAAGAGGATATCTTGGGTTTGAAGCAACACTTGAGGCAAGCTTGAAAGTATGAATTCATACTCTTTGTATACTCCTAGTTTGGTGGTTCTAGATCTCGTAATAGGTAGCCTTGATCATGCATTTGAATATGTGTTTAAGACTAGTTTGTATAATGTTTTGATGGGCCTATTATGTAACCTATTTGGATGACTTAATCTTTGTGTATAAACCATGATAATATGTATATATGAAGTAGATGCTGCGCATTTTGTGATGGAAATCCAATGTTATTGAATCTTGTCTAATTTGAATGTTAGATTAATGTTGTATGATCATGCATTTGTTCCTATATCTATTGACATGATTCGGCTATGTGGAATTTGAAGCTAAGGTATGTTAAGCATGCATCATCAATGTATTAGCCAAGTATACTATGAAATGTGATGACTTGATTGTAAAGAAACAATTGAAATGCGATTAGGATTACCACGTTGATTCGAATGGATGCATGAATGTGCAATAAGATGTAAGTTGTATGCTTTGTAATGATCATGTTGAATGATTGAATAAGTAGTTCTTAAGATGCAAGTAAGCTAGTTAAGACATGCTTGGTGACTACTTAGTGTATTCGAATATGGCATTGGAATTATAGTAAGAATGAAAGTTGAAATATGTTGAATAGTAACTTAAAGTGAAGTATGCCACACTTGTGTTTGTTGTTTGAATGATGTATGTAATTTGAATGGATTGATAACATGATAATAGTAACTTAGGTTATAAGCATGAAATAAAACAAAATGGTACCTAAATTAGTATGCTATGTATGTTGGTTCTTGTTTAATGTGGCTTGCTTGAATTTAATGTATGTCTTGATAGGTCTGGTTTGGGTTACTTACGCATCAAGTCAAGTGCACCGAGGTTACTTGTTCGACAAGTAACCTATCCATCGTTTTGCTTTTGTTCCGGTAACGTTCCCGAACCGGGTTACGGCTAACCCGGGGATGAGGTGTTACAATTACCGCTTTATTAATATCAGAATTTGCGAGCTAAAGTGATAATTAAGTTAATATTTGTTTATAAATACGAGTTTATTTTAACGCATTTAAAATTTGGCATTAAACTCGTTTGTCTTAACTGGGGGGAAACACTAGTGCTTTCATGAGGATATCGTTCCTATAACACCTCCAACCCGGATGTCACAATTTGGGTCTCAAGCTCAAACCAAAACCATGAAATTTCCCAAAAATGGGTTTAGCCCAAACAAGTTATTTTTCCAAAACAATCTCATCATAGCAATCATCACACATGATCCACTAGCCCCAACCATACTCGAGATCCCATCGGATCTCCCGAGAAAAACACACAATGTCATTATCACAAACCTGGAGTGAGGCCCGATGTCACACAACCTCGGGAACGTACACTCTGAGTCAGGCCTAGTGTTTCACAGCCTCGAGAACGCACACTCTCTCTAATGAGGCCCAATGTCACACAGCCTCAGGAATGTACACCCATACTCGGCATCTCGCCTCGAGTATCATCGAATGAGGCCCAGTGTCACACAGTGCCAGGAACTTACATCCAGCATCACTAACCATGGTGTTGCAATACTCTTCCACTAGGTATCCGGATCCCATAAATCAACAGTGACTCAACCACACACAAGTACCCATACTTGGCACGCCACAACACATGATCCACCAAGGATCCCTAAGGTCACTATTACAAGCAAGTCACTCAGCATTTGCCGATTTTTTACTCATTAGGATCGTATGTAATTAATCTCATTCATTAGTTCCATTAATCAATGTTATCACATTTATTCAAGGTGTAATTCCATTATTAATATTTATATCGATTTCAATCTTTAACTTGCATTTATATATTATTTATCGTATTGGGTACCGGTACTCGTACACAAGTATTAATACAATACCCTCGAGTATCGGTACTCACACTCGTATAGATACTGAAACTGCTCACTAAAAATCATTAATTTCCACAAGTACCGATACGGGTCGACCTGCACTGATACGACCCCTAATCGTGTACCGGTACGGCCAAAGCTCACACCGATACCCAATTCACGGGTTCACACCATTATCATGAATTACAGTTTAACAATACTTTATTCGATCCCTAAAGCTTATGAAATTCATTAGGGTTTGTTTGCTAGCGCATTTAAACAATTAATATAAATTGTCGGCTTCATTATCATTTACTCAAATAATTAACCCTTAAGCATTATTCCCGTCGAAACCCATCAATCTATTCGAATAAACATACAAGGCAACACAATTATCTAAATCAATCAAACAAACAACAATTAAACATACGAGCATCTCAAATGAACCTACACGGTCTCTAAAGCCTCCATGAGTCCCATCATAATCATAGCATCATCATGCATCTCATAAATATCAAGTTCTTATAATACCGGTCTCAACACATGCTTATCTATCATCAACCTATTTTGCAACCACTAACAAGCAAGGCAATTACGCTTATGATGCTCATGAAGCAATAAGAGTTTGAGGTGTACTAACCTTAAGCTGATATCTAAAATCCTCGTCTGAGCTTCCCAATTATTCCACTTAACCCGATATCCAAACTCGAATCATCCTCGTATATCAATTAATATCATAAGCATCTCTTAGACACATACTTTAATGAATTCGGAGGGTCAAAAGCATAAAAACAACATACCAATTTCAAATTTGGCGAAACAGACTGCACTATTAGATTCGAAACATTGAGAAACTCCCAAGTAGGGTCCCCCAAACAAAGTCAACTCCGGTCAATGTTCAATGGCGGCGGTAGTGGCAATCAACAGCGGTTAACAATAGCGGCGGTGATCAACAATGGCGGTAGTCAACGGCGGCACAATGGCGGTTGGTGGCACGGCTGACGGCTCGGCTTGGGTTAGCTTGGGCCAGCTTAACAAGCCAGTTCAACCGTCTGGCCCAATGGCTCGGCTTGAGCTGGTGTAGCTGCCCACGCGGCTGGACGTCACCCACGCGCAAGGGCAACGCGTGGTAGCGAGTGCGGTGGCTTCCGGTGGTCAGACGATGGCGGTTGACGCCTAGATTGGCTGTTCTCCGACCTCTAATCATGATGGTGGCCTCTGTTTCTAGATTTGAGCACTCTAACACCCTCAACTAGAAAACTCGAAACTTTATCTCTCTCACCCCCTCCAACGGTGGCTCTGATGGTGGCACCGTTGGTACTGATGAACTTGTCTCGGCGAGATGAACACAATGGCGGTGAAGGTGTCGATAATGGACGACTGGATCTCTATAGATCGGAGTTTGAATCTCTACCCATTAACTTTTCTCCCTTTTCTCTCATCTCTCCATCACCATCCACTTTTCACTTTTTTTTCTCTCTCTCTTGATCTCCAAACTCTTCCCCCTTTTCCACCAACTACCTCTATTTAAAATTCAAACATTATCTTCCAATTTAATGGGCCCAAACCTGAAAGCCTTTAACTTATTATTCCAAGATAAAGGCCTATAACCCAGGCTCGAGACCCGATTTACTAACCTAGAATTGGGTCGTTATAGTTCCTCCGTATGGGCCTAACAAGTACCTTCGAGGCTCGAGTACCCTATGTTTTCGTGGGAATATTGTTTCCCTATATGGACATAGCGAATGGGTCCCACTAAATTGAACTTGATTGAAAGGAGCCTATAATAGGTGATAATCAGGGGCCTTGTTACCCTTATTAGGGGACAACGAGGATAGTTCGAGTACCCTTTTAGTACCAAAACTGCATGTAGAGAATATAGAAAGCCCACCCCTTTTAGAGCCATGCGAATAACCTAGTTTTTAGATATAATGCAAATAGGGTTGTTATATTTGATACTTTGTTTGTTTGAATTTTCCAATCTACTTCTTCATTTATTTGTTTTATCCGGCACTGACCTATTTCTTTTTCTGTTTTGTTTTTGTATATATTTTTGTTGCATCTACATTACATGACATTAAAGGTGTTGATTCGAGGACGTTTGCCCAATTAGAGATATATCATTATGGATGAGAGTTATCTTAAGAGAGAGGAAATCAACTTGAAGGTTTGACATTGATTTGAAGTCAACCAAAAGGTTCAAGGCGATAGTCTGTCAAGTGAGAGTATAGTATTAGGATATACTTATGTGAGCCTACAACAAAGTGATCTTTGGGAATTGAAAGAGATATGGGAAAATTGGGATAGGAGGTTGCAAAATTTGTTTTGTGATAATTATGGAGATATAACACACTTGATATATGTTAGGATCAATGAACCTTTGCTCCGAGCCATATTTGTAACACCTCCTTCTCGGTCTGGTAGAGAACCGGGTCGAAAAATGTTATCGGGGATGAAATCGGAGATCAGATTCAGAATTGAGGTTAAATTTAAAACTTTTCAAATTAGAGGGACTAAAGTGTGAACATTACAAATTAGTGATCCTAAACCTAATTCTTTCTTATCGACTTGTAATTAGGCTCTCCAATTATTAACTAGTGAAGTTTTGTTGTTATCGGATATCTTTTACCTATCCATTTAAGCCATATAATTATTAGTGGCCAATTTGTAATTCTTTTAAAACTATTTCTTAAGCCTTTTAACAGAATTAATTGAAACTGTACCGATACATTATAGCCTGTATCGATACGCTATGTTGAATTTCACAAATTCCAGGTTTGAGGTCAACGACCTCGTACCGATACGTCTATGCCCGTATCGATACACATTGACTTGGGTTGACTCGTTTCGGTACACCTTCGGCCGTATCGATGCAATTAAATTTTCAGGTCTTACTGTCCAATTCTGTATCGGTACACTTCCTAGTGTATTGATACCCCCTGCTTCACCAAAGACCAAATATGCAAGGCCGTATCGGTACGGGCTTCCCTATATCAATATGTCTGGCCTGTAATGATAGATTTTATCTGGTTTTTATCTGATTTGACTCTCCAAATGTTGTCCAATTATTACCAAAATTTACCAGCACGCCTAAAATCCATTAGTCTACTGTCATACCAAATTTTATAGCATTTTGAATCTGTTTACCTATTTTTACCTTAGGCTCATTTTAGGCTCTTTTTGACAAACTTGACATTCTCAAAACATACCATTTCATGCATACAACACTAGGTCATTATAGGACTATTACACAGTATCATGATGCTCATACAAAACATGTTCGGACCATATGCCACTTCACTAGGAGTTTATAGCAAAGGATAACATACGTATAAGGTGAAGATGTGACTTGCAACCGCAACAACACGATCATAGCTTGGAATTGTTTAAGGTCCTGAAAAATGTATGAGACACACATGTTAGGCTTACATAGCCTAGTGAGGTAGTTATAACGAATACAATGATCAATTCATATTATGCATGACATGATGATCAAGTAATTTACATAGGCATAGTTCCATGTACACAATTTCATGCTCATTTCACATACTCACATACTTTTATAATTTCATATCAAAGTTCATAAACACATACAATTTCCATTAGGTGCCATTGGATACACGAATTCCCATTTACACCACATATCGAAAATAGGCCGTAGCCTTGAGCCGTAGCTCCAAAAACATATCCCTTACACAATCCATCCTTATTTCCCCCACATATAGGCCGTAGCCCCGGACCGTAGTCCATCCCTTACTTATACGAGCTCAAAATAATCCTATGACATGCTAATTGTATCCAATGTCCATCATTTCACAACGATCACATATTTCATATTTTCTTTCAATTCATATCATATCAAATATCAAAACGAGCATTAGCTCCATGGCACATATCATATTCATATCAAATCCATGAATCACATGCTTGGCATAGCATAACCATATTTTCACATACCAAAATAGTACAACGTACTTACCAGATTTACCAATCGAATCCAACATAGTAGCTCTACGTGAGCCTTTGATCAAATGCAACATAATCACAAATAATGCAAAGGGGATGGCACCATGCCTATCCCTTGACACAAATACACTCACCTTAAGGTACGAAGGCTTCTAGGATTCTCAAATTGTGATTCCATTGTTCCTAGCTTCGATTAGGGTTGATAGATCGTTTTCCTCCTTGTTTTGAGCTAGGAAAGACAATAGGAATCATTATAACAAAATTGACAATATAACTTAGGCCTAGCTTAGGGTTTCAAATTGAAAATAAACTCCCATCTTACATGGGATTCAATAATCGAAAGAGAGCTTTGCCTTACCCGATGGATAGCTTCAGAACGGTACCTTCAATTTGAAGAGAATATGAGCTTAGGGTGACTAAAGAGAGAGGTGTGAGCTTAGCTTAAGGTAGAGCAACAATGGAGGTGTTAGCTTGTTGGGAGATAAAGCTTGAGTTTAGCTTTCGAAAAGATTAAAACAATTGAAGGAAACTATTTTCTTGACTTATTAAAAAGGATTTAACATCTTAATGGCAGCCCACCTCCCTTGTGACCAATAAGGAGATTTCCTCCTATTAAGGGTTTGCTTAACCCAAAGCCCACTTGCTCCACAAGTAGGCTAATGACTCAATTGTTTGTGAATTCTGATAAATTCATGTGGGTTTAGGCAAGCATAGAGATGACTCACCACCTTACATCTCTTCCTTATCAAAACGACATCAGATTTGTTCAAAATAGGGGACACGAATTGATACGCTTCTGCCCGTATCGGTACACTCTCGTGAAAATTAGAAAGTTAGTTATTGACAATTAGGCCGTATCGATACCCATATGGGTGTATCGATACGACTAACTTAGATTTGTATATTGGCCTTCGAATTTCATACAAGGGGTCCACTTACACACACATAAGGCCAAAATGAAGTTCCATTACAACAAGAGGGTACACTTTTTCTATACATTGAATGTTGGCTTGATGATTCTTGTTATTCCATAGATGTTTGGATGTGTCTTTTAAACCCTCTAACAACTTCATGGCCATTACTAGCTATTGGGGGTTGTTAAGAGCCGTTGGGGACTTCAATTCTAGCCATAAATGCAGTTCTGGAGCAGGGGGTATCGGTACCCGGATGTTTGTATCAGTATGCTACCTAAAGAAGAAAGAGCCATTGGGCATTTAATATAAAGGGTATCGGTATAGATACATGCATATCGGTATGAATCTATTCGTATCGGTACATTTAAAACCGTACCGATACAAAATTTGGCTACTGGAATGTGGAAATCTTTGGGGTTGAAAAATTGTATTGGTACATTAAGTCCGTATCGATACGGGTACAACAGGTATCGGTACGGGTCAAACCGTATCAGTACACTATGCCTGTTTTGACACTTTGGCTTTTTAAAATCATTTAAAAACATGTCAAAAACCTTTAAAATCATTTCAAAAATACTTTTCATGTTTATGGACTTTTGAAATATTTTTGCAAATTAGTTTAAGCCCAAAAACATTTTTCTTTTAGTTATATTAAAATCAAATATCTCAACAAAACGCCTTTTACCAAAATGATTCTGTTAAGCTTCATGCTTTGGTTTGAAATGTCATCCATAAAAGATTTATAGAAGTTGAAAAAGAAAAGGAAAATGGCATGCGGTTGGTCAAGGAGGAAAAAGAGAAAAATAAGCTATTGGTACAGAAAGAAAGGGAAAGCTACAAGTTGATCAATGAGAATGAGAGGAAGTCTTCCAGAATGGCAATCAATAGAGAAAGATAGAAAACCTAGATCGAGAAAGAGAGGGGTAAACAAGTGATAAATTTAGAGAGGGAAAACAATGCCGCATGGAAAAGAAAGTTTCACGACAATAAGAACCGTATACAAAAGATGCAAGGTCTGTATAACACTACTTTTGAAAGTCGAAATTAGAGTCAAGCTCAAAATTCTCAGCTAGAAGCAAGAATAGTAGAGTTAGAGCGGTCTTTCCAAGAGTACCAAGATCGGAATGGCTTTCTTGAACTTCAGGCTAGTCAACATGAGAATGAGACGCTTCGAGATCAGATCGAGTTACTAGAGGCTACAGTTCAAGACTACTTGGGTCGAATCATGGACCTTGAGGAAGCTGCGAAAGGTGGAGACAATTATTGGTTAAGGTGACTTCGTGATGCTACCTTAATGATTCAAGATTGAGATTAATACAACACAAATTTGATGGTTTAGGTGCAAGAGGTAGCCCAACATGTAAGGATTCTAGCTGCGGAAGCCAAAGCCCTTCGCTCTTTCATTCCCTGGAGATGGATGAGGCACCAAGATTTTTTCAACTACTTGAAGCCATCAAAGAATTAGGAGTTAGGGCCGAGGCCTATCTGTAGGAGTTTGTTTTATTTGATTTGTATTGAGAAGCTCTTTAATTTTAATGAAAGTTGTTCTAGGGTGATCTCCTATAGAATCAACACCATCATTGCATACATTTTTGCATGATAACATTACTAATTTTTATTTTATAACATAGCTTTTTATTTACAACATTGATATTGTTTAAATGTTTAATTTTGTTCAAATAATACATTCATTGCATCATATTCATTGCTAATTGAGAGGTAAATTTTTATCAGAAAGAACAAGGAACAAGAAAATGATTTCTCACCAGTTCAACTTCAAAACCATAAATGACCTAGTTTCTAGGGTGGATAAGCTTGATGAGCTCCAAGAACATTTGGTTGGGACTCAAAAGGACATAATGACATATGTGAAGAAATTTTAAGATGAAACAAGGGGGAAAATCAATGAACTGATAGATATGATAGATACCATAACCAAAGGAAAGGGCTTGGTAGAAGACTCTTTCGTGCAAAAAGAGATTAGAAAAAACAAGCGAGAACCGGGATTGCAACTTAGTAGTAGAAAAGGTTTTGTCTAATAAAGACCAAATCATCATCAACCAATATGAGGTAGTTTGCACTGCCTCAGAGTGTCCCACTGAATTGATATTAGATAAGATCAAAGACTGTAACCCCCTCAAGCCTGCCTAGACGTTTAGCCGAACCGAGTGAGCTACATTGGGTTTGCCGAAATAAACCCGAGAATGATTAACTAAGATTAGGTCTATTTTTTATTTTATCTTATCTAGATGCAACATTATTTCCTAAGGTGTGCATGCTGGCGCGGGTGAAATCTTAACTGAATCGGGCGTCAAATTGACATCTATTTGCACATATTTGCAATTTAGGGACCAAATTGCAAATTTGGAAAGTTATGAGGACTTAGTTTAAATTTGGATTACCAATCCTTAATTAATTAGATTACATGCTTTCTTGTCAATTTTTAGCTCAAAACGATCATTGAAAATCATAAAATTGCATTCACGAACATTAGGGACCAAAATGAGAGAATCAAAAACCTCGAGAATCACTTAACTAAAATAACGACATCCGGTATCGATACGTGGGCACTCATACCGATACGAGGCTTCATTCTAACAGGGTCGTACCAGTACATGACCAAGGCATATCGGTACGCGGGCATATTTGTAAAATCTTGGATCCTAGTAACTAAAACCCGTACTGATACGACCTTTTTTGTACCTGTTGACTCTCAAGGAGATGTGTAAAATGAATGCTGGCAAAAGGTATAAATGGTATGTATTTGGGCTAGATGAACTGTGCCAAGAGCCTTTTGCGTGTAAGTATACACAGTCGACGAGTAATACAACTTGGTAAGCTGAGTATCGATCCCACAAAGATTGACTTGGAATTTGATTGTTTAGTTTGTTACTTGTTTTGGAAGAAAAGATTGTAGTTTAAAAGAGTTGATTTTAAAACTAAGAAAAGAAAATAAAATAAAACCAAAGTGAAGTGTTGGCTAGAAAGGTGTTTTCAAATGAGTATGACTATTGGCAGGGAATGCCTGGTTCTAACGTGGTTCATGCCATCCTTTATTGACAAAACTATCTTGGCATTGGTTGCCGAGAAGATTCAAAAATAGCAAAGCCTTTCTCGATGGTCATTGCCCTAAACTGGCCAAGTAAAAACCCCTACATCTCTATAGTGTATGTTTTCCTTAAACCAATCTGATTTAAAAACCAATCTATACTCTGTGGGGGTAGATTTCACTTTCGAAGTAAGTTCATCTACTTGAACGACTTCTCTCGAAGCTTCTCTCCCAAGAGTTCAGCAACTTGATCATTGCCAACACAAGTCTGTTAAGATATTGGAAGGCAATAAGCTAACTGTGCCAGCTCTCACTTTAGCACAGTACTTTGGAAAAATTAAAGTATGCAAAACAGACAAACTTTGCCAAAAGCAGAATTATTATAAAGGAACTAAGGCATAAAAGCCAACCTTTAAAACCAAAACATCCCCCACCAACTATTAAATTATTTCATGATATGGAGGTTAATCAACAAGCCAACAAACGTTTTCAACATCACCATCATAATAAAAACTAAAGAAAAACAACTTCTGCCAAGGAAGTAGGCATATGGGTCTCTCAATGCGGCCCTCCACTCCAGGCTCTCAGCCAAGAAGTCAAACCATCTTCCTCAGTTTCACCGACTATCACTCGCTGCTCTAACACCTCTCTCTGACCACCTCTCGTCTCTTCTTTTTGACTCTTTTCTTTTTTTCTTTTTCCCCCCTTTTCAAATGCTTGATCGGTTGTTCTTTATATAGGCATGTAGGGGAAAGGATAAGATAAGCCTTTGAATCTGAGTTTGAATTGATCAATAGATAAAAGATAAAGCTCTATCCGATCATTTTGATATCTTATCAGCTCGTTGTGATAGCTTATCAGGCTAGGGCTGACATCATCATGCCATGGCTATCCTGGCACACGAGCTTGTCACAACTTTGCCAACATCACTTGGCATCACCTTATCGGCTATTTTTTCGGAAGTTGATCCAATTGCGATCTTTTAGGAGCCTGATCCTTTCTTATTTCTTGAGGGTCCATCTCTCCTTGGCATGGCCGCTGGCATATCTCTCTTCCAACAAATGCTTTGCACTCATCTGGTCCTTTCGTGCCCGCAACATCCGACATTCACCTTGGCATTCCTAACTACGTCCCTGCGTCCTACGTCCATTCCTCCTGCTATTCCACCTGCCAACCTACGCAAAGGTCGCTAAAAACAACCTATGACATTGGCATAGGCAGCCTACTAAATCTTTTATGTAAATGCATGATTCTAACAAACTAATGCAACTAAATGTACTTGAAAACAAGCAAAAACATATTAAAATAGGCATAAAAATACAATAATTTTGAGGAGGTAACACACCCCCAAACACATATCATTTCTTGTCCTTAAGTGATGCAAGAGAAGATAAAAAAATAGTAAAAAGTAATACCTCAGCAAAATTTTGGTTGGGATGGCAACAAATGCTGGCAAGCAGAGTTTGATTCTAATGTTGTCCTCAGAAATCTCAGTGCACAGTGCCATGCAGATAGTAATTCAAGTGCAACAATATAACTCTAGTCTAAGTGCATGATTTGTGCGCAAAGTGTGGGCAGTATGCATCTAGTGTCCGTTCACTCCCTTATCCAATTTACTTTCTAAACTCAGTTTTGTTATTTTCTATATTTTTCGTGTCGAAGGGTATTGGCATTATCTTCTAGCTTGCTTCATGGTACTGTTTAGCGTGAGTGATAAGAGGTAGTATGCCACGAATGCCCACCTTAATCCAGTTACCATTAAGCTTTCTCTTCAACTCATACACTAAGGTTTTGGACTTAAGAACTAAGAGGGAGCATACCACGAAGCCCTAAGTACTTATTATCCCTAGGTAAAGGAGAGTTCAAATTTTTTTCTTGCCTTGGCAGAACATTGCTTCCTTATTTACATTTAACCCTGGCATCATTTTTTTTCTTTTTCAAAGCTGAGCATAGTTTCAAATTACCTAAGTTTGCTAGGGAACTAGATACATACCACGTGTTAAGTGTAGAAACAATTACCTAAACTAGAGATCAATTGCCATGGCAAACATGGCATACAAATCTACTGGCATGGCAAATTGAAAATTATAAACTCATCATCGGGCAAACAAGTAGATCAAAATAAGCTTTCCTAACAGTTGTTAACAAACTTCAAATTTAAGCTGAGACAAAATTTTCTTTTTCACTTTTTAATGGTTCGGTATGCAACTACTCTACATGAACTACAAAAAATTTTAAACGTGCATGGCATGACATAAAAGTGAGAAAATGCACACCCCCAAATCCAAGATGTGCATTGCCCTCAATTCATGAAATGACACATATATACAAGAGAAACAGAAAAATAAAAATGCACGATCATGAAAATGCAAACATGAAATACGAAGGAATTAGGTAGAAGAAGACTCCCCTTCAAATGAGGCTTCATTCCGTTTGGCACGGGCTTCTTCTTATTTTCTGGCACGGGTCTTCCTCATGGATAGGCTCCCACGGTCAGGGGCCATTCTCTTCTTTCCTTTCCAACTCTGCTTGGTGGCAGTAGTGGAGGCTCCAACATCCTTCTTCTGCTTGGTAGGCTCGGCAGGTGGTGTGACTGGCGTTGACTTCGCTTTGGTGGAAGAAATATCCTCCAAATCGGAAGAGGAGTGGGTACTGGCAGATTCAACATGCACCGGGGATAGGGGAACTATTACCTCAGACTCAGAATTGGCAGAAATAACTGGACTGGTATGACTGGCTGGCTTGACTAGACTGGCTGGCATGACTAGACTGGCTGGCTGGTCGAGGATCACTGGCAGTTGGCTTGGTAGGAAAAGGTGGAAAGCTAGGCACCACATCATGAGAGAGTTTCACAAGGACATCCATGATAATGGCATCTCGTTCCTTGGTATATGGCTGCATCTTCGCATTAAGCTCATCGGCCTTCTCTAATTTTTGGAGAATAATCTCTTGGCAGGAGTACACCTGGGACAACACTACCAGCGAGTTGGCTGGCATGGTCTCTGGTACACTTGTTGGCTCTGCCCTTGGCTTCTGCTTCGGCGTGGCCAAGCTTCTCCTTTGGCTCTCCTCTAGTGAGGTTTCTCCAGATATGAGTAGTGGTGGTCGTAGCCTTAATCACCTGGCCGTGATCCTCATCCATCCTGGGCACTTCATGGCACAAACAAATATTAGAAATCAACAAAGGGAAAAATAGACTTCTCTTACCTTTGGCAGCACACTTGTAAGTTTCATCAATAATAATTTTGCTGACATTGATCTGGCAGCCTTTGATAATGCAGTGTGCAACAGGATAAGCCGGTCATCTTAGACCATTTCATTGTGCGATGTGGGTATAAGATTGTGCATGATGAAATGGTTCCATCCCCGCATCTGATGCTTCAATGCCAGCCTCTTAATAGTTCAGTGGCCGGTAGACGAAATAGTCCAGGTTGTGCCAGGCTCGCACAGGTATGCCAGAATCTTCTTTCTCTTGGCCGCATTCATAGACTCAGCGTACTCAAAGTATTCATCTCCTTTAGTTGGCAAAGAGAAAAGAGAATTAATGTAACCTTCATCAAAACAAACGCACTTACCCCGAATCATCAAGAATGGAGAATCCTTGGTCACGAGATGGGCATAAAACTCTTGCACGATAGTGGCAAACACCTCCCCTTTTTGCTGGCAGAATGAACTCCACTTATGCATATCAACGATGGACATGAATCCCAACGAGAATCCGATAGTGGCATCAGATTGGAAGTCGAAGTGTTTCTCATAAAGGAACGACCTTGAATAGAAGCTCTCATTAAATTTCTTGCGAATCTCCTCGTTGAAAAATCACTTGAAGGGAGTAGAGGATGAAGCCATTGAGATGAAAAGATGAGAATCGATAGAAAGAAGAAAAGAAAAGATTGAAGTTATTGGATATTGCTTGAGAGAAAATCAAATGAGAGTAAAAGGGAAAAGTTTTAGGGGAGTCGATTTTAATAGAATGTAAGAGAAAATAGTTGAGTGTTTAAGATTGAGTAATTAGGGTAGCTGAAAAGTAAGGGATAATGATGAGGTTTATGGAGTTTTAATATTAAAAAGGTTTAAATTTTAAATGAGAAGTGATAAGGATAAATGCATGGAAAGAATTTTGAAGTGATAGGGTAATTATGATAAGATAACCTATCATAAATATGGGCGGCAAAAAGGGTTAAATTCCCTAGATTCCCTCTCTCTTTTTTATGAAAGCTAGGGTTTTTTTCTTCTTTCACATGGAATATGTACATGCCTCTAGCATGGGCCATGGCATAACTGTTGGAAAGCACACTGGCTTATAGTCCTCATGGTAATATTCCTGGCATCAATTCTTGTCAAAATTCTTGCACACACTAAATGGTGTTGCATGGCATAGATGCAATATATGTTGCTGCTCGTCCTCTGGCACACATCGGCGAATCACTTGGTCGGCACACTGCTTGTACAATATGGGCTCATCCCAATAGTATTTCCTTACCTCTCATAAAAATCTTTTCCTGGCATTATATGCCAGGTCTGATGGTAGAATATTGCTTACCAGGTAGTTGACTATGTCAGTGTACCATGGTATAGCATCGGCTGCAAGCAAATACTCGTAAGAGAATTCGTCTCTAATTATAATGGACTTACCATCCTCAACGTGATGCTTCAACTGAGAGAGATGGTCAGCTACTAAGTTTTCACTACCTTTCTTATCTCTGATCTCCAGGTCAAATTCTTGAAGTAAAAGCGTCCATCAGATTAGTCTAAGTTTGGCATACTTCTTTGCCAAGAGATATTTCAACGCTGAATGATTTGTATAAACCACAACATTGATACCAATTATATAAGATCTAAATTTATCAAAAGCAGATACAACCGTAAGGAATTCTTTCTCAGTTGTAGAGTAATTCAGTTGTGCTTTATTCAAGGTTCTGTTGGCATAGTAGATGGCATGGAACATCTTGCTACACCGTTTTCCCAGAACTACTCCAACGGCATTATTGCTGGCATCGCACATGAGCTCAAAAGGCTCATTCCAATTCGGTGCCACGACTATGGGGGCATTAATCAATCTATCTTTAAGCTCCTGAAATGCTCTCAAACAAGAATTGTCAAATGCAAAAGTGGCATTATGTTCCAACAATGAGCATAAAGGTTTAGCAATTTTCGAAAAATCTTTAATAAATCACCAATAAAAACTAGCACGACCTAAAAAACTCCTTATACCTTTAACACTTGTTGAAGGTGGTAATTGCTTAATTAGCTCCACTTTGGCTTGATCAACTTCTAGTCCTCTCTTGGTTACCTTATGACAGAGAACAATGCCCTCCTTCACCATGAAATGGCATTTCTCCCAATTCAACACTAGGTTTGTCTCTATACATCTCTTCAAAACTTGCTCCAGGCTATGGATGCATTCCTCAAATGTTACACCAAACATTGAGAAATCATCCATGATTACTTCCATGTTATGCTCAATCATATCGGAGAAAATGGCCATCATGCAATTTTGAAATGTTGCTGGCGCATTACACAGTCTGAATGGTATCCTTCTAAAGGCAAATTTCCCATATGGACACGTGAACATGGTCTTCTCTTGGTCGTCAGGGGTGATGGCAATCTGATTATATCCCGAATAACCATCTAAAAACAGTAAAAATCTTTACCTGCCAACTTGTCCAACATCTGGTCAATGAAAGGAAATGGGAAGTGGTCCTTCCTTGTAGCCTTGTTCAACCTTCTGTAATCCATGCACACCCTCCATCCAGTGATGGTTCTAGAGGGAATCAATTCGTCCTTACTGTTTTGGATCACAATCATGCCACCATTCTTTGGCACACACTGCATCGGGCTAACCCAAGAGCTATTGGAAATGGGATAAATGATCATGGCATCCAACCATTTTATGATCTCTTTCTTTACAACCTCTTTCATGCTTGGGTTTATCCGTCTTTGGCCTTCAATGGTCCTGCATTGTATTCCTCTAGTATGGTCTTGTGCATGCAAATGGTTGGGCTAATACCTTGGATGTCTACCAAGGTCTAACCCAATGCTTGCTTATAATCTTTTAGTATTGCCAGCAGTCTTACCTCCTGATCATGAATGAGATCAATGGCAATAATCACTGGCAGAGTCGAGTTCTTACCTAAATAAGCATACTTTAAGTGTTCTAGCAGGGTTGAAGCTTCAACTCTGGTGGTTCCTCAATAGATGGCTTTGGTTTCTTTATCTCTTTGCCAGTCAAATGGAGTGGTCGAAGTAACTCACATCTTTAGCCTCCAAGGCTGATTCTACAGGTTCCTCAAACAATCCGGCTATGCCATCAAGCATGCCGTCATCACTTGCTATATCCTGGCACAACTGTGCCATCTCCAAAGTAAAGATGGACTCCATCATTTCATCGACTTGATATTCATCAGGTTCATCTGCATATTTCAAATATTGAAACACGTTAAAAGTAACATGTTGATCATTCATTCTCATGATTAGTTCCCCTTTATGAACATCAATAAGAGCCATGCTAGTAGCAAGAAACGACCTACCCAAAATAATTGGCACGTTAATATCAGCTTCATAATCCAAAATGATAAAACCAGCTGGGAAAATGAATTTGTCTACCTTTACAAACATATCCTCAATCTTACCCTTGGGATGTGTATAGGATCGGTCTGCCAATTGAAGTGTCATCGTGGTAGGTCTTGCATCTATGACAAGCTTCTTGAAAACTAATAGGGGCATAAAATTGATGATGGCTCACAAGTCGCACAGCGCCTTCCCCATGAACTTGTCGCCAATTGTGCAAGGAATAGTAAAACTCCCTGGATCTTTCAGCTTTGGTGGCAATTGGTTTAGGATCACGGCACTGCATCCCTTGGTGAGAGCAACAGTTTCAAATTCTCCCAACTTTCTCTTTTTGGACAAGTTGTCATTCATGAATTTTACGTAGTTGGGCATTTGTTCAAGGGCTTCAACCAATGGAATGTTAATTTGCAACTTTTTAAGCACTTCCAAAAAGCACTTAAATTGATGGTCCTTCTTATGCTTTTGAAGTCTTTCTGGAAATGGCGGCGGTGGATATACATATGCTTACGCTACTGGCCTTGCCAAGGCAGTGCTGGACATCTATTTTGGAATCAGTCTGCTTATCATCATTGCTGGCGTCATTGTTGGCACTGGGACTGGCATCTTGTTTGGCTCTCTTACTGGCATGATTACTGGCATCATCTACTTTCTCCTTCTCTACTTCTCTGGGTATGTCTGCTGGCACAAGCTTTGAATCTTGGTTATCGACTGGCTGCTTGACAGCCGTCTCTATTTCGCACTGCTTACCACTTCGAAGAGTTATTTCCTTGCGTTGTTTATTTTCTTTGTGCTGAGCATCTTCAGTGTCACTTGGAAAAGTACCTTGGGGTTGATTGCTAAATGCATTAGCAATCTGCCCAATTTGTATTTCCAAGTTTCTTACTGATGCCGCCAAACTTTGGACTGTTACTTCATTTCGCTCCATATATTGTGTAAGATCTCCTCCTTGGTTGCTTCATTGCCCTTGTTGGAAATTGTTCTGAGCTTTCTATGGCATGGTATTTTGATAAAATGTTGGCATGACATTGTTGTTCTGCCATTGGATGTTCTGGTGCGGGGCATTGTAGTGATTGCCTCCTTGTTTTCCCCAAGCTAAGTTAGGGTGTTGTCTCCAACCTGTATTATAGGTATTAGCATTATAAAACGACCAACATTCCCAACAAAATTTACTGACTCGGGATTAACAGGGCATTCATCCACATGGTTGTTTTCTCCACAAATGGTGCAAAACGGATCTAGTGCTTTGACTTCTTGGGCCTCATTGTTCTTTTGCAATGTTCTCACCATGCTAGTGAGGTTTGGAAATCTTGGCATGAATGGACGTGAGTTCATCAACTTTCAATTTCCCACTGACTTTAGTCTCGGTCCCAAGTCTAGCAAAATGATACTCAAAGTCATTGATCATCTCTCAAGGATATCAACAGCCTCATTGTACTTCTTATCAAGTAACGATCCGGCTGCTGAAGCATCCACAATAGTCATTGTTTGTACATTCAATCCGTTGTAGAAGGTTTGTATTTGGATCCAATTTGGAACCCATGCATTGGACACCTTTTCAACAAATCTTTAAATCTTCCCCAGGCTTCATAAAGAGTTTCATCCTCGGCCCGTTTAATGGTAATGATTTCACCATGCAACTTGGCAGTGAGTGTTGGTGGCTGAAAACGCGTCAGAAACTTCTGGCAAAGGTCTACCTAAGAAGTAACTGATCCTGGTGGAAAAGAATTGAGCCATGCCTTGGCTCTGTCTTTCAAGGAAAAAGTAAACAATTTTAGCTTCACAGTATCTCCAGATACTCCAATTTGTTGAAATAGTTGGCATATCTCCATGAATTGTTTGAGATGTTGTCTCGGGTCTCTAGTAAGTGCTCTATCGAATTGACCTACATTCAAAAGATTTTAGATCATTACGGGTTTAAGTTCAAAGTTAGACTCATCGGCATTAGTGCTAATAAGTCCTGGCATGAGATTTGCAATGTTAGGTGTTGAATGTTCTCAGATTGGCCTCTTTTCTTCTTCAACCATATTTGGGACATTAGGAGGCGGTGGTGCATTGTTATTAGGCTGATTGTCAATGGGTGGATCATTATTCACCACACCATTCCTCTGATTGCCTTGATTCATTTCTCGGTATTGCCTCTTTAACCTCCGTAAGGTTCTCTCAATTTCTGGATCGTATGGCCACTCGTCCACCATTGGGTGGTTTTTGGTCATACACCGGTGAAAACAAAGATAAAATGAAAACAAAAACAAAATAAGTAAAAATTTAAAAACAATCAAATCTGTTGCAATCCCTAGCAACGGTGCCAAAAACTTGTTGACTCTTAGGGAGGTGTGTAAAATGAATGTTGGCAAAAGGTATAAATGGTATGTATTTGGTCAAGATAAACCGTGCCAAGAGTCTTTTGTGTGCAAGTATACACGGTAGACAAGTAATACAGCTTGGTAAGCTGAGTATCGATCCCACGGAGATTGACTTGGAATTTGATTGTTTAGTTTGTTACTTGTTTTGAAAGAAAAGATTGTAGTTTAAAAGAGTTGATTTTAAAACTAAGAAAATAAAATAAAATAAAACCAAAGTGAAGTGTTGGCTAGAAAAGGTGTTTTCAAATGAATGATGATTGTTGGCAGGGAATGCCTGGTTCAAACGTGGTTCATGCTAGCCTTTACTAACAAAACTGTCTTGGCATTGGTTACCGAGCAGATTCAAAAATAGCAAAGCCTCTCTCGACGGTCATTGCCCTAAATTGGCCAATTAAAAACCCATATATCTCTATGGTGTATGTTTTCCTTAAACCAATTTGATTTAAAAACCAATCTATACTCCGTGGGGGTAGATTTCACTTCCGAAGTAAGTTCATCTATTTGAACGACTTCTCTCGAAGCTTCTCTCCCAAGTGTTTAACAACTTGATCGTTGCCAGCACAAGTCTGTTAAGATATTGGAAGGCAATAAGCTAACTGTTCCAGCTCTCGCTTTGGCACAGTACTTAGGAAAAATTAAAGTATAAAAAATAGACATTTGCCAAAAGCAGAATTATTATAAAGGAACTAAGCCATAAAAACCAACATTTAAAACCAAAACATCCCCCACCAACTATTAAATTAGTTCATGGTGTGGGGGTTAACCAACAAACCAACAAATGTTTTTAACATCACCATCATAATAAAAACTAAAGAAAAACAACTTCTGCCAGGGGAATTGGCAGAGGGGTCTCTCGATGCAGCCCTCCACGCCAGGCTCTCGGCCAAGAAATCGAACCACCCTTCCTTGGTTGCACCGACTATCACTAGCTGCTCCAACACCTCACTCTAACCACCTCTTGTCTCTTCTTTTCGATTATTTTTTTTTCTTTTTCTTCCCCCTTTTCAAATTCTTGATCGGATGTTCTTTATATAGGCGTGTAGGGGAAAGGATGAGATAAGCCTTTGAATTTGAATTTGAATTTGAAATGATCAAGAGATAAGAGATAGAGCTCTATCCGATCATGTTGATATCTTGTCAGCTTGGTGTGATAGCTTATTAGGCTAGGGCTAATGTCATCATGCCATGACCATCCTGGCACACAAGATTGGCACAACTTTGCCAACATCACTTGGCATCAGCTTTTCTGTTATTTTTTAGAAGTTGATCCAATTGCGATCTTTTAGGAGCCTGATCCTTTCCTATTTTTTCGGGGTTCATCTCTTCTTGGCATGGCTGCTGGCATACCTCTCTACTAACAAATGCTTGGCACTCATCTGGTCCTTCCGTGGCCGCAACATCTGACGTTCACCTTGGCATTCCTAACTGCATCCTACGTCCATTCCTCCTGCCATTCCACCTGCCAACCTGCGCAAAGGACACTAAAAACAACCCATGACACTGGCATAGGCAGCCTAGTAACTCTTTTATGTAAATGCATGATTCTAACAAACTAATGCAACTAAATGTACTTGAAAACAAGCAAAAGCATATCAAAATAGACATGAAAACAATACTTTTGAGGAGGTAATAGTACCGATCCCCATGCCTATTTCCAGCTTACTCGTACCAATACGAGGCCCAGTGTATCGGTACGCTCTGACCTGTAATCTTCAATTTTGCTAGTTTTTCATACAATCATGGATTCAAACATACTTTAACAAGCCATAAACATGTACACCACTAAACTAAAGATCAAACCATGCCAGAATATCAAAGAAACGTGATCAAAACCATAGCATCATGCTTCAATCATAGGTCTAGAAGCATGCTTCCTAAAAACCAATCCATCCAACGCACGAAACGTGAATCCACATTAAAACGAACATATTAAGTCTCATACAACACCACAACAACAATATAAACTTTTTCAAATTGGGAGTTGAGCAAATAACCCTCCCAATCAACAATAAACCCTATTGCCTTTATTACTGTAACCCCCTTAATCCAGCCTAGTCGCTAGACCTAACCGAGCGAGCTACATTGGGTTTGCCGAAAAAAACCCGTAAATATTTAACTTGAATTACATCCATTTTTTTCCTTTTATCTTATCTAGATGCAAACTTATAACCTATGGTGTACATACTAACAGCGGCTGAAAATTTAACTCAATCGGGCGTCGAATCGACAAACAGTTGCACAAAATTGTAATTTAAGGACCAAATTGCAATTCTATAAAATTAAAGAGACTTAATCCATTTCAAAGTTACCAAACCTTAATTAGTCAGGTTTCATGCCCACATGTCAAATTTCAGCCTCAAATAATCATCCAAACTCATTCAATAACATACATAGCATTCAGGGACCACAACAGAAGAAGCATAAACGTCCAAACATCACATTAACTAAATTAATAACTACATGTATCAGTACACGGGCAAGTGTATCGGTACGCTTTGCAAATTCTCAAAATCTAGATTCTAGTAGCTTAAAACCATACTGGTGCAGCTATTTGAGTATCATTACACCTTGCCAAAATGCCTTGCCCGTACCTAAATAATTTCTTCTGTACCGAAACCCAGTCCCAAAAATAGCTTACCTGTACTGGTACAGAGACACGCGTACCAATACGCTTAGACCTGTAATGTCCAAATTTGCAAATTTTTCATGCTTTCAAGGACACCAAAACAATCCAACATGCTCCAAACATATACACAACGTCACAAAGGAGCAATCCACAAGAATTCATCACAGGAACATTAACAAATCATGGCATTATGTTTCAAAGGATAAACTAGAGGCATTCTTCTTAAAACCAAGTCATCCAAAGCATGAATCATAAATCCAAAGCAATACCAAACATTTAAGGCCATTTACAATCTCAAAACCACATAGCAAACTTGCTAAAACAAAGAGTTTATCAAAAGCCTCTCAAAACCACAATGAACCCCATTGCCTTTATTACTACAAGTCTGGATTGGAATCATACGTTCGAAAGTTGAAGTCCTTGGATACCTTTCACTTGCTTGCTGCCTTCGAACCTTTAATTCTCTGCATTAATGGACAAAGAGAGCGTAAGCACGTAAGGTTTAGTGATTAGTGCTCAAACAACACACCATAAATGCATTTTAAGCCTCAGTTTAAGTCATATGCAACATGTATCATTGATCAACAATAATTCCCATTGCTAACCCTCAATTTAAGCCTTTCCATGCATAACAACCCATATGCAAAGCTTAAAGAGTAAACACGTATAAACCAACATTATACATTAACAACTATTGCGTGTTGTGATGTACTATAAATGATACTCAAATAGTGCAAGTATACACATCGAACAAGTAGTAAAGTGATGAGTGAGTATTATCTCCACAAAGATTGGAGGTAAATTGAGTTAAGCTCAAGCATACAAAACACAAATTGAAAGTAAATACAATAGCAAGTGGGAACAGATTAAGAAATGCTACAACAAATAATTGTAATGAAAACTGGTCTAAACTGAATATACTTTGAACGTCCTCTCACGTGTGCGAAACTCTCAACTAGGATGACAGGCCAAGTTTGTTAGGGACTCTTATGTCTAAGCCTCAAGAATATTTAGCACCTTTTAGCTCATACCATGCTTGACAGAGTTTACTAAGGTGTTTCTAAACTATCTCTAGCAAGAAACCTAATAGCCAGAATATTATGGCAATACCTCTCAGCGTGAACCCTAGCAAGCTACTAACCTTGAAGTTCTACTCCTTTTAGTCGTTAAAACTCTAAGCTTATCTCTAAGGTTAGTTAGGATTTTACCTCTCAGCATCAAACCCCATTGTCCACGCAGATCTAAGCCTAACTCTCTCGAATATTAAGCTATCCAACACCTAAGCAAAGGCTAACTCTCGAAAGCTCTTACAAGCTTAAGCCAATAAAACAATGCACAAAGCATGTAAAGAACTGGAAAATAAGCTAAACATCCATTAAAAACTTAAAACATAATCATCCAAAACAAACCCAAGCCACTTAGAGTTAGTTCATGGTTGGGAAAACATCATCCACAATCAACCATTTTAAACAACCAATTCCAAAATAAAAATGCAACAGCTAAGAATGAAGGAAACTCCCAAGCCGCCGTGGACTACCATGAACCACCCTCAGCTTGCTACTTATCTCAAAGGCCAACAAGATCTTCTCTTTGGAGTTTCAACAATGGAGGACGCAATGAAGACGAAGAAGAAGAAGAAGAAGAGTGGATGCCTCTTTCTTTCTCTCTTTCTTAGCTCACAAAGCTCCTTTTTCAGCCCCCTTTAATGTGTGTGTCCTTTTCTTTATATAGTGAGGGGTCCTAGGGTGTTGTGCACTTAATTCATAGGGAATACTCTCTTTACATGTGGGGGCACAGCTGGCTAGTGGAATTATGTGTGGGGGCTGCAAAATAGTTTTATTCCTTTGTCTTCTAGTGCACCTAGAAATGTCGTCCAAAATGTTGTGACATTTTTCCCTCTACCCAAAAATGCTCCTCAGCTTCCCTACATATCACCACACCAAAAAAACCTCTCCTAAGCAGCGCCAATTTTATAAATAAATAAAAACAACCAAGCAAACACCACCATATGCAATTATATGAATTAAATGCAACTATATGCAATGAAATGAGATTGAAACTAAGCAATAACCTAAGTAAAAAGGCATGAAATGTATCATTTTTACAAGGTTAACACACCCCCAAACTTAAGCTATTGCTTTTCATCAAGCAATGACTAGTGAAAAACAGAGAAAAACTATGGCAAGGTTCAGATCAAGATAGAGTTATGGTATAAATTTCAGTCCTTAGGAAATATGGGCTTCAACATGCTAGACAGTTTTGAGATTTTAAGAACTTTTCCTTAGGACAAGATCCTTTGCATGTGTGTACGTAATTGCATCAAATCTATGCTTAACAGAGCTAGAAAAATTCTAGGCAAGTTCTCTCTTATACCCTAGCATTTGTTAATCAATTAAGCACAAGTTTACTCCCATAACTCTAACTTCTTTTTCTTTTGTTTTTCTTTTATTTCTACTTCTATGAAGGGAGTCAGCTCATCACAACTACCGTCCTTAACTCTAGATGAATATGGAATGAACATTTCATCCCCGAGCTAGTAAGTAGAGTAATCCTGTGACTACTTTCATTCACTCATTTGTTGTTGCTGCCATTTATTTAAACACAGTATCCATGTAAATAACATAAAGAGGAGTGTCCCTCTACAGCTATGCCGAAGCATTTATTTGTAACCAACACATATAATAAACAAAAAGGGAGTTCAAATAAGCCTTTTATGCTTTCATTTATCAATCATACTAAGGCATGCAAGAGATTTTTTCACCAAAATTATCTAACATCCTTAAGCATAAAGAGTATGCAATCGTGTAAGGTTTTAATTTCAAAGCATCAAGCCCTAAAGGCAGTTCTACCAATCTCAACAGTTATATACATTTAATCCATCTATAGCCATAAAAAATTCTCATCATCGGACATCGTCAATTTATGCATAAGAACTGTCTTTAAACCAAGCAAAATGCCATAGCAAAAACTGTTCATAACTACAAATGCAAATGACTAACTATGAACACTACATCCCCCAAACTTGAAGAAGGAATTGTCCTCAATGCATGAAAATTAACTAAAACTAAACTAAATGCAATGCAATGCAAGGTACCTTGACTAACTCTACTTTGATGGTGGTGGGGTTGTCTTGTGCGCCATATGCTTGACGCGCCTCTTCTTTAGTGCTGAGGTGTTGTAATTTGGTGTGGCATTGTAGTAGGAGAGACATCATCATTCATCTCATCGTTTGTACTAGCAGTGAATGGTCTTCTTCCTTAGTAGGTTTTGCATCCATGGGGCTTTACCCTTGTCCACATGTTTAGGAGCCTGTTTTGCTAAAAAAACTAATGTTAAAATTAAACAATAAAGCAAATAAAAACAAACAAAACAAAACAAAACAAAAATTGCTATAGCAGAATTTAGAGAGGATTGAAGGGATGCAAACTCTCAAACATCCTAAATTGATGTGGCAATTTTTGTCACGTTTGATTGGAGCACCATTATAGACCAAAATGCCCTACACATATAACAGATCCACCTTTAATATATTTTGCATGGGCATTTCTTGTCTTCCATATATGTTTGACATCTCTTGGCATCTATCGCAAGACTTATATAAATCTTGGGTATCCTTGAATAGTGTAGGCCAAGAGAACTAAGATTGTAGGACCTTTTCATCAGTCTTCTCTCCTCCAAAGTGCTATCCACATGAAATTGAATGACAGTGGATTAGGATATCTTTTTTCTCTTCTTTGGGGACTGTTAAGTGATCAAAAGTACTATTTTATAGCCCTTTTTACTCATAATATTGTTAGACTTAGGCTCATTTTAGTTGCATTATTAGGCATTCATGCATATTTTCATGATTTCCTTCATCGTCGTGCTTGATTTCATAATTTAGTTGATTTTGTGGAAAAAGGTACTGTTGTTGTGTGTTATTTTGTGCAGGACTGGACTGTCGTGGCAATTAGGAATTGTCGTGGAGATTAAGGAAGGAAACTGAAGGATCTGCCAAAGCAATCGAAGCTGTTTCCCAAATGCCAAACTGGGGGGTCTGCCAAAGCAAACGAAGCTATCTTCTAAATGCCATGCTGAGAAGATTGCTGAAGCATGTCAGGACAAATCCACTTCATTAGGGATAAGCACGAAAAGCAAGAGATAAATCCCAAAGAATTGGATTTCCATGAAGCATTTAATGAAGATTTAAATTCAGATTTATGAGGAGTTATTGGAGATCAAAGGGAGGTTAAATTCCAAGAGTTTTAGGAAACGTTTTTGGAGGAATTAATATATAATAAAAGAGATCTATTTCTTTTATTCTATTTAATTCCAACTTAACTTCCTCCTCAAGAAAGACTTTGACCTAGCCGCCTACTTGGATGAGAGTTCGATTGGAGAGGTGCGATTGGGAGAGAAATCTAGGGCTGCTCGACATCTTCTTATTTTTCCTCTTTATTCCATTAGATTCATGTTTAGGGATTTTATTCTTGAGTTTATTTTGTGCCCAGCCATGAACTAAACTTATTTGGCTTGGGTTATTGTGTTTTTGTGGTTGTGAGAATGATTGGATTTGTTTAGGTATTGAGTTTGCAATTTTACTTCAAAGTTTGTCCATTCTTGATTCTTAATTTTGTTTGCGAGTGAATTGGGAGAGGATCTCGTGAATTCATCCATTTATCTAATATCGGGAGAGTTATATTCAAGAAATGAATGAGCATGGTTTTCATACAATCGATCGATGGTGAAGACTAATTCGACTTAGGGATAAGTTGCAAATTTCAACGGCTAAAAGGAGCGCAAGATAGGTTGTTGTCCACCCTTGGTTCACGCAGGGATGTATTATCAAGGCATGCGCAATTAACAGCATTTTGAGTTAGGGATAACGAGAAACCATCGAAGAATGCTTCGCCAAAATTTGAAGGTTGTCGCATAATTGCCCCAGCAATCGCTCCATTCCCAGACTTGCTGAGGCAATTGCAGAATTGTTCAGGTTGTTGCAGATTTGCCCCAGTAATCTGACTGGATCCAATTGTTGAAGCGATTGAGCTACTCTAGCACTTAATTACCACGACGGTCCATTCAATTATCACGCCACGATTCACGATAACCCGGCCTACTCTCTCTTATTTAATTACATCTTCTTTTTATTTAATTGTTCTTTTATTTTCTTGTTAATTAGAACTCCTACGATCACCTACTTGTGTTTTTACTTTCAGTGCGAGAAGTTAGATTCCCAAAGTAGCACCAATCCCTGTGGAGACGATATCTATACTATACTATAACTTGCGATGTATACACTTGCACCAATTACGAAGCACTTAATACGCGCAATAGGGACGCATCTTCTAATCATTTGGTCAGTACATTCTTTGAAGAGGTAGGGGTCATCCCAACGACAATAAGGAACATCGTGCATGAACTTGTTCTTTCCCTAGCTATTCAAATCAGGAGGAAAAATACCATTAATAAGAAAATTGACAATGTTAGCATACCACGGAATTGCCGCAACAAATAATAATTTCTTATCAAAGAATTATTCCTTATCTCTATTTCATTCCCTAGTTCTTTCATAATTTCTAGCCTAGAAAGGTGATCAACTGCTTGGTTTTCAGTGCCTTTCAAATCAGTAACGGTCCAACCTAAAGCCTTTTTATGTTGCTTTAAAATATGAATCAAGCTACTCTCTTACTCAGGCTTAAGATTACCAGCACTAATCACAAGCAAAGTCTCATTGGACCCCTAATAAGCATGCTTAAGGTATGAAGGTAAGGACTTTAATTCTAAAGTGTGTGGGTGCTCAAATGAGAGTTTAGGGGAACTGAATTCAGCAAAATCTAAGGGTTTAAATTGCATACCTGGTCTAGCTATGAGTAAGCTAGACTGTTGTAGATCCCTTGGATATTCCTTGAGCTCATCGTTGTCTTCTGCATCAAGTTTCAGGTAACCATCATTGTGCAAAAAATTGCTGCAGCAAAATTCCGAAGCTTTCTTTTCCATCATAGATTCTACATCTTGAAGCAATAGACACTCCCTAGAATCATCAGCATATTTGAGAGTGTTGAAGACATTGATAGTTATCCTTTGGTCATCCATTCCTACGGGTGGGGGGTTATCTTTTGTTGTGGCAATATTTTGCCTGCCATTATCGGGTCCACTCATGGAACCCTTACCCTTGCTCTCCATCGAAGGTGAGTCCTTTTGCAACTAAGATTCTTCATGCACAATCTCATGGCTGGGTTTTTTGAATGTCTCCCCCTAAACTTAGCTTTCTTGGTGATCTGGGTGCCACTCCTTAAGGTGAATGCACTACATTTCTCCTTGCCTTGAGCTTTAGTGACTTTAGTATCACTTGGTAGACTGCCTTGTGGGCGTGCACGTAATGCTTGAGCAATTTAACCCACTTGAGTTTCCAAAGCTTTCAAAGACGAATTGTGGCTTTGTAGCAATGCTCCTTGGCTCTTAATAGATGCAACTTGTTCTTGAAATAAAGCCTTCGTAGTCATCATAAAGTCTTGGAAAGTAGCTTACAAAGAGTTGGCGTTCAATGAAGATGCTGACCCATTGTTAGTATTTTGCCATGGCATATTTTGTTGAAAACCTGGGGGTGCGGTCAGATTTTGTTGCCGATTCAAGCTGCTGGTATTGTTGATTCCGTGATTCCCCCAAGAAAAATTAGGATGCTGACTACATCCTGGGTTATAAGTGTTCGAACAGGGGTTGTTGTTTCTCCTATTGAAGTTTCACACGTAGTTGGTAGACTCGTGGTTATCAGGGCACTCGCTCACATGATGAATACCATGGCAAAGTGCACAAGAAGAGCTTGCAACCTTGACTTCCTTCACTTCACTAGAACGTTAGAGATTCTTCAAAATGTTTGTAATTGCTAACAATTGAACTGAAACATAATCCTTATCATCAAGATCAAATGTCCCTTGAGTCGTCCTCCCCGTTCCTAGTCTTGAAGAAGGGAAGTGACAGTCGTTGTTTGCTATCCTATCAAGGATACCAAATGCTTCTGCGGGCGACTTGTCCAGCAAAGTTCCATTTGCTGAAGCATCTAGCATCATCCTCGTGGGAGCATTGACACCATTGTAGAAGATCACAACTTGCGTCCAATCGTAGAAACCATGATTTGTACATTTGCAAAGTAGTCCCTTATATCTATCCCAGCACTCGAGCATCGACTCGTCATCAGCTTGACGAAAGAAAGCAATATTATTCCTTAGTTGGGCGTTCATGTTGGGTGGATTATACTACAACAAAAAGATCTTGCATAAGTCTGTCCATGATTTCGTCTAGCTGGAAAGTACTCCACTAAGACACGCCCTTGCTCGATCTCTCAATGAGTATAGGAATAACTTTAATTTCAGCACATCCTCATGCACACCTTGCTATCGAAAGGAGTCACACACCTCCAGAAAAACACGTATATGCTGTCTTGCATCCTCATGTGGTGCACCACCAAACTGTCCAATAGAGTTCAACATGTTGAACATCACCGGTTTGAGCTCAAAGTGGGATGCCTAAAACTCGAGATCAATAATCCCAGGTTTGAGATCATCCAAGATGGATGCTAAATAATCTCTAATAGGTCTTGGTCGAGCTACAACTCCATCTTTACAAATTGCTGCAGTATTTTGATCTCCAGGGTCTTCAACTGTATTTTGAACTCCGTACATGGTTCTTGGAACACATCTTCTTCGATGAAATAATCGTTCAATCTCAACTTCAAAAGGGAGTAATGGTTCATCAGGTCTTCTTCAGGTCATGCAACAACACAACACCTAAAAAAGGTAAACACAAACAACAAATAAATCTAAACAAAAAGAAGAAATAAAATGGTGCAAAAACTAAACTCAAAATAAAAAATTGTCAATCCCCGGCAACAGCGTCAAAAAATTGTTGCGTGTTGTGATGTACTATAAGTGATACGTAAATAGTGCAAGTATACACATCGAACAAGTAGTAAAATGATGAGTGAGTATCATCTGCACAGGGATTGAGGTAAATTGAGTTTAGCTCAAGCACACAAAACACAAATTGAAAGTAAATGCAATAGTAAGTGGGAACATATTAAGAAATGCTACAACAAATAACTGTAATGAAAATTGGTTTGAACTGAATATACATTGAACGTCCTCTCACGTGTGCGGAACTCTAAACTAGGATGACATGCCAGGTTTGTTAGGGACTCTAATGCCTAAGCCTCAAGAATATTTAGCACCTTTCAGCTAACACCAGGCTCGACAGAGTTTACTAAGGTGTTTCTAAACTATCTCTAGCAAGAAACCTGATAGCCAGAATGCTATGGCAATACCTCTCAGCATGAACCCTAGCAAGCTACTATCCCTGAAGTTCTACTCATTTTAGTCGTTGAAACTCTACACTTATCTCTAAGGTTGGTTAGGATTTTGCCTCTTAGCATCAAATCCCATTGTCCACGTAGATCTAAGCCTAACTCTCTCGAATATTAAGCTATCAAACACCTAAGCACGTATATGCTTACATGTGACGGTACAAAGGCGCGCGTACCGATACGCTTATACCTATAATGTCCAAATTTGCTGATTTTTCATGCTTTTAAGGATACCAAAACAATCCAACATGCTCCAAACATATACACAACGTCACAAAGGAGCAATCCACAACAATTCATCACAAGAACATCAACAAATCATGGCATTATGTTTCAAAGGATAAACTAGAGGCATGCTTCCTAAAATCCAAGTCATCCAAAGTATGAATCATAAATCCAAAGCAATACCAAACATTTAAGGCCATTTACAATCTCAAGACAATATAGAAAACTTGCTAAAACAGAGAGTTTCTCAAAAGTCTCTCAAAACCACAATGAACCCCGTTGCCTCTATTACTACAAGTCTAGATTGGAATCATAAATCCAAAAGTCGATTTCCTTGGATACCTTTTGCTCTCTTGCTGCCTTCGAACCTTTAATTCTCTACATTGATGAACAAATAGAGCGTAAGCACGCAAGGCTTAGTGATGAGTGCTCAAACAACTCACCATCAATGCATTTTAAAATAGTTTTCCTAAAACCACATTGAAATCACCATTTCAATCAACTTATAAAACATCATGCCTTGAAAACCATGCACTTAACACTTTCAAAAACCAGCATATTAAACCATATGCAACATGCATCATGGATCAACAACAACTCCCATTGCTAACCCTTAACTTAAGCATTTCCAAGCATAACAACCCCTATGCAAAGCTTAAAGAGTAAATAGGTATAAGCCAACATTATACATTAACAACCATCAACATGATACATCAACAATTATATTGTTTTTCAAGTGATCATTAAACCAAGTTCCACTTTCCAAAATATTACATCGGATACACGGATTCAACAAGTGTCCTCTCAACACTTCATGCCATCTCAACCGGAATTATGGTACCACTTACAACCCAGGGACACTAACCCCAATCATTAGTTAGATGCATAATCCGCTAATGGGAGTTTTCGATACCATATAACCCCTCAACCGTTAGGGTACTTGGCCGGAGTATTCAGTACACCCTATAAACCCCTCGACGTCCTAGGCGACTTTTTAAAGTGCACTGTCAATCCTATGGCTAGCCAACTATATCCGATAACATTTTAAACCACATCACTTGCCAATATAATTCATTATTAACAATGTACCTCACTATTTTAATATGCATCATACCAAACCATTTCCAAAGCAACAAACCATGCTTTAAAACAAGTATTTCAACATACTTATATGGTTCATTTACCAATGCATACATCATGATTATATGATCAAAAACAATATACAACATACTTTAAACATGCTTTAACAGTAGGTACCATGTCATTTAAAACAAGTGCATAAAAAACATTTCATACAAGCACGTCCGAGGGAGAAATCTCTTTATACTTACTTCTAAGTTTAAACCAGTGGTTCAAGCTAAGTTTAAACTCTCAATATCACCTTTAAACCATTTCAAAGATGAAATCCACATCCTCACTCATTGACAACGCAAAGCCTCATTCGCCGATGCAAATTACTCCTCCAAAGCTTCTGAAGCGACACTTCAAGCTTGAGGATCAACCTCCCTTGATTTCACCACAAAAAAACAAAGGATCCAATGCATCAAAATGCATTCACAAAACCAAAAACATCAATCCACAAGAAACCTCTACAAACTCTAGCTGAAACCTTTCCAAAACTACCGAAATCAACATCTAACATCTTCCAAACAAGTGCATAAAAACCATTCCGTAAAAGCTCGACCGAGGGAGAAATGTTTTTATACTTACTTCTAAGTTTAAACTAGCAGTTCAAGATAAGTTTAAACTCCCAATATCACCTTTAAACAATTTCAAAGATGAAATCCACGTTCTCACTCACCAACAACGCAAAACCTCATTTGCCAACGCGAATCACTCCTCCAAAGCTTCTGAACCGACACTTCAAGCTTGAGAATAAACCTCCCCTGATTTTACCACACAAAAATAGAGGATCCAATGCATCAAAATGTATTCATAAACCCATCAACATCTATCCACAACAATCCTCTACAAACACTAGCCAAAACCTTTCCAAAACTACCGAAAAATCAACATCAAAAACCTTCCACACTTAACCCAGTCAAAACCTAAAGGTTTAATCCAACAATTAACTTTCATTGTCATCCAAAAATAACATAACATCATCCTTATACTTCCAGTATACATTAATCAACCAAAACTCACCAAAGACAACACTAACAACCTAACCAATTAGAGATTCACATAGTTTTGGGATTCCAATGTTAAATTCAACTTATTAATATTATAAAACATCAAAATCATGATTATAATCAATCAAGAATTCATCAAAAATAGATCCGAAATGAAAATCACTTAATCTCATCAATTAAACCTTGATTTAACCAAATTGCATAATTAAATCATTGAAACTCATTAGAAAACATTTATAAATGATCAATAAATTCAGAATTTCAGTAAAGAATCATACATTAGAGGGGAAGGACGAAGCTCACCTCTAATGTTGACTTTCCTCCTTAATTGTATTGATTTACATGAGAAAATAAGATTAAAACAATAAGGTTTTGATAGGAAACGATTAAGAACTCATTTGACATTAAAATATTAAGGAAATCAAGAAGTTACTTGAATATTTTGAAGAAGAGAAGAGTGTTTGGCTGAAGAGAATTTGAGAGAAAATTTTTTAGAGAAAAGTTAGTTACATAAAGTTTGCTTAGGAAATTAATTATAAAATTAATTTTCAAAATCTATTTATACTCTTCCCAAATCTTTTAAAATAGCCAATTAAGGAGAAAAGTCTGATATTAGACTTTGGGAAAATAGCTCCTTAAATATTCAAAGTTTTGACCCTTTACAAAATAGTCACCAATAACAATTTTCATTCTTTACATTTTGGTCACTAGCCAAAATGTCACATTTCTTAATTCCATTTTTCAAAATTGACTTTACCAAAAATATTCATATATTAAATAATGATTTTTAAATAGTTTCCCAAAAATTTTCTCACTCAAAAATATTTATTCCGATTTTAATCCTGAATCTGACTTAAATCTCTAACCATGTCCACTGGACCGTCTAATCAGCCTATAAACCGCTAGGCCCAAAGCCGGGGAGTTACAACTCTCCCCCAGTTAGGAAATTTCGTCCTCGAAATTTTTACCGAAGAAAACGAGTGTGGAAACTGTTCCATCAAATCTGCCTTAGTTTCCCACATGACCTACCCAACTCCACGGTGTCCAGAGGACATCAATTCAAATCTTGGATTTTCGAATTGAGAGAGAACACCTTCACAAGTTCAATCATTTTACCACGCAGAACTTTACTACATGAATCAAGATCTCAATAGATTCCTCATCAAAAGACAAATTTGGTCGCAACTCAATACTCTTAACCGGCATAACATACGATGGATCTTACTGATACTTCCGCAACATCGGCACATGAAACGCATCATGAATTTTCTCCAACTCAGGAGGCAACTTCAAACGATAAGCAACATGACCTACACACTCCACAACCTCTTACGTCTAATAAACCTCAGACTAAGCTTACCCTTACGTCCGGACTGCATCACCTTCTTCCAAGGTGACACCTTTAAAGACACATGATCAACAACCGCGTACTCAAACTCCCTACGTTTCAAATCCATGTAGGATTTCTGGCGATCTGAAGCCGCTTTTAAGCAATCACAAACAAGCTTTACCTTCTCATTCGTTTCTTTCAACACATCCGGCACATAAACATGCTTTTTACCAACCTCGGCCCAACACAAAGGCGTACGACACTTCCTACTATACAAGGCCTCATACGGTTCTATTTGTAAAATGGCCTGATAATTGTTATTATAAGCGACCTCCACCAAAGATGATACGAAGTACTGAATTTCAACCGTGTACCTAAAGCTCGATGGAAACACTCCCCAAAACCTCGCTATAAACCACAGATCTCAATCCGATACTATGAACTTAGGCACACGATACAAACGTAGAATCTCAGCAACATACAATTCTATCAACTTATCCAAGATATACGTCATATTCCCTAACACAAAATGTGCACACTTCGTAAACTGATCAACAATAACCCAAATGGAACCCTTTTTAGTGGGCATCAACGGCAACCCAAACACAAAATCCATGCTGATTCTCTCCTACTTCCACTATGGTATCCTTAACAGTTGCAACAACCTGGAAGGAAACTAATGTACAGCCTTAACACGCCGACATACCATGCACTTAGCAACAAAACCAGCCAAAAAACCTTTCTTTAAACCAATCCAATAGTACTCTTTATTCAACCCCCGATACATCTTAGTACTACCGGGATACATAGCAAAAGGACTAGCATGCGCCTTAGACAAAAATGGTACACCTCAACTCATCATCACTAGGCACCGCTATCTGATCCTTGAAACACAACACCTCATCATCATTAAAGCAAAAATCCACCGGATTTCCATCCATGATATCCCTAGCATGTGGTACCAACGCATCATCATAAGGTTGCTTCTACTTATTCAATTGTGACAAAAATGGCTTTACTTGCAACTCAGCCAACAAACTTCCATCCCACGTCACACTTAACCGCGCAAACATCTCCCTCAACTCTACCACAACTCCCCTACTCAAAGCATCGGCTACAACATTAGCCTTCTTCGGATGATATTCAATCATCATATCATAATCCTTAAGCAACTCTAACCATCTATGTTGCTTAAGACCCAAATCCTTTTGTGTCATCATTTTTTTCAAACACTTATAATCCGTGTACAAGACACACTTCTCACCATAGAGATAATGTCTCCAAATCTCTTAAGCAAACACAACCGCGGCAAGCTCAACATCATGCGTAGGAAAATTGCGCTCATGCACCTCCAACTATCTAGATTCACAAGCTACAACTTTGCTTGCAATGTAACAATCTTAGAGGATTCCTCAATAAACCTCGATACTAATTAATTGAATCTAGAAAACCCATGAACTTCCAACTCCAACCTTGGCTGCTTCAAAACTAACAAAAATCAAACTTTTGAGAACCAATCTTTAACACCCTCTTCAAACCTTGAGAACTCCAAAGAACCACATTACCAAAGCTACTTACATAAGCTACCTTTCTTACACCATCACTCCATCGACCTCCAAACAGTCATCCATAAGTGTTAACACATGTATCCATGATTACTTATATGCCATCATAGATGTCTATGTGTATGTACGTAAAACCTCTAATGTCATGCCCAAATGTATGCCTGTAATGGCATATTTAATATATACATATAAGTGTTTTTGCATTGTGCATGTTAAACTATTCACACTTACTAATAACGTTCTTAGAACCAATATTCCTTCCAACATACCCAAAACTTGCACTTTCCCAAGTAAAGAGCAAACATTCACTTCTCCACAAAAAACCTGCTAAACCATTCATACTTGTCGATCAAGATCCTTCTCAGTACCTTTGCACACGAGAAGATCATCAATAAACACAACAATAAACTGATCCAAAAACTCATGGAATATCTGATTCATCACATCCACGAATGCAACCGGCGCATTGGTCAAACCAAACGGTATCACCAATAACTTACAATGCACGTACCTCGTAAGAAAGGCAGTCTTAGGCACATCCACATCATTTACCTTCAACTGCTAATACCCCGACCTCAAATCAATTTTAGAAAACACCGAAGCACCTCTAAACTGATCAAACAAATCATCTATTCATGGCAAATGATACTCATTCTTAATCATCAACTTGTACAATTGACGGTAATCATTACACATTCGTATAGTGCCATCTTTCTTTTCACAAACAACAATGGCGCACCCCACAGCGAAACACAAGGCCTACTAAACCCTCGATCAAGAAACTCCTGAATTTGCATCTTTAACTCCTTCAGAAAAACACCCAGAAACCCATATACGATACGAATGTCCTGTACACACACCTCATTCGATCTCGATTCCACAACATAGACTAGACATGCTTGACATCCAAAATCCATCAAACGACTCGCTTCTAGAGCTGAAACAAATTAGGCAAGAACTTAGAATTCTCAGCCATGATTACCACCTCGTAATCATCAGCAAGTTCAAGGAAACTCGCTTAGTTTTAGAATCAACCACAACCTTATGCTCAGTCAACCAATCCATACCTAGGATTACATCAAAACCGTGAGATGGCAACTCCATCAAATCAACCGCAAACACATGACCTTGAACAGTCAAAGGATATCTCCCAAATAACCTTATCGTAACGACCATCTCACCGAAAGAACTAGTTACTTGCATACCCATATCTCTACACTGAAACTGCCCTCGGCCATGACCACGACCTCTCATGGTGCAACCACAAGTGTCCTGGCCTGTACAGCCACCAACAAAGGACAATCACGTCTCAAACGATCACTCAATCCACAATTCCAACAAGAATTAGAAACAACAAGTGCAACGGCCCATCCCCACCAACCAAACATGGGCAGTCCCACCTCATACGATCACACGATCCACAAACCCAACAGGTATTAAGCGCTGCTCTAACCTGTTACTTTAACCTGTGGTCCTCGCCCAGCACTACCTCTACCCCACCTTAACCCAAGGTGATACCTCTTATCATGTTGTTTCTTAAAATGGCCACCACCGGAACCAGAGTCTGCAACTCTCTTGCCATAGCCAAAACCTCCCACACAAACTGATAAACCCAGGTTCTGCTTATTATCCTTCGTCCATATAACCAACATATCGAAAACGGTGTAGTCAGAAGCCAACATGTATATCTTAACATCATGTACCAATCCGCAACAGAATCGGTCACATCGATGGCTCTCATCTAGTACCAGTTCAAGAGCAAACCAACTCAACCGAACAAATTGTACCTCAAACTCAGACACAAACATATTGCCTTGAACCTAGGCCATAAACTCACATTTCTTTTCATCCAAGTATCTAACTCCCAGATACTTCTTCTTAAAGATAGTTCAAAAGAACTCTCAAGTCACAACACTGGATTCTACGCCGACAACCATAGTTGTCCACAAACTATACGCATCTCCTAGCAACAGAAACACAACACATCTTTAACTTACGGGTATCATTACACCCCATTGGGTCCAAAATTCGATTAGTATAGGCCATCCACTCCTTGGATACCTCAGGTGCCATCCTTCGAAACTCAACTCCTCCCAAACTACGGAGGCGCTCTAACAGTAACACACGATCATCCAACAGCTAGTGCAATCATATGAACTCCAGCAACGGCAGCTTAAAAAGCTCCAGACATTGCCTATATCAAAGGTGCCATGTCACCCAACACTGGCCCAATTGGCACAGGTGGTACTTACTTCAGGGTGAAAACCCCCCAGAAGATATAGCATTCTCCTCAACTCCTTACCCAACGACAACAACACTCGTGTTAGTTCTTAATTCTCCCCTCGGTCGTAACATAACACATTTTTAAAGGCATGATAAGTACACCGAAACAAAAACAATCAGACCAGCTTCAATTGAGGTTCTAAGAGTTCTCTTCCAAATCAAAACATTTCAGACTATAGTAATAAGGCATGATAATTACACCAGAAGGATTTTGCCTCTCAGCATCAAACCCCATTGTCCACGTAGATCTAAGCCTAACTCACTCGAATATTAAGCTATCCAACATCTAAGCACGCATATGCTTCCTTGTACCGATACAAAGACACGAGTACCGATATGTTTGGACCTATAATGTCCAAATTTGCTGATTTTTCATGCTTTCAAGGATACCAAAACAATCCAACATGCTCCAAACATATACACAGCGTCACAAAGGAGAAATCCACAACAATTCATCATAGGAACATCAACAAATCATGTCATTATGTTTCAAAGGATAAACTAGAGGCATGCTTCCTAAAAACCAAGTCATCCAAAGCATGAATCATAAATCCAAAGTAATACCAAACATTTAAGGCCATTTACAATCTCAAAACCAAATAGAAAACTTGCTAAAATAGAGAGTTTATCAAAAGCCTCTCAAAACCACAATAAACCCCATTGCCTTTATTACTACAAGTCTAGATTGGAATCATAAATCCGAAAGTCGAAGTCCTTGGAAACTCTTTGCTCCCTTGCTACCTTCGAACATTTAATTCTCTACATTGATGGACAAAAAGAGCATAAGCACGCAAGGCTTAGTGATGAGTGCTTAAACAACTCACCATCAATGCATTTTAAAATAGTTTTCCCAAAACCACATTGAAATCACCAATTCAATCAACTTATAAAACATCATGCCTTGAAAACCATGCACTTAACACTTTCAAAAACCAGCATATTAAACCATATGCAACATGTATCATGGATCAATAACAATTCCCATTGCTAACCCTCAATTTAAGCCTTTCCATGCATAACAATCCATATGCAAAGAGTAAACACGTATAAACCAACATTATACATTAACAACCATCAACATGATACATCAACAATTGTATTGTCTTTCAAGTGATCATTAAACCAAGTTCCACTTTCCAAAATATTACATCGGATACACGGATTCAACAAGTGTCCTTTCAACACTTCATGCCATCCCAACCGGAATTATGGTACCACTTACAACCAGGGACACCAACCCCAATCATCGGTTAGATCCGTAATCCACTAATGGGAGTTTTCAATACCATATAACCCGTCAACCGTTAGGGTACTTGGATGGAGCATTCGGTACACCCTATAAACCCCTCGACATCCAAGACGACTTTTTAGAGTGCACTATCAATCCTATGGCTGGCCAACTATATCTGATAACATTTTAAACCATATCACTTGCCAATATAATTCATTATTAACCATGTACCTCACTCTTTTTTATATGCATCATACAAAACCATTTCCAAAGCAACAAACCATGCTTTAAAACAAGTATTTCAACATACTTACATGGTTCACTTACCAATGCATACATCATGATTATATGATCAAAACAGTATAACATACTTTAAAACATGTTTTAACAGTAGGTACCATGTCATTTAAAACAAGTACATAAAAAACATTTCATACTGTCCGAGGGAGAAATCTCTTTATACTTACTTCTAAGTTTAAACCAGTGGTTCAAGCTAAGTTTAAACTCCCAATATCACCTTTAAACCATTTCAAAGATGAAATCCACGTTCTCACTCATTGACAATGCTAAGCCTCATTCGCCGATGTAAATTACTCCTCCAAAGCTTCCGAATTGACATTTCAAGCTTGAGGATCAACCTCCCCTGATTTCACCACACAAAAACCGAGGATCCAATGCATCAAAATGCATTCACAAACCCAAAAACATCAATCCACAACAAACCTCTACAAACTCTAGCCGAAACCTTTCCAAAACTATCGAAATCAACATCTAACATCTTCCAAACAAGTGCATAAAAACCATTCCGTAAAAGCACGACCGAGGGAGAAATCTTTTTATACTTACTTCTAAGTTTAAACCAATGTTTCAAGCTTAATTTAAACTCCCATAAATCACCTTTAAAACATTTCTAGGTTGAAATCCACGTTCTCACTCACCAACAACGCAAAACCTCATTTGCCAATGCGAATCACTCCTCCAAAGCTTCCGAACCGACACTTCAAGCTTGAGAATAAACCTCCCCTGATTTCACCACACAAAAATAGAGGATCCAATGCATCAAAATGCATTCATAAACCCAGAAACATCTATCCACAACAATCCTCTACAAACACTAGCTGAAACCTTTTCAAAAACTACGAAATCAACATCAAAAACCTTCCACACTTAACCCAGCCAAAACCTAAAGGTTTAATCCAACAATTAGCTTTCATTGTCATCCAAAAACAACCTAACATCATCCTTATACTTCCAGCATACATTAATCAACCAAAACTCACCAAAGACACAACACTAGCAACCTAACCAATTAGAGATTCACATAGTTTTGGGATTCCAATGTTAAAGTCAACTTATTAACATTATAGAACATCAAAATCATGATTATAATCAATCAAGAATCCATCAAAATTAGATCCGAAATGAAAATCACTTAATCTCATCAATTAAACCTAGATTTAACCAATTTGCATAATTAAATCATTGAAACTCATTAGAAAACATTTATAAATGATCAATAAATTGAGAATTTCATTAAAGATACATACATTAGAGGGGAAGGACGAAGCTCGCCTCTAATGTTGACTTTCCTCCTTAATTGTATTGATTTACATGAGAAAATAAGATTAAAACAATAAGGTTTTGATAGGAAACAATTAAGAACTCATTTGACATTAAAATATTGAGGAAATCAAGAAGTTACCTGAATATTTTGAAGAAGAGAAGAATGTTTGGCTGAAGAGAATTTGAGAGAAAATCTTTTAGAGAAAAGTAAGGAAATGAATAAGTTTACTTGAAACCTAAGAAATCTCTCCTAACTTCAATCATAAGATACTTAAGTTGCCTGAATAATGGAAGACCTTGGACAATTTGGCATGGTGCAGAGGTATATTTTAGGGACTACGACCCATGAGCTACGGCTCGGGGGACGCCCCATTATATATGTGATATATTGGCGACAGTAGGAGGCAACAGGGAAGATGATAAGGAGATTGGCGACAGTTGGTTGGATAGTTGAGAAGTTAGGTATGGTTATGTTTCCGACACTAGTCATTGCTATGTGTTTGAGCTATGTGTAACTCAGACCAATGCTTTCCATGTTCAAATGTGTTCCAGGGCAAATGTTTTAAAAGATTGAACTCAGATATCCAATTTTGAAGTAAAACTCTGACGAGTAATATATGAATTCAGATAAACTTCGATAAGTATTTTGCTATGATTTATCAAGAAATCCGAAAGCTTTAATAAGAATTCCTATGAGTCTGAAAAGACTTCAATAAGATAAGTACAACCTATGATAAGATCGACAAGAGATTCGATAAAAAAAAGTCAGTTAAAATCTGAAAAGAGCTATTCAGTAAAGCTTTGTAAGTGTATGAATCCAACGAAGGCTTCTATAAATAGAGATTGTTAATCTAAGATTAATGCATAGGAATTAAATACTAACCTATGCTTGAATATTCTTTAGATTTCCATTTAATATCCTGAACATTATGCTCGTTGTTTTAATATTACTACCTCACTTGGGCTATTTAAGCCTAATGCATTCATATCATGCATTTGCAGGTGTTGGTCTTCTATTTGCTAATCGTGTGTTGATGTTGCAAGTCACTTTGTTGTTTTTGTGAAATGTTTAGTACTCCTGTTAAGAACTCCTAGATTGGTGGCATATAGTATTAGTATAAGCATTTTAGTATATGAAGAATTATCATTTCGATGTATTTTCCTTGATACGTAATATTTCTAAATTAAGGGCACGACCTATTTGTCAATTGAATGAAATGACGGTATCAATTCTTTGTTATGCGTAGGTACGTTGGTTAGCTAGACGATGTTCATATTGATACTTGATTTGAATTTATAAAAGTGGTACAAGTCTGCGTTAACATATAAAAATGTTTTGGATAGAGTTGAACATGAAAATGAGTGTGTGCATGGATGTAGGGCCTGCTACGTATATGTAGAAATGATTAGGGCGGGTTTTTAAATAATTGAAGGTATATGTGTGTAGATTCGATTGATTGGGGAAATACATAAGCATGCTGCCTAGTTATGGACGCGTGAACATATATATATATATGAATAAAAGTCTGATTGCATTGTAAAATTATATGAGCATACTGCCCCAAATTTTGTGTGTATGAATGTACAAAGAACTAAGTTGCCCTGTTGAGAGAAAGTATGTGAAAAATTGGATTGTCATGTGTGCGTGTAATCATGTATAAGCTCGCTGCCCCATTTTAGATAAATTAAAATGTATATGAAATCTGCCTATAATTGTATATTCATGAGTGTAGGTGGGCTGTTTGATCAAATAATTGTTCACGCAAGAAAATATCCTCGTTTTGTGTAAAATATATGGTGCTGGTTTTTGTTTAACCTCATAAAAGGCTTGTATGCCACTATGTGGATAAGACTTGTAAAATGGATTTGACTTCATGGTTAATAAGTTTGTCTTTGTAAACTCACATGAAAAATGCTAGGTTTTGTATAAAATCTTAAAGGTTTAAAGGTAAGTCTCAAAGTTGTATGCTTTGTGGTAACCAGGTATATGAGTGAATCGATTGTCTGTCTATTTGCATAGGTTCAAATGGAATATAATTGTAAATATACCTACACATGCTTGGTTCAAATAACCGATACTTTAATTAATAAGTAACTCATGTTATGATATACTAATTGAGATGTCTTAAGTGTCAAGAAGTTCATGTATTGGTAATCTATGATAAAGTAGAACCAAGAAAGTTTATAGATTAAAATCAATAAATTATAGTAAGTCTTGCATATCAAATAATGTCTTTCAAATGATTAATAAGTTGCTTATTAAGTTAATTATATGATTGTTCAAATACACATATAATATACTTGTATAAAGGCTATATTTCGAACCCTTATTAAGCTTACATGAAAATGCTATGTCGAGTCTCCATGTGTATGAATATATGCTTGAATGATTAAGCATGTTTATGTATACGTGTTGGTTTCGTTTATTCATGTAAAGGTATAATCACTCGTTTGAATGGTCTTAGTCCCTTCTGATCTTTGTTAAACCTTACTTGAGTTACAAGAAATTTTGTTGTAGCTTTGGTTACCCTTCTCGTTCAAGTCCTTAAATGTAGTTGGTTCAAATTGATCTTCTATGTTTGATTGAATCCTGTCGTAGTCCTAAATATGAAAAGAAAATTTTTGGTTACCAGTCCTGAGCCTAATTTTTTTTGAATGTGACCTTTAATTCTGTTCTCTCCTGAACCGAGTTGAGGGTGTTACACTAAAACTCGCTTTAAAATAATCCAAATTGAGAGAAAAATTAGATTAAAATATTTGGTAAATTAGCTCCTTAAAGATTCTAAGATTTGACCATTTTTCAAAACTGTCACTAAAAACAGTTTTTCACTCTTTTCATTTTGGTCACTAGACAAAATGTCCAATTTCCAAATTCCACTTTTCAAAATTGACTTTACCCAAAATATACATATATTAAATAATTATTTTAAGATTTTTTCCCCATATATTTTCTCACACAAAAATATTTATTCCGATTTTTGTCCCGAATCTAACTCGAATCTCTAATCTCGGTCTATCGGACCATCTAATCAACCTAGAAACTCATAGGCCCAAAACTAGGGCATTACAAAGACTCTCTCTTGAAAATCCTATCTTCTCCAGTGAATAGAGGCTCAGATGAGATGGATCTACAAGTTGGGGAAAATGGAAAATGTTACAAGAGGATGAAGATGTCGGCTGCAACGACGTCTAAATTGTCAACTCATCCAACACAGAATCAACCTATGGTGTTGGCTATTCCAAAGCCTCATCAATTACCGATTAATCAAGCTTCTGATTCTCAAGAGAAAAGCGAGAAATCGAATGACTTTCAATTTAGTCCTACTCTATTCACATACTAATAATTGTTTTCCAAATTGCTACACGCCCGACTGATTGAACCATGCTTTGTCAAACCTCAGTCACCTCCGTATCCAAAATGGTTTAAAGAAGAGGATCATTGTGAATTCCACTCCATAATTCAGGGTCATTCCATCAAGAAATGCATAAGCTTTAAGTGTAAAGTTTAACACCTTCTAGATCTCTAGGTATTGGAGTTCGAGCTAATAGTTCCAGGATTGAAGATCAATCATCCAGTTGTAAACCACACTAGGAAAATAGATGAAGGTCAAGATAAAGAAGACAAGAAGAAGATGAGTCTGACCAAGAAGGCCAGATGTAAAGCAAAATTAGCGAAAAAAATCATCTACAACAAGAAATGATGCAAGGGAAGAAACCCCTTGAGGTTTTCTAGGTGTCCATTTCAATTCTACTTCCATATCTGATACAAGGGCAATATCTTGTCCCTAGGCCGATGGAGGAGATGTCAGACACATTTCTTTTTAATTATAATCTAGACAGTGTTTGTGATTTCTATATGGGGGTACCAGGGCACCCTACTAGGAGATGTTGGGTTTTGAAAGAAGAAATAGAGAAGTTGATTGGTAATGGAACATTGACACATAAAATGGTGAAGTAATGGATTGAAAAGAGAAGGGGAAAGCTATCACAACAGTTGAAGGATTGAAATGTCAGAATGAATTATCACTTCATGATTTGAGGTTCTGATGCATGAGTTTCTCATCATATCCATGTCTTTCTTTTCATGATATGGATGTTAGTTTGTTAAGATGTCTTTGTATTTTAAATTCCCCTTGAAAGTAATGCACGGAATCAATCCTATGGCTTAAGTTCCGAAGTAGTAGGAATCTTTTGTAAGGACACATGTCTACTTGCTTTTGCTAGAATGGATGAATCACATTTTTCTTTATTCTCATTTGGTTGTATGAGTCCTTAATAATGATTTATTAAGTGCAAATTAGTTGTCCCCAAGGGGGAGATGAATTTTTGACAATAAAGGGAGAAACTATACTTGAAGAGCTTTATATTTCATTTGGATTTACTAAAATGTATTCCTAGATAAGAGTGTTTAAAAAGAGAAAAAAAAATCAAAAGGGTACTCCGCTGTAGCGAAAAGCTAATTAGCTCAGAAGGTAGTTGTATGTTCCATCCATCTTTTAAGTCGAAGGTGGAGTAGCTACATGAGTGATAATGATATTTTCAAAACATGACAATGCTGATTAACTCGGGGTAGTGTTGTATGCTCCATCATTATCTTCGAGACAAAGGATTGTGATGAGTTGAATCCCCTTAGAGAGAGTACACTCCGATGTTTGGGTTTACTAAAAGGTATTCCTTGATAAGATTGTTTAAAAAATAGAGAAAAAGAAAATTTAAAAAGGTACTCTAATGTGGCAATAAAGCTAAATAAGGATGCTTTACTCCATGTACTCAAATTGAGTAAAAAGTCATGGCTACATGAGTAATAATGATATTTTTCAAATCATGATTATGCCAAGTAACTCGGGGTAGTTTTGTATGCTCCATCATTATCCTCGAGACAAAGGAGTGTGATGAGTTGAATCCCCTTAAAAGAGAGAGAGAGAGAAAGAGAGAATAAAGAGAGGAGATGCCTCGAAAGGAAATTCGTGGATTGGTGACCAAGTGCGGCTTTAATCGAATTAAATTTCAAAAAGAACTTCATGTTTATATACATTTCCACCATAGATCAAGTACGATGGTGTTCATGGATATGGGTCAACTAATAAACTATCGTGTCTTTTCCTTAAATGTTTGCCTTTTTGTCCAAAGAATATTTATAGTTTCCATTACACATACAATCCACGTAGGGACTTCTTGCATTTGAATAAAAACAAGTAAGCATATTTTAAGAAACAAAAGATTTCTTTGTATTGCTTTGAAATAGTTTAACATGTCGGGACCTTGACGCAAATTAACATTCTTGCATAGAAAGAGGCTTGAATGAGAATAAGAAAATCATGAATCAAATCAAATTAAAGAAATATTTTCATACATCTTGTTGAGAATAAGCGATTCCAAAATTGATGAGAACGAATTGTACAAAGAGTTGATGATAATGCTATAAAAAAACCCCAAGCAGATGTTTGAGGAATGACCCGTCAGTGGTGAAATCATAGTAAGGACTATAATGGAGTCTAAGAATAACGAGGGCATATACTGCATGCGATGACAAGAATACATTTTAAAAGACACATGGAATTAGAGTTGGTTTCCGCCAGGATGCTTCGATGAGTTCAACAATGGAGATTGAACTTAGAAACGAGTTCATGGAGTCGAGGCATGTGCTCACCCTAATGTTGAGATAGATAAAGACTTGGCACGATAGGCCAAAGACAGAAATTGACTTGGACACTCAAGCGTACTGTTGAAAGACATGCATCATGGTCTAACCAGAAGAAAACCTCAAACGCCAATGTATGAGAGTGCATCAAAGTAAGACTACGAGTGCTATTTACATCAGAACTCGAGCTTTTCAAAGAAAAGCAAGAGGATTGCAAAAATAAGAAGACTTCAAGGTGAAAACCCGAAATGGTGCTTACAAGAAAAAGAAGAAAGCAAAGAGAAGGTCAAGATCGACCGACCAGAAATATGAAAATGTTTGAGCAATCTTGAGATGTTTCTATTCATGCATCATACATAGTTAGACAAACCTATGTTAGGAGCATGTTAACTCATACTATCAAATCATTTTGTCTATTTTGACAGGTATACAAAGACCAGTAAAGATTTTGATCTACAACCTCACATTTTAGAGGAATAGATCCCATCAAAGATTTCAATTCGCATTTTTGCTTGTGAAGCGGTGGATCCTAGCAAAGAATTAATAGTTCTTGAAATCACCCAATCTTAAAAAATCTTCTAGAATTCTTAAAGTGAGATACATTTTATGCCAAGGTGATCAGAAATTGAGGCATCATCTCAAGGTTTTTAGGCCTCCGGCCTTTTGGGAAGTAGTGAAAATCTTATGGTAGTCTCAAAGCGAGATACCAATTTATGCCAAGATGATAAGAAATTAGGGCATCGGCTCAAGGTTTTTTGGTCTTCAGCCTTCTAGGAAGTAATGAAAATCTTGTGGTAGTCTTAGAGATACCATTTTATGCCAAGACGATCAGAAATTGAGGCATCATCTCAAGGTTTTCCAATCTTCAGCCTTCTAGGAAGCAGTGAAAATCTTCTAGTAGTCTCAAAGTGAGCTACCATTTTATGCCAAGATAGTAAAAAATTGGGGCATCATCTCAAGGTTTTTCGATCTCCAGTTTTCTTGCAAACAGTGAAAATCTTTTGAAATTGGGGCATTGAAGAATTCACCAAGGAAAAGCAAAAAGTTCTAGAAGAAATCGTGATTCCAAGGCGTCAGATAGAGAAGTAGTGGAAATCTTTTGGTATTCACGCTTGTAACCCCCTTGACCCGGTCTAGACGCAAGACCAAATCGAGCAAGCTATATTGGGTCTGACGATACAAACTCGTAAAGATTAAACTCGAATTATGTCCATTTTTTATTTTATCTTATCTAGATGCAACATTATAACCTATGGTGTGCATACTAGAAGCGGGTGAAACTCAACTCAATCGGGCGTCGAATCAACATCCAATTGCACGTAATTGCAATTTTGGGACCAAATTGCAATTCTAAAAAATTATAAGATTTAATCCAATTTGAGGTTACCAATCCTTAATTAGTCAGGTTTCATGCTCACATGTCAAATTCCAGCTTAAAACGACCATCCAAACTCATTCAATTGCTTACATAACATTCAGGGACCAAAATGGAAGAATCTCAAATCATAAAAATAATCCATAACTACCATAATAGCTAGTCGTACCGATACGGTCCCAAGTCGTATCGGTACGCGGGCTTCAATAACCAAAAACCAGATTCCATTAGCTTAAAAGCTTATCGATACAACTCTTCGCGTATCAGTACGCCTTGACAAACTACATTAGGTCGTACCGATACGGAGCCCGCGTATCGGTACGCCTGAACCGGAAATGTCCACTTTTGCTGGTTTTTCATATTTTCGTGGATTCAAACACATTCTAACATGTCTCAAACATATACACAAATACTCTCAAGATCAAACCACATCAAAACATCACATAAACAAGATCATAACATGGCATCACACTTCAATTGAAAGTCTAAAGATATGTTTCCTAGATACAAACCACTCAAAGCATGAAACATAAATCCAAAGCATTAAGCCATTAACCAAACATATAAGGCCATTTACAACTCCAAAATAACATAGCAAACTTGCTCAAACAGGGAGTTTAGCTAAACCCTCTCAAAACAACAATGAACCTCATTGCCTTTATTATACTAGTCTAGTTCGAAAGCATACGTTTATTAACTGAATTCCTTGGATTCCTCTCACTTGCTTGCTGCCTCAAATCCCTTTAATTCTCTGCATTGATGGAAAAGAGAGCGTAAGCACACTAGGCTTAGTGAGGAGTGCTCAAACAACACACCATCAATGTATTTAAAAACCATTTTCCAAAACCACATTGAAAATACCATTTCAAACATCTTATAAAACATCATGCCTTGGAAACCATGCACTTAACACTTTCAAATCCCATTTGCTAACCCTCAATTTAAGCCTTCTCATGCATAACATTCCGTATGCAAAGCTTAAAGAGTAAACATGTATATACCAACATTATACGTCAATATCCATCAACATGATACATTAAACAATTATATTGGCTTTCAAGTGATCATAAACCAAGTTCCACTTTACAAAATATTACATCAGATACACGGATTTAACAAGTGTCCTCTCAACACTTCATACAACCTCAACCGGAATTATGGTACAATCACAACTGGGTACAATCACAACCTAAATCATTGGTTAGGTGTATAATCCACTAATGAGAGTTTTCAGTACCATATAACTCGTCAACCATTAGGGTATTCGGGTGGAGTATTCGGTACCTTACAACCCCTCAACACTCAATACGACTTTTTATAGTGCACTATCAATCCTATGGCCGACCAACTATATCCGATAACAATTTAAACCATATCACTTGCCAATATAATTCATTATTAACCATGTACCTCATTTTTTTTATATGCATCAATTCAAAACCATTTCCAAAGCAACTAACCATGCTTTAAAACAAATATCTCACATACTTAGATGGATCCTTTACCAAATGCATCCATCATCATTATCTGATCAAAAACAGTATTAAACATACTTTAAAAATGCTTAAACATTAGGTACTATGTCATTCAAAACAAGTGCATAAAACCAATTTCATAAAAGCACGACTAAGGGAAAAATTCTTTTATACTTACTTTCGAGTTCAAACCAATGTTTCAAGCTAAGTTTAAGCTTCCACTATAACCTTTAAACCATTTCAAAGCTGAAATCCATATTCTCACTCACCAAAAATGCAAAACTTCATTTGCGGATGTGAATTCAAGTGTCTGAAGCCTCCGAAACCTCATTGATAGCTATATGATCAATCTTTCTTGTTTTAACCATGTAACAACAGAGGATTAATGCATTATCATGCATCCATAATCCCAGAAACACTATAACGCCCCGGTTTTGGGCCTAGGAGTTTGATAGGTTGATTAGACGATCTAGTAAACCGAATTAGAGATTCGAATCGGATTCGTGATAAAAATTAGAATAAATATTTTTAAGTGAGATAAAAATATGGGAAAATATCCTAATATCATTATTTAATATATGGATATATTTGGTGAAATCAATTTTGGAAAATGGGTTTTGGACATTTGACATTTTGGGTTAGTGACAAAAATGTAAAGAATAAAAACTATTTTTAGTGACTATTTTGAAAATTGGTCAAATCTTAGAATCTTTAAGGAGCCAATTTACCAAATGTTTTTATCATATTTTCCTCTCAATTAGGATTGACTTTAAAGAGTTTTAATCAAGGAATTAAAAGAGGATTTAATAAAAGAATGTAGTTATTTCTTTAAACCACTTTTGACGTAACGTTTGCTCTCAAACTTTTCTCTCAAAATCTATTCAACCAAACACTCTATTTTTCAACAAAGATTTCAGGTTATGATCTTGATTTCTTAAACTTTTGATTTCCAATGGATTCTTCAATCTTGTTTTCCAAAATCTCATTGTTTTCCTTTGTTTTTCAAGAGTAAAACATCCAATTGAGAGAAAATTCACTCATTGGAGGTAATGTTTATTCTTCTCCTCTAATGAAAGGTTTTTTACTGAAATTCTCAAGTATTTGATCCTCATTTAATGTTTTCTAATGAGATTTGATTATTTAATAATGGAAATTGGTTAAATCAAGGTTTATTTGTTGAGATCGTGTGATTTTCGTATTATATTTGATAATGTTAATAAGTTGGTTTTAACATTGGAATCTCGAAACTAGGTGAAACTCTAATTTCTAGGTTGTTAGTTATGTGTTTTTGAGGAGTTGTGAGAGGTTTACGGATGCTGGAGGTATAAGGATGTTATTAGGTTGTTTTTGGATGTTAATTTATGGATCAAACTAGTAGGTTTTTGTTGGGTTAAGTTTGGAAGGTGTTTGATGGTGTTTTCGATAGTTTTGACTAGTTTTTGGAAGGCTAATGTTGAGGTTGCAGGGGATCTTTGTTTAGCAGCAAGTTGAATGCATAATGATGCATTTTCCCTTTGTTTTTACGTGGTTAAATTAGAGGACGATCAAGGTGGGTTTTCCTAGTGGTGTACGTTTCTTATTGAAGACTCAATTTGTGTTAGCAAGCGAGGCGAGGCAAATCGGTGAGTGAAAATAGGTTTAAGCTCTTTAAAAGGTTTGATCGTTGGATCATGGGGGTTTAGTTATAGCCTAAAAAGCTTAACTAAGCTTAAGCGTAAGTTTTTCTTACTTTGCTTGATTATTGGTTTCGAGATGAGCTTGCGGATTTCATGTTGGTTTAAACATGGTTGATTTTCATGTTTTGGTTTTAAACATGGTTTGATTTACTTCCTGTAAATGCATGGTTTTGGATTAAAATAAAATGTTTATCAAAGTATTTGAATGCATATAAGCATTGAGAATTGTTCCTAAGAGGAATGTGATGTTGCCTTTGGCAATGTGGTATTGTATATGAAACGGTTTTATGAAATGCATTGGAAAACAGTAAGTAAATGTATTTGGAAATGATATATTGGCTTTTTGACGTAATGAGAAAGTTTAGGATATAGTTAGCTAGCCATAGGATAAAATTGCACTATAAATTCAAAACCGATCGTGTGAAATTATTCGGTTACATAATAGGGGTAGTGTTATTGTGAAGTGATAGGGGTAGTGCTATCACAATGGGATATGGGTAGTTCTATTCCTAGCTGAAGTGAGTTATGATGGGGGTAGTACCGCCATGAGACTTGATGGAGGTCGTGCCATCAAGGGAATCTGTGTATCCGAACATGTATGGATAGGGGTAGTGCCATCCGGGTCACTTTAATTGCCAATATATGTGAATCATTGAGATAAATGATGTTTATATATGTTTTAATGCATATGGTTATTATGCATTGTTTGTTGTGGAAACAAATGAGATAATGCTTGGGTAGTAAAGCATGTTTTGAAAACAAGATGGGTTATTGTTTTCAAATGGGATTTTAATCAAATGTGAAGTGCTTGGAAAGTAAGCATGTTTTGGTTTAAAAGGAATGATAATGTTTTGAAAGTGGTTTTAAATGATGAACTCTTTGTGAGTTGGAAACCGGTTTTAATTGCATTGATGGTGTTGTGTTTTGAGCACTCCTCACTAAGCCTTGTGTGCTTACGCTCTTTTTTTCCATCAATGTAGAGAATTAAAGGTTGGAGGCAGCGAGCAAGCAAGGGAAGATCCAAGGACTTGTTAACTTAAAAGTATGACTCTTCGAACTAGACTTGTAGTAATAAAGGCAGTAGGGTACATTATTGATTAGAGAGGGTTTTTGCTAAATTCCCTGTTTCGGCAAGTTTGTATTGCTATTTTGGGGTTGTAATTGGCCTTATACATTTGGTTGTTGCTTTGGATTTATGTTTCGTATGGTGGTTTGTTGTTTTCTAAGGAGCATGCCTCTAGATTTCCATTTGAAGTATGATGTCATGAATTGATCATGTTTCTAAGATGTTTTAACATGGTTTGATCTTTAGAATTGTTGTGTATATGTTTGGGACATGTTTGAATCCATAAATGTATGTTAAACCAACAAAATTGGACATTTCAGGTCAGATCATATCGATACGCGTGAGACTGCATCAATACGGGTTAGTGTTTTCAGGCATAACGTATCGATACTCGAAGAGGTGCATCGATACGAGATAGTGTTTTCGGGCATAGCGTTTCGATACTCGAACAGGTGTATCGATACGGGTTTTGAGCTACTCGAATCTAGGATTTTGAAAATACATAGGTGTATCGATACACTTGATCGTGTATCACTACGAGTAGCTGTTAATACAGTTAAAATGTGCTTTTAAGGTTTCTGTTTTATTCATTTTGGTCCCTAATTGTTGTGAGTACAATTGTATGAGATTGGATGATCATTTTAAGTTGGAATTTGGCATATAAGCATGTAATTTGACTAACTAAGGAAAGGTAGCCTTAAAACCAAGAAAGTCCCTATAATTTTATAGATTTTCAATTTGGTCCCTAAATTACAAGTATGCGTAATTGGATGTTGAACTGACGGCTGATTCGATGGAGTTTTCACCCGCTGCCAGCATATTCACTTTAGGTTAATGATATGCATCCAGGCAAGATAAAAAGAAAAAATAGACGTAATTCGAGTTATCACTTCATGGGTTTGTTTCGGCAAACCCAATGTAGCTCGTTCGATTCGGTCTGGCGTCTAAGCCTGGTCGAGGGGTTACAAACACAACTCCTCAACTTTGCCTCATTAAAAACCAACAAACGCCTTCCAAAAACAACCGAAAACACCTTCCAGCTTAACCTAAATGCAACCCAGCCATAATCTAACCATTCAATCCATTAATTACCTTTATTTAACTTCCAAAAACAATCCAAAATAATTTGTATACCTCCAGCATACATAAAACCACCACAACTCCTCAAAAACTCATAACTAGCAACCTAGAAAATTAGAGATTCACATAGTTCTGGGATTCCAATGTTAAAATCAATCTATTAACATTATATAACATCAAAATCATGATCGAAATCAATCAAGAACTCAGCAAAATAGATCCAATTCGAAAATCACATAATGTCATCAATTAAACTTTGATTAAACAAATTTTCCATAATTAAATTATAAAAACTCGGTAGAAAACATATATAAAGGATCAATAACTTGGTAATTTCAGTAAAGAACCATTCATTAGAGGAGAAGAATGAACTTTACCTCTAATGAGCGAATTTCCCCTTAATTGGATGTTTAATCTTGAAAAACAAAGAAATACAATAAGATTTTGTAAAACAAGATTGAAGAATCCATTAGAAATCAAAGGTTTGATAAATCAAGATCATTACCTCAAATCTTTGATGAGAAAGAGTGTGTTTGGCTGAAGGAATTTTTAGAGAAAGGAAGTTACGTCAAAAGTGTTTTTAGAAAATAACCACCTCTTTTAATTAATCCCTTTTAATTTTCTTGATTAAAAACTCATTAAAATAATCCCAATTAAGAGGAAAATAAGATTAAAAACATTAGGTAAAATAGATCCTTAAAGATTCAAAGTTTTGAACCTCTTTCAAAATAGTCACTAAAAATAGTTTTCAATCTTTACATTTAGGTCACTAACCAAAATGTCCAATTTCCAAATTCCATTTTCCAAAATTGACTTTACCAAAAATATCCATATATTAAATAATGATTTTTAGATATTTTTCCAATATTTTTCACACATCAAAAATATTTAATCCGATTTAAAATCCCAAATTTGACTTGAATCTCTAACCTGATCCACCAAACTGTCTAATCAGCGTATAAACCTCTAGGCCCAAAAACTGGAGCGTTACAACACCATAAGAAAATGATGTGCCATTTCAAAGAGAAAAGTTCTATATAAGAAGAACTTGTAGCTCTAAGACTTCAAAGTGAAAGGTTCTATATAGGAAGAGTCTGTAGCTCCAAGATTCAAAGCGAAAGGTTCTATATAGGAAGAACTCGTAGCTCCAGGATTTCAAAGTGAAGAGTTTTATGTATTAAAAAAATTGAAGCTTCAAGATTTCAAGGTAATAAGTTCTATATAGGAGGGACTTGCAACCTAAAAATATATCACTAAGAACAAGCTAAAGGTTCTATATAGGAAGAACTCGCAGCTCCAAGGCTTTAGACGGAGGAAGAGTGCACCAGTTCCTTATAGGAGAGACTCGTGGCTCCGAATCTCCAAATAGGGAAGTAGGATAAAATTAGTGCTTATAATCTTTACTATATTCTCGTTTCACAAGAATAAGCAAAGAGGGACAGTTGTAAACACTAATTTTATCCGAGTCTGTTAACTCGAGTTGTTATTATTATTATTATTATTATTATTATTATTATTATATTATTGTTGTTATTATTACTATTATTGAATGGGTTGTGAATAAAATCAGATAAAAAATAACAATATAAACCCAATTAAATTAAAAATTGTCCAAGTCTATTACATTTATTAAAAAAACCCATTACATAACACATGGCTTGCTCGGCCCAAATAGAAAACAAAACCCTAGCTCTAATATCTAATCTAATCTCCTCTTATTATTTATGCAGCCAAAGGGGAGCCGTTGGATCAAGCCAGATCCAATGACCATGATCAAACCCAAGAGCCCATCACATTTCGCATGTGATACACGCTCTGGCCATTCCTCTTTCACGCGCCATGTGCCTTCATCAATGATGCCATATCGTCCTCTAAAAAACATTCGGACCATTCATCTCTAGGCGAAATCACTACCGTTGAAATTTGATCCAACAGCCCAGATTAGATCGGTCGTGATAAAATCTCCACCTTTCTCTTACTGATTGCCTCTACGTGTCCATATCAATGCCCCCTTGATGCCGGAGAACGCATTACCACCGTACGGCTACCGTCTCTTTCTCCCAACTACTATTGCATGCAAAAATAGAGAAACATTAAATGGCATCATCATCAACAGCGGGTTAGGGCAACTAATCTAATAAAAAAATGGGGAAACATATTTTATATATATGAAAAAAAGCAATAAAATATAATCACTTTTTCAAATCAATACAAAAAAAGAGCAAAGAATTTCTAGAGGTATCATCAGTCTATTTCTTATTTTTCTCTCTTTTGTGTGTCATAAATAAATAAAAAAATTCAAGCTTTTACCTTCTCCGTTGAGTCGCTTTCGTTCTCGTCCGGTGACAAGCCCGTCGTTTTCTTTCGGGATCAAAGGGTGAACCGGAGTGAGGGGTTGTTTTTTATAAAACTAAAGAGGTTCGATTTTAAAATTGTTCGTATTTGGTTTTAAGTAAAAAAAAGGTTTTTGAGTATTTCAGGGAGTCACCAACATCGACGAACGGCGGTCGATGACGGCTTTGGCACAGCTAGGCCTCACCAAAATCTAGGTTATTCTCTGGTTCGGATGAACTCACGGCAGCGTTCATCCAATTTTTAGAGAAAAATAGAGGATTTTTGAAGACAGCTAAAAAAATAAAAAGGGTTCTAATTTACGGCCTAGGAGTGTGTTTAATACTCGGTTTAAAAATAAAAAATGGGTTATTCACAACATAAAAGGACCTCCGCCCCTTTATATTTTGGCCGACATTCCTTTCGCCTTTTTTAATCACGGTCGCAGTCCCTAGTAGTTTTCCAAAGTGTTCAATTTCGTCCCTGGATCATATTTAATTTGAATTTTCAGTGTTTTAATTACCCTTTTGGCCCCTCTAACTTCTGTTTTGTTTTAATTTAGTCCTAAATCCAGTGTTATATTCCATGTTTTAGTCCCTTATTTTCATTGGTTTATTTAATTTTACCCCCTTATCTTTCATGCATATTTAAATTCCAACATTGTTCTTACTTTTTTTTTTAATTTTAGTCATTTATTTTTGCTTATATGTGCTTATGTATTATTCATTTATTCGATATATGTTGTTTTTTCTATTGTTTTTTTTCTATTGTTGTTGTTTGTTAATATGTGTGTTTGCATATATGTTTTTATATAAACAATATATATTGTATGCTACATAGATTGTTTTTTTTTCATGTTATTATGCATATACGTATATGTATATATGTGATAATTTCATATTATGTATAGCTTTATTATATTTTATTATAGTTTTATATCTATATGGTTTTTATACGGTATTTACATATATAGTATATTATATATATGCATTATAGTTTCTTTTTTGTATAATATGTATATATATGTACTATAGTATTATTATTACCTACATTTCCATTATAATAGTTTTTTTCACTATTTATTTTCATGTATTATGCACGTGTTGTTATTATGATTACTATGTCTATATATTTCTTTTTATATTAGATGAATATGTACATATATGATATTGTTTACGTATACATATACGTGTTTTAGTTATTACTTGTAATATTGTCATTTAGCATCCATGCTTTTAGCTTTGCCATGTCCATTCATATATCATGCCATGTTTTATTATGATCGCATCTGAAATATAAATTGTCAATGCGGTGTCTTTTTATTCGAGCGTAAACATGACTAGTATCAATCGCAATGGTGGTGGTTTCTGTTTATTCTCGAATAACGGGACCTTTAAAATTTACTCACATGTATTACCAAATTTTAATTTAATCGCCACTTTAACTCGCAAAATTTGATATTAATAAAACGATGATTAATTTGATACCAAGTTTGGGCGTGCGAAACCTTCCCCACACGTAACCGACTCCCAAACTCAAAAAGAAAACATCTCTAGTTAGTTTTTTGGTGTCCGGTCTACCTAACCCAAGTGACCGGTGGCAACTCTAGTTTTATTTCAAAATACGATTTTTTAAAGAAATCCCCCAAAATCTAATTTTTCAAGAAAAATGAGAAACTTCAGATTTTTTTAGTCGTTATAGTTAGTACACCTCGAACTCTTTTGGCTTCATGAGCATCATAAATGTGATTGCTTTGCATGCTAGTGTCTGCAAAATAGGTTGTTGATAAATAAGCATGTTTGTGTACCGATAGTATGAGTTTTGATATCGATGAGATGCTTGATGATGTTAAGAATATGATGAGACTTGTGGAGGCTTTAGAGACCGTTTAGGGTTGTTTGAGATGCTCGTATGATTATTTGATGATTGTTTGACTGACTGAAATATTTGTGAGAGCTTGTATGTTTATTCGAATAGATTGATGGAATTTGATGGAAATAATATTAAATGTACTGATTATTGGTAATATTCGAATAAATGATCATGAAGCCGATAATTAATATTAATTAATAGAATATGCTAGTAAACAAACCCTAATAACTTTCATAAACTTTAGGGATCAAATAAATTGTTGTAAAATCGCAATTCAAGGAAATGATACAAACCTGTGTATAGGGTATCGGTATGAGCTTCGACTGTACCGTTACGCGATTAAGGGTTGTATCGGTACGACCCGTATCGGTGCTTCTGGAAATTGAGGATTTCCAATAAGCTATAGTAATATTGGTACACGTATAAATACGAGTACCCAGGGGTATCGCATCGATACTCGTGTTCAAGTATCGGTACCCATTGAACGGAATAATCTATAATGCCAATAAAAATATGGGAATTAACGTGGAATATTAATAGGATAATATGGATTAATAAAGATAATTAATAAGGAAGATTAATTTACATTTCCATGATAATTAGTAACTTGGTAAAGTCGAGGGTGACTTGTTTGTAATAGCAACTTTAGGGATCCTTGGTGGATCGTGTGATGTTACGTGCCAAGTATGAGAACTTGTTTGGTTGAGTTATCATTGATTGATGGGATCCGAATACCCAGCGAGAGAAAGAGTGTGTTGCAACACCATGGTTGAAGATTCTCAAATGTAGGATCTCGATGCTTAGTGGACGCGAGCCTTATTTGAAGGCTCGATGAGAGATTTCGAGCGTGGGTTTATGATCCTATGCTTAGTGGTCGCGGGCCTCACCCCATAGAGTGTATGTATCCTGATGCTTAGTGGTCACGAGTCTCACTCCTATATTATGGTATAATACTTATATGTTGTAAGAAGCTTACGATTTCTTGTTATGCTATATGATTTGGTGGCGAGAGGTAGCGCCATATCTATATGATGATATATTGTCATGTTATGAGTATGGTTGGGCCTTGTGTGCCACGTATGATATTTTGCTATGTTGAGAACATGTGTTTAGGAGACTAGTGGTAGCGCCATGCATTTATTTATCTATCTTTATTGCTCATACTAGCTTGCATGCTTATGTTTATGATTAGGATGAAGTAAGTAGAGTAGATGTGTACCACTAAGCTTTGTAAGCTCAGCGCTCGAAATCGTTGTTTCCGTGCGTAGGTTGATCGTCGGTTCATGAGAGCGAGGAGCACTATCAGTACGAGATCCCAGCATGTGGTGATTTTCAGAGTACGATACTTGTGTTTAGTGGGCTATGTATTCATAGGACCTTAGTGGTGGAGTTTATAATTCTTATTTTGAAATTGTATTAAATCAAATCAAATCAAATACTTAAATGTTTTAAATTAAAGTGAAGCTCCTTTGTAACGATTTAAATTGTTTATTTATATTTTCAACTATTGAATTTAATATTTTTGGAAAATATCTTGTTCAGGCTAAACCAAGTTGGAAGTTTTAAGGTTTTAGGTTTAGGCTTAAGGCCCAAATGTGACATCCGGGTCGAGGGTATTACATGTCAAACAACTGTCCAATCGTTGATGTAAATCTCCACGCGACCAAATAAAAGGAGGACCTCGAAATTCCAACTTTATTAGGTCAATGTATAAAATCCATAAGGAGCCGACTCCCATTATTAGCTCTGTCCGAACCACCCAATCTCTCATTTGAAGCTAAGATCACATTAAAATCCCCTCATATAACCTAAGGGATACCGCCCCAAGTCTAATGCTCTCAACTGATTCCATAAGTGTTTCTGCTTGGAACAATAAGAGCTTGCATAGACGGTTGTAAATTGCACCCAGGAACCAGTATCGGCAATACAAAATCTACCGTTAATGAACTAATTCGATATATGTAAAATCTCCACGTCCACCGTGTCATCCCACATTAACCAAATACCACTACTGAAACCATGTGCTTCAATTCAGTACGAGTGAGGAAAAACCAATTTAGCAATAACACGATTTGTTGTAGCCCCACTCACTCGAGTCTCAAACAATGCCACCAATTTTGATTGATTTTCAGACATAGAATATTTAAAAAATTCATCTAAATATTGGGCTAGAAGTGCCTTGTCAATTCTAGAACATAAAACTAGTCATTATAAGTAAATACAAAAAGGACAATAGAGACTTACTGCCCTTCATTCATCTTGGACCCCTCAAGGTCAATCGTATCACCCATATAATCCATGAATGAGGAAAACCTCAGATTGCCAACATCAGTTGATTTTTCACAAATACTTGTTCCATCACCAGGTTAGAAACCCTGTATAATCCATGAATGGTCTACTACAAAGCTAGACCATAAAATAACTACCATATATCGTCCAAGGCCCCTTAATTAGAACCTTGTCGTAGTCTTTTCATCCTCAAATTTGAACAAGAAGTAATTGTCTCCAAGTCAGGATCTCTACCAACATCCACCAAATAGCAATAATTCTAGAGTGTAAAGCATCATAATCGATTGTACGTCATAAGAGACAAACGTCTCACAATCATGTCAATATGATCATGAACTCTCTATAAGAACTTAACCGTTGGAAACGGCCTCGAACGATCGATAGAATAGTCCTCTTTCAATACAACCACCTTCTTCTCTTCATAACGTTAACCTAATCCCGACCCTCCACCTATGTGATTCAATTTTGCATCCATGCTCACGTATGATGTTTTCCCATTGTTCAACGATGAAGTTCCCTTCCCTGAGGAATTATCCGACATAGTTCGATCACCCTTAGAGCACTGCCCAACCATGACATGATAAGAACTATCACCACCAGCATCCATATCGATCACATCCACATGACTAGTATTATCCAAACCATCCACGTAGTTCTTACCCTTTTTTGTCATTCTCTAGGGTTTTCCATCTAAAAAACTTGAAAACAACACATCAAACATGCTCAAACACAAAGAATAACTGAATTATATAAATTTACTTATTTAGCCACTCACATGCTTATTTCTCTTTCCAACTTTCAAGATTATCTTCTACAAACATCGATTCAACATGACACTTCACATACTTACCAAATGGTCTAAATATATGTCTTAATCACTAAAGACATTTCAAAGACACAAAATTACCATTTTAATCTCTTTGGTCAAATTAATCTATTTTTAAGTCATTTTCATGCATTTCAACTACTGGTGTACTAATCAAAGAATCATGCATCTTAAACACAACCCACAGCACAAAAGAAACATTATTTAAGATTTCAAAGTCCATAAAAATGAAACACCAAAACAAAACAAAACAAAGTAATATAAAAAAGACCACGTCGCCTTTTTAAAACAAATAAAAAAAAATCTTTAGCATAAACCCAACAAACTGCCTAGCTTTGGATCACTTGGCTTGCCCTTTCCACACTCTTCGAAAGTACAAATTATCTGCAAAATACAATAAAGCAAGAGTTCAAATTTATAAAAGCTCAATAAGTGACCTAAAACCTACAATGCAAACACAATGTCAAAGGTTAAATGAAATCGTTCTTCATGCATCACCAAGTCCAATATAATTTCATGCCGGGACGGAAGTATGATTTTATGTTAGGGGACGAACTTATAAAATTTTAAGAGTGACGAACTTATAAAATTTTAGGAAGGCGAAAATAGATTTTTAATAAAAAATACATAAAAAATCTAAATTATATATTAATTTCAAATTTTTAGGGGGACGACCGCCCCTCCACCCCTCTTGGTCCATCCTGATTTCATGCTAAATGCATTCTTTTTCATGTTCCATTTACTAGTTTTTGAAGATTTGTTTTACCTTTAAATATCATTCTTTTACATGTCACTATAAATGTTTTACCTTTACATTTCCTCTTCCATTTACAATTGCATAACACTTCTATAAGACACAGTGGATGTACATAGTAGCATAACATATCATATGACACAATGGATATTCACACACACATATATAACACTTTTATATGACATTATAGTTCATGTTTGCTCTTTTCATACGACACAGTAGCACAATTTAACCTTTCATTATTGATTTCTTGATTCTGTTGTTCAATATGAAATATAGTATAGTTACAATCAACATATTTAGATCTCCTTATAGACTCAAAGTGAAACATATATCTAATACTCTCTAACACATTGAATATGGCTCGTGAATGGATTATCGTTTCTTTATGTCTCCAACATGTTTCAAAAGAAACAGTGGTAGTGGTAGTGAATGGGTTTCTTTCGAAACCGAGCCAAATCGACAATTAAAAATAAAGGGGTAAAATACACTTTAGATCACTCAATTATGTATTTGGTTACAAACGAATTTCTTGTTTTCTTTTAAAAATTACAATTTAATCACTCAATTAAAAATATACTACAAACAAGTCAATCCTCCTTAAAATTAAGCATGACCTAGCATAATAACACTTTTGGTCCCAAACTTATACATTTTTTTATTTGGTCCTAATTCAAAACATTTAATCTTTCGTATTAAATTTTTTTGACATTGCACCATCTTGTTGTACCCACCGACCATTTGACTCTGGTACTATCCATCACCTTGATAATAAAATAATATATTAACTTAACAAACACAATCATTTTACTACCAAATAATTGACAAACTAATAAAATAAATTTATTATGTCTATAACACCGCCTGCTAGTAGACACATTCACTTTTCTAATGAAATTTTTAAGTTTAAGAAGGTAAATTTATTAAATAATTTTAAATTAAGACAAAATGAATTAAATATACTATAAGTTTTAGAGATTAAAATTGTTTTTATTCTAAATCACAGTCAACGAAGTAAAATGATTTATCTGTAATAAAATTTTAATTGGGTAATTAAAGTGTAATTTTTAGAAAAATATCTCTTTAGACTAAACACATATTTGTACTCTTTTCTCCTCTTAAACCCTAGAACCTGCAATTTCGCTACCGAGATCTAAGGTGCCCCGCAAATTGGAACCCTTTCATCTACGCTTGATATCTGTAAGTTTAATAATCCAGTTTTAAATTCTTTATTCCAATTATTTTATACGATTCATTTAGAGTAAATTTGTTTCTGGCATTTTCGGGTATGGATTGATTATATCGGGAACTCTTGTGACTTGGATGCTTTCTCAACTAGTTTTTTTTTCTTTTTTAAAATTTTTTGTAATCGTTCTTAATTGATTCTTTTTGCAGGTACTTGAGGTAAAACTTGCTAATGTTCTGGAATGGCCAACAATTCTCAACCCTCTAGTGCCCAGGTAGCCTGCTTCTTAGGTTTAATTTTTTTTGGCTTTATTTATATAATCTAGATTCTTGTCTAAGATTATGTTGTCTTCTGGGGTTAAATCGTTGTTGCTGGCTGACCTGTTGCCATGTTTTGTCCCAATTTATCAAAATTTATGAACATCACCTAAGGCTTAGAAATAACTTGAATGTAGCCATTACAAGCTCTGACTACGATGAGATTCTCTTGGTGGCACTGACATTATTTTTTTTAATATTAATGAGAAATGGATGTTGTTTTTGCCTGAAGTTCATACATAAGTAATCCCCTTTATTCTAGTTTTTACATTAAGGCCTAAGATGTCTAAAACTTTTTTGCTATCCTCTTTCTTTCCCAGCCACATTGGCCTCCTGCAGTTGGATCCATGGGTCCTCAAAGTTATGACTCTCCCTTATCTTCACAGGTAGTTGCTCCTTTTTTAGCGGCTTTTTTTTCATATTGTGATAGCAAGTTATAGGCATTATGTGTGAAATTTTCCATCACAGTTTCGACCAGTGGTCCAAACGCAGCAAGGACGGCACTGTGTTCCAGCTGCTTCCCAACAGTTCCACCCGGTTGGGCAGGTTCCCTCTCCAAACATTGGGATGCCAGCTGTTCAAAATCAGCAGATGCTGTTTTCTCAGCCAATGCTGCAGTTTCCACCTCGGTCAAATCAACCTGGTGTTTCTACACCTTCACAACAACCTGCACAAGTACCATATGGCCAAACAAACAGGCCTCTTACATCTGAACTGCCACAATCGCATCAATCTGCCCCCCGTTGAATAGTCTTATGCCTGGTGTAGGAGCCCCTGGAATACCCCCATCTTCCTCTTATGGTGTAAGACCTTGTTTCTATGTTTCTATTTTCCTTTTTGTTGTCTTTACATCAGGAATGTCGTGCACCTACTCTGATATTTTTATGCTTTCCCAGTTTGCACCAGCTTCTTTTGGCCTGCCCCAGAACGTCAGCACACCTTCCCAGTTTCAGCCTATAACTCAAGTGCATTCATCTGTTGCCCCAGTTGCCGGGCAACCTTGATTGTCAACTGGAAATCAGAGTGTTTCACTTGCTACATCAATACAGCGCACTAGCCAACAGCCTCCCCTTTCTTCTGTTGATGCAGTAAGTGCTTCTTCCCTGGGACATAAATGTAGAAAACTAGAAATTTAACCCATGTGTAATTTTTGGTGTTCAGTTCAAATGTTATGTACTCCGTAATGTTGACTTGTTGCTGTGCTGGTCAGAAACATATTTAAATCATAAATTGAATTTGGGTGAGAACTTGCCTAAGAAGTACAAGTTGCTAACAAAGTTGATCAATCTTTAGCAAGGAGAATCGAAAGAAAGAACGAAAAAGGACATAGGTAACCAAAAGACAACTTTAAAAAGGAAAGACAACAGACTTAAACCCTCTTGAACTTGTCATATGTTCATCTTTTCCCGGTGGTTTGATCATTGGATAATAAGTACATATTTGTTCTTTTTATTTTCTTATACCAGTTTTTTATGACATGGTAGCTTTGAGCGAACTTTTTCTTCAATGAGTGCATATGAGGTTTATGTATTTCTATGAGATTGAGTTCCTTATTCTCTGTAGTCTGTATACTGCATTTAAAATAGAAATTGTATATGCATTACACAAATCTCCAATTTTGTATCTAATGCCATTGTTTTTCGTCTCTGCTGTACCCATCTTAGCATTCTATTAAATCTCATTGTTTTTAATTTTTCACTTTGGCATGCCAGGTTGCAAACGTTCCTAGCCTTACTCTGCAACAATCTTCTGAATGGCAAGAGCATACATCAGCTGATGCAAGAAGGTAACTTTATTATATAGTACCTCATTATTGTGATTTTTACTCACATTTTGCTATGTATTTAGATTTGAAGTTATTTGGACAATTATATTTCATGAGGGAGATTTGGTGTTTCTTTGTTGTGTCTAACTGTTGTTACATATCTGCAGATACTATTACAACAAAAAGACAAGGCAATCTAGTTGGGAAAAGCCTCTGGAACTGATGACACCAATAGAGGTGACGCATATTAGCATCTAGTTACTGTTTCTGCTGTTAAAGTTTTATGTTCCATGAACCTTGAATTTGTTGTGATATGCTATTTATATAAATTGCCTTTAATGGATGCTGAAACTGTAGCCATTCTTAACTTGTTCAAATTTGTTTTATGTGAATTCTTCTTTCTTTTGCGTGTTTTGGAATTGGTTTGTAGATGTCATGGCAAGTTGGAGAAATTTAACGACTGCTCTAAATGGTCACTTTGAGGGCGGGCCTTCACTTTCTCAAGGCAGGCAACATTTTGCTATTTTCATATTGTTTGTTATATGGGGAATTTTTTTTATGAGGAATGATTAGATATAGACATACTATTTAGGTGCCTTGATTAACTGTTCTCAATATTTTTTCATTTCCTACTCTGTTAGTGAAGTTTAGGATGGTAATAATACCCCCCTCTCCTCTCTTAACAAAATTATTTAATCTACTTTTACACTTCTGTTGCCTATATATATTTCTCTTTCTTTTCTTGTGTCTTTGGTAGTCCATGTATTTATCTAAATTTATATCTTATTTTAGACAAATGTGGTTTATGCTTTGTACTCTAATGAGTTCTCTGGATTGATGTAAAGGAATTTGCTATGCCATTCATTGTGTATTTCTTTCCAATCAAAACTTCTTTGTTGTTCACTCCTCTTCTCGTTTGATAACGGTGTTACTTGTTCCTTTTTCCCTCTGTTATGGTTTCATTGCTGCAAGCATATGTTTGTAAAGGGTTCCGCAGGTACATATTGGCAACTTATTTTGGAGGTATGAGATGCTGGGTCAAAGGCTATTGCCGTAATATATCCGTTCTCTTATTTTCATAGTCGTTGCTATGATACTGTAAAGATTTCTTTGGAATGGAATTTAATGCTCTGTATATTTTTTTGTCATATTGGCTCTAGAATTTTTCTCCTTTAAGAGGCTCGAAGGAGGTAGTAATGTGAGTTGCCTAGGATGTTAAAGAATCCCTGAAAAATACACTTAAGTTTTTTACATGGCAAGGAAACATCTTCAAGATTTGGCTCAGTGAAAGGTTTTGCTATTTTTACCCAAAAGTACAATTTAGATTTCGTTCACTGTTGCACCTGAAGGAAAAGGGATTTTATTACTTGTTTAGCTAAATGAGATATGGTACCTTGTAATTTTGGATGATGTTATCAGTATGCGAGTTAAGACTTAATGCACATTCATCAAGTGAAGAATTTGGAGCATACTTGTACCAAATTCTCACCCAGAGATAACTGTTCCTCTTATGTTTTGACTAAAATAATTTTGATATCAGGATCATGGTGCGGAATTTGGGCACAAGTTCTTTTACATCCATCCATCCATCCCTAGCCTAGTGAAGTGCTCTAGTAGTGGTTATAGCATAGTTGTTAGTGAGCAAAAGCTTTGGCATGCCTATGGGCTAACTCCTAGCAATGGTTGAGTTGTTTAGTTGACCCTTTGTTCACTTTTTCAGGTTTGGACTTTTAAAAGTGAAACCATTTTGTATGTACTAGTGTTCTTATCTTTTACCACAGTAGAATAGCTTCTTCACCGCTTTCAGTTGCATATACTCCCATCCTCTCCCATTCTGGGGACCAAATGGATGAAACTGACAGTTTTTCTTAACAAGGTCATGATATAATTTGTTCCATTTTGTAACTATTTTTTCCATCTTCATATGTTTGGATGCATTGTTAGCAACTTCCTTGGTGAACTTACATTTACTGATATATTGCCACTCCTTTGTATGATCACGGTATTTTCCTGAACTTTTTTTCATTACTACTTTCACTTCTTTGCGTAATTGTTGCTTTTTCTGTAACAGAGAGCTGATGCATCCACGGTTTGGAAGGAATTTACAACTCCAGAGGGAAGAAAGTATGTTTGAACTCTGTTTACCCTTTTAATCGTCGTGCACATTTTTGCCCTACAGATTATTGTAAAATGCCTTGTTATTCCACATTTTACTTGTCTGTCAGATTTTTTTTTCATGATTGATATGTGATCAAGAGATTACTTTTGCAGATATTATTACAACAAGGTTACAAAGCAGTCTAAGTGGACAATACCTGAGGAATTGAAGGTCCATCCTTGTGATTTATGATTACTTGTCTCTTTACCTGGTATTTTACCTTTTTGACTTCATTTTCAATCTTTAATTCCAGTTAGCACGTGAGCAAGCTCAGGCAGCAGCTAGCCAACGAACCCCATCAGGTTCAGGAGTGCTTCCTCAAGCTCCAGTTGCTGCTGCTGGCTCTGCAGCTGAGACGCCTACTACAGCTATTTCACTGAACTCCAACACTTTGCAGGATTCAAGCCCAGTTTCAGTTACGACTGTTGCCAATCCTTCCCCCACTAAAGTGTCTGGACCAACAGATGTTCCTGTTTCACAATCTGCTACTACGAATGCACCTGGGGCGGTGTCTGTGTCACCTTTACCTGCTGTTCCATCTGGAGGTTCCACTGTTTCTGTTCATTCTGTCAGTGCCAACACAGCAGTCATGTATGGGCATCTACTGATTTTTTATTTAATCTTTCTGTGATTCTATAACGTTCTTGAAATTAACCACATCATTTTGCATCCTCACTTCAGAAAAAGCATGGAAACTACAGAAACTCAAGACACAGATGGAGCTTCTGCTCAGGACATTGAGGTATACTCATTGTTTGTTGGAATACTTTCATTTCAGAGTACTCTTCTTTCGGTTGACCATTTCTGAGAGAGAAAATATTTTTTTTAAAGAGTTCTTTTCTATTTTAGAAAAAAAGTTACTATACTTACTTACCCTTGTTGGATGGTCTATTTAGAAACATGTAGATGTCCCACTTTCAAATATGTTGGCTGTGGGATGTTTGGTTTATTTTGTTTTTTTTTTTTTTAAATTGTTTTTTTACTGCAGGAAGCGAAAAAGGGCATGACAACAGCTGGAAAAGTTAATGTGACTCCACTAGAAGAGAAAGTTTCTGATGATGAGCCTTTAGTATATGCAAATAAGCTGGTAACATTCTAGACACCTATCTTCCCCTCGCCCCCTAAAGACAGGGAACAGTGATGCAAGTTATGCAATCGGCATCAATAGAAATTCCTTCATTTGTTGTATTTTCTCACTTAAATTTTATTCTTTCAGGAGGCAAAAAATGCTTTCAAATCTCTCCTTGAATCTGCAAATGTGCAATCTGATTGGACTTGGGAGCAGGTATCCTTGATCCTCTGCCTTCCTGCCAGCTTAATTCTCTCCGCATGTTTATTCTACTGATTGAAAATTTCCACTAGGCAACGAGAGAAATAATTAAGGACAAAAGGTATGGTGCTCTGAAGACACTTGGTGAGCGGAAGCAAGCCTTTAATGAGGTAAATGTTACCCATGAATCTTACGGTAGCAGTAATTTGCTATCATTTTGTCACGCATGTCATAGGATTGCTATAAGTTTGTATAACTTCACTTAATTTATATTCTTCTGTAAATAAATGTTTTGGAGTTAAATCAAACATTATCCTATTATGTTCTGACATGAAATTAATATTATTAATAGTATTTGGGTCAAAGAAAAAAGTTAGAAGCTGAGGAAAGGCGCATGAGACAGAAGAAGGCTCTGGAAGAGTTTACTACAATGCTGGAAGTATGTTGCATGAAGCTCACATTATCTTCTTTTCTTGTCCCTGTATGCATTTTATTTGATCTAATGCTTTCTTTGTGCTTTCACTTCATTCCAGGAGTCCAAGGAACTAACATCATCCATGAAATGGAGGTTGAGATTTTTCTGTATAGTATGGGAACAATAGATTCCTCGTTATTCTGAATGTGGAAACTGTTAAATATTCTAACTAAGCTTTTACCTGTTCAGCAAAGCTCAAAGTTTGTTTGAAAATGATGAGCGGTTTAAGGCTGTTGAACGAGCTAGAGATCGAGAAGATCTTTTTGAAAGCTATATGGTGGATCTTGAGAGGAAGGTAATGGTTTTTTACTTTTTGCATATTTCATGTCTTATGCAAAGCATTGTAGCGCTCTCTACTATATTCCTTGGCAAATACCCAAGCAAAAAAATGGAACATCTTCAAGTTCGTATCTTACTGTTCTTATTTAATGCAGGAAAGGGAACATGCTGCAGAGGAAAAAAGGTGTAATATAGCAGAATATAGAAAATTTCTGGAATCCTGTGATTTTATTAAGGTACAACGTTTACAAAGAATATGTCATTAGTTTCTTTTGTGAAGATCATTAGCTTCATTTCTATTTTCCTGAACTTTTCTTTCAATCTGCAGGCAAACTCCCAGTGGAGGAAAGTTCAAGATTGCTTGGAGGATGATGAAATATGCTCACGTCTTGAAAAAATTGACCCGCCTACTCATATTCCAGGACTATATTCATGATTTAGAGAAGAAGAGGAAACAAAGAAGATGCGAAAGGTAGAAATGCTTTTTATGATCATTAATTTCTACCAATCTGTGTTCTTACCTTTTTCTCTTCCGGGAAATTTAGGAACAATTGAGACGAGCCGAGCGCAAAAACCGTGATGCATTTCATAAGCTAATGGAAGATCATGTTGCCGATGACACTCTTACAGCTAAAACTTGTTGGCGAGAGTATTGTTTGAAGGTTTTTATCTATTTTAACTTCTTTTATAGTAAGAGTGGGTTTGAATCAATGTGTGTTTTGACTTCTTCAGCGTTAGCTTTTGCTTAGTCTCTTTGTTGCATGATTTCTAGGTGAAAGATTTGCCTCAATATCTTGCTGTTGCATCTAACACATCTGGTTCAAATCCAAAAAATTTGTTTGAGGATGTTGTTGAAGAATTAGAAAACCAGGTGTGTGCCTCAGATATGTTCTGTGAGAAGTGTGCATTTTTCTCTTGTTTCCATTATGTTTTTGCTCAAGCTGGAAAAGTGTCATGTTTCTGATGGTTTCATTTGTACTCGATAGTATCATGAAGACAAAATCCATATAAAAGATGCAATGAAGTCAGGGAAGGTAGGATACTATATTTATCTTGCAGGTTTTGCTTGGTGGTTTTTCATTATTGACCCCTTCTTGGCTTCCCCCCAGATTACCATGGTTTTTTCATGGACATTTGAAGACTTCAAGGCTGGTATTGCAGAAGAAGTGGGTTCCTCACAGATATCGGATATTAACTTAAAGGTACTTCTGTTGCAAGGCAGTACATGTTTCCAACCAAAAAGAAAATGAGAGAAGGGGGAAGGGAGAGAAAAAGAAAAGAAGCAGACATTAAACTCTGGTAGAATTGTTTAAATGGATGTTATAACCCTCCAAGAACACTTCCATATGATTAGAGTTATCATACTTTATCACTTAATCAGAGGCCAGGTTGATATTGCTTTTGGAAAGTGCGGTGCGAAAGTGCTTTTGGAGTGTTTGGTTTAAAATTTGATTGTTTGGGGTTTCTGTCAAAAAGTACTCTTAAGTAGATAAAATGTATATTTTAGACATTGTTTTTGAAAATATAAAAGAATTTGTGATATAAATTATTACAAATGAGTAATTTTGCTCAAAAGAGCTTTTGGAAAAGCTAAAAGCTAGAAATTTCAGCCTTTAGAAAGCACTTTTAAACCAGGTTGAAAAGCATTTTTTGCTTGAAAAGCTACATGATACATAATGTTTTTGGTCCCAAAGTGCTTCTGTGATAAGCAATGCAGAACAAGGTCTAACCCCTAATTCCTTATATTTTAGTCAGAGGCTGAGAGCTTTAAAACCGTGTTTGTGTTAGGATGTTGATAAGCACAAATCTTGTGGCTGAATGTTGATAAGTTTCTTTACTCTTTTTCAGCTTGTGTATGATGAGTTACTTGAGAGAGCCAAGTAGGAGGAGAAAGAGGCTAAAAAACGTCAACGTCTAGCTGATGACTTCACTAAACTATTACGTACTTATAAGGTGTGTTGTACTATATTTTGAATACAAACAGCCAGTTTAGCTTTAGTAAACTTGTTTAACTTCGGTCCTTCTGCTGCTTTTCAGGAGATAACTGCATCTTCTAATTGGGAGGATTCCAAAACACTTCTTGAAGAAAGCCAAGAATACAGGTATTTTACCCTTATCTTTGCATTAAAGATGAGCAACCATTTATTTATCATTCTTAAGCATCGCACTTTTAATACTCTTTCCTCCTTTGGTGGTTTCCTGCAATGCTTTTTATTAGATCAATTGCAGAAGAGAGCACTAGGAGAGAGATCTTTGAGGAATACATTGCACACTTACAGGAGAAAGCTAAAGAAAAGGACCGAAAACGAGAGGAGGAAAAGGTTTGCAAATGTTTGACAATATTTCCAAGTAGTTGGTGGTTAAAAATCCCATAAATTCATAAAATACCTTTGATACTACCTCACTCTTTGGTCACTATGAAGTTTAGTTGGTCTTAAAAACCCCAAGTATGTGCACTTGTACAATTTGATTTTGTGTGCGTGTGTGCTCTCCATTACTTTTCCTGAGTTGTGATCTGCATTTCATTATATTTTGCATAAAACTGTAGGTTTCTTCTAAATCAGAAGATGTTTATCTTGTTGTTTTCAGGCTAAGAAGGAGAAAGAGAAGGAGAAGGAGAGGAAGGAGAGGGAAAGAGAACGTGAAAGGGAAAAAGGTAAGGATCGAACTAAAAAGGATGAGACGGATAGTGAGAATTTAGATATATCTGACAGCTATGGTCATAAAGAAGAGAAGAAAAAGGAGAAGGAAAAAGACAGGAAACACCATAAACGACATCAAAACGCTGTTGATGATGGGAGTTCTGACAAGGACGATAGAGAGGAGTCCAAGAAGTCTCGTAGACATGGCAGCGACCGTAAGAAATCAAGAAAGGTATATCTACCTATATATCAGTTGATGATAATATTTGTATATCAGTTGATGATAATATTTGTATATTTGTCCATCTAAGTCTTAATGTTCTTCCAACGTACGTACCCTTGGCAGCATGCTCATTCGCCCGAATCCGACAGCGAAAGCCGGCATAAAAAGCACAAGAGAGATCGTGATGGGTCGCGAAGAAGCAGTGGTTATGAGGAACTCGAAGATGGAGAACTGGGTGAGGATGGTGAAATTCAGTAGTTTCCTAACAACCTTTTTTCATCCAAAATGCTAAGTTGGTAAAAAAAATAGATGGTGGTCACTCGCACATCAGAAGCAAATTGTTATTGATGGCTTTATACAAAGCTTGCTTTGGTCTTTCATATTGTTAGTATTTGTCTTTACATCCTGTCACTCTGTTTGTATTGGATGTTACGAGGCGCAAGAAATATAACCTTTTGGAATTTTCGATCCTTATTTAGGGAGGTAGAATGGGGCCATTTGGTTTGATGTAAAAAGCTTTCTTGTCGGCTTGTCAATATTTCTTTTACTCTTTGCTACTTATTTATCATTCTACTATTACCAGCATTTATTGTGCTATATATGGTCCCCCTTCAATTTTTTTCTCTAAAGAAATTGGCATGTTATGGGACAATCGTTAATGTTATTCTTTTCCATTATAAAGCTTAATGATTGTTAGGCATTTGTCAACATTTGTTGGTTGAGTACTCGTTAGCAAGGTTCGAGTCTCCCTAATGATCACATTTGGCCTATAAAAACACAATGTTAGGCATTCCAATGCTCTGCTTTAAACATTTTTGTTTGGAGCGATTTATATATGCATATGTATTATTTTGTATGAATTCTAGATGAAGCCTAGAGACCAAAAACCTTTCTATCATCGTGTAATAAATCCATGCCTAGAGAAGATTAGAAGAGCCGACAGAAAATCAAAATAGTAATTGAACTAAGCAAGGAACCAGATTACATCTACATCATATCATGTTAGATAACACTATTAATCATATCCATGACAACTTCACTTGTAATCTCCTCAACAATGGCGTTGCCAAGTAGTATTCCCATCTCCCTTTTCCCGGATTCAATCTCTAAACCATTCCATTCCTGTTTTGATTCCATTACATCCAATTCCAACATCTCCTTTATGTTTGTTTCATCTCCGCATCGTTTCCCCCATCGCCTTATTTTCTCACATATAACATTCCCAATCTCCTCTGATCCTATAAACCATTCCTTCCCATGCCCCTTGTTATGATCCATCAACTCCCTAACACAATCCAAGAGAAGCTGCTTTGTTTGCTGCAATACCCTTTTTGACGCCGAAAACGGACTACCGTTACACTCTTCTAAACCTTTTAATTCTTCACAGCCTGCTTCCTCTTTTGCTGTTGTTTGGTGAAGTAAACTCCTTAATGTAGCTGACAATATCGACTCCTCTGTTATTAGCTTTGGCAAAATGAAGCTTTTCTCCCTTGTATTGGAAACTGTTTTTAACCAAGAGATTTAGTATTCGATAATGAATTTAAATCAAGTGAAGTCATCGAAGATACTCAACTGGTACCAAGTGGGGAACCTGTTGAAGTAGATTTTGCTTCTAATACTGACTGTGGGCTGTGTTGTATACTGTTTTCCATGCATGTACTCGATTGAAACTTTGTATCTGCAGAAGCCTATAAGAATATCAGATAGAATCTGCTTCATGCAAAATATGAAAGAGTCTTATGAAAAGCCTTTTCTACCTTTTTTTCCCTCTCGGCATCGAGTTCTGAAGGCTTGGGATTGGGATTGCAAGTAAACATTGATGTTTCATCTGTATCACAATCTGAACTTGAATTATACAGTGCTGAGCAGCTACTAAAAGAAAATCTATCTGCCTCTGCCGGTTCTTGGTTATTTCCATCTTCATCATTGGAATTCTTGGTTCTTAAGCCTCTAGCTGTAAACAACTTGCTACATAGAATAACTTTAAGTACCTTGGGGAAATTCAGAATACCATTGTTTCTCTTGTTTTTGTTACTACCAGACTTCTTTAGAAACTTGCCTGAACTGCCATGGCCGTGGATGGAAGTTAAGTTCTTTGTCCCACACCCTTTTTCTGAAAGGTAAATCTCTAAGGCAAAAGGCTCTTGCTGTTCTTGGAGGAGTTCTACAAGTTGCCTTGCAGGCTTGGATGCTATGGTCCTTGTGGCCATGGGTGACCACTGCTGGGCTGAAAGCTTGCAGGAAGGAAAAAAGAAGTGAAAGCAAAAAGAAGATAAGATGTTGCATGTGCAGGAGTTGGTATTAAATGGGGGAAAACATACATATCTATCAGTTTGGGAATGAAAAATAGCAGAAACACACAGAAGATTGGGCATTTAAGGCTATGAAAAGGAGAGAGAGAACTTAATTCATACATTATCAAGGTTACGTAGCTTTTTTAACTGCTAATCAGGAGGTTTTAGTAGTAGTAAACACCCCCAGAGTTTCAAAGATTTTGGCTGGGCATACAATTTTAGGCTAGGAGTAATATAGTCTTATAATCTAGCATCTTCTTCCGTTTCACTACTTGTCCTTTTACTCCTAGATTTTGACACCTTATCAGTCAGTTCTATCCCTCTCATTTTATATTGACCCGAATAATTTTTTGTTTTTGTTTTTGCTATTTAATATGGTCCCAAAATCACCTTGTTTCTTTTTTACTAGCCAGAGGCAAATTGAATGCTAGAATTCCTGCACAGAAACTGGCTATACTCTCTTTGTATTTACTTGCAAAAACAAATCTCAAATGATATACATGAACATGTTGACATCCATGTGAATTTCCTCTAACCAAAGGACATGCATTCAGCCAGTCCATCTCATGGTTCAGTGTTCATAGCATTACAATTAATCTTCATCAGTGAACTTAATGCTCAGAAGCTAGAGAAGGAAAGTGCTTTCATGTTTTTTCATTGTTTAGTTGTTTTCTTGATGAAATGGTTAATTTGTCTTTATAAAGTGAAAAGGAAAAGTGGGAGCACCCTTTACTTGGGGATTTGGTTTATCAGAAATCAGAAAATAGAAATGAGAGGTGTAGTTTTGGAAAGGAAAATCTGTCCTTGTACTCTTCTGGATAACATTTTAGTGTAAAGTAAAATTCAGACAGATATTCTTGAGTTGATGCTATCAAAACCAGTACCAGTTGTCCTTTCTTTTCCACTTTGTTTGTTGGTACTGTTATGGTTTTGGGACTGGGTTTTCATATTTGAAACTTTTGTTGGGTGTATGGATATGGTAAAATAATAGAATTGAGAAAGAAAAAAGAAAGAAAGAAAGAAAAGCAATTAACGAGGCTTGGTCAAAGTGATAAACAATTTGGTATCATTTGAGTAGATCTTGAGTTCGGGATGTGTGTATAAATATTTTTCCTTAAATGACTCATTTATTAAAATTAGGTGTGCGACGCGAGTCGATCTAAATTAGTCAGAATACAAATTCCTAAAAACGCAAAGAGCCAAAGATAAAAGAAAGCATGCTATAGTCATGCTTCATGATTTCCATATCCGTGTGACAATGGCTGGTTTGTTGCATTACCAACTAAAGAAAACTATGATGAAATGACACTAAACAAAATTAAATGAACATCATATCCGGTGGGCGTTGAGAATAAATCCATCATTGATGAGAGAGGATGCGAGGCCTTATCTTCTTCTACCAATAGGTAATTTAAAAATACCTAACTCGGTTAACTCGGCTGGTCGATTCGTCTACTCGATTTTTAAAATATCGATATATTTTTTTAAAAAAATTATCTGGTCAGGTTGGGTATCCGACCCGGAATTTATTTTTGGTAGTTGGGTTGGGTTTGAGCCGAAATTTTTTGTAACTTGATACTCGACCCGACACTTTTAATATATTTATTTTTTTAGTTTTAAATTATATTTTATTTTAGGTTCTTAATATTTTAACTCTAAAAATTAGATTTTAATGTCTAAATTCTTTCTATGTCTGTATTATGTACTTTTAAGTTTTAAAATTTTTAGAAATATTTATATTAATTTGTAAATACAAGATTCGAAAAAAATGAGATTAATATTTTTAATGTCTTTTTGGTGATAAACTTTAATTTATATATATATATATATATCCAAATATTTCTATCTTAAAACTAATTTCGAAACACTAATTTTTGCATTTGAATAATGTATTATGAACTTTTAAATTTTATGTGTTTATTATATGATTTTTTTTAAATTTTTAAATTTAAAAATAAAAAATATGAACCGGGTACCATACTCAATACCTGATAATTGCGAGCCGAAATTAAGCCAAAATATTCAATACTCAAAAGACCGGGTACCCCGTACTTTGGGTTTTTTCAGGTATCCTGGAATGAACACTCTTATCTACTAATGTCCTAATGTCCTTGTGTTTGAGTTGATAAAATAAAAATTAGGTTAATTTAAAAGATAATTAAATTTGTTAATACTTTAATTAGTAATGTTTTAATATATGGAATAAATATTTTAAATACTTTTAAACGATTAATATTAATTGATTGCAATTTTCTAATTTGAATACATGAATCATAAAGAAAACAATTTTTAAACAAAACTTGATTCTTATATTATTAATAATATAACATTATATTACCAAAAATAGAATATTATAGGCATAATGTTAAAAATACTCCACAATATTTGATTCAATTATTATTTTAGTCCTTACTTTTATAATGCTTTTATCATTTATGTTATAATTAAATATTTTTATAAAACAAATGTGTTAGGATGATCAATCGACGAAGTGTGGCGAAGAGGGGGTGAATTGGCAATTTTAAATTTAAAGGGAAGCAAATGGAAAGATGAAAAATTGAAGACACAAGAATTTATAGTGGTTCAACCTTTTAACAAGGTTTACATCCAATACCTTAGCTCCCCACTAAGGATTTCAAACAATTCACTAAGAATTCTTCCCCTTTTCTAGGCTAAAGAGGCAACCGTTACAATCGATCAAAGCTTTCTACCCAAAGTTTGATCCAATTCACTCTTTTACAAGAAGTTTGTTTGCAAACAAAAATATCCTCACAAAGATAGGTGTTTGCTCAATTACTAGTGCACTCAACCCAAAACTTGAATAAAATAAATACACTTAAAGAACACTCAAGTGGGTTACAAAATTTGACTCTAATAGCTCAAAGATGGTTGGATTTGTGCTTGAATGCTTTTGACTTGTTCAACAGTTGTTGTTGTTGTAGTTTTGGAGACTTGTTTAAATACCCCTCATTGTTTTTTAACCGTTTGGGTAGTTGAGATCATCAATAGAGCCGTTAGAGACCATTTTCCCGCAATAAATATTGTTTGGTGACCTACCGTATCAATACACGAGCAACCATATCGGTACCTGTCAAAAGAGGAAATAGCCGTTGTACAGAGGGGTATCGATACGCTTGAGGGCGTATCGAAACGATTAGTGTATAAAAGTATAGCCGTATCGAAACGGCTAGGTCGTATCAGTACGGTTTTTGCTCACTAGAATCTGAGGAAAAAGTCCAAGGAAAAATGCATCGGTACGCCTAGGAGGCGTATCGGTACGGTGCAACTGAATTTTAAAGTTTGGTGATTCCAACAACTGACAAGGTAACGGTCAAAAAATTATTACAAAGATTTTGAAAATCTTAACACCTTGAAACGGTACGCTGAGACCCGTACCAATACTCATAACTTAAGTAAAATTACCAGGTTGATGGTCGTATCAAAATGGGCACACCCCGTATTGGTACGTTTTGGCTATTAAGTTAAAACCAGCTTTCAGTAGCCAAAAGTCATATCGAAACACCTAAGGGCGTATCGATACACCTGGGTGATTTTTGTTATTTGAGTATCAAAATAATTAGAAAATATTTAGAGTTTAAGTTTTTGATTTAGAAATTATTTTAAGTTTTAATCCTTGTCATTTTGTGAGACTTTTTGAATACTTAAAAATTTATCTAATTTTACAAATTGGTCCTTAAACTCTTTTTATATCAAAATTATATATAAGATTTACAATCTCTCCCTTTTTGATATAACAAAACCAAAGTAAATTTTTAAAAAAATACTCCCCTTACTTTAAGGCAAATTTTTTAGTCTTTAAAAAAATTTGTTCTTGAAAAACCTAAAAAATTTTAAAGGCTCTTTTTCTTCTCCATTTTTGTTAGATCAAAATCAATGGGATATGATAAAGCAAGATATAAAGCAATAACTCCAAGCATTAAAGGAAACAACATAGATAACATTAAAGCTCAAAGCATAAAATTCAAGACAACATTAAAAACATAAACCAAAGGAAATAAAGCATTGGGGTTCATAAAACAAAGACATAGGTGCATAAAACATAAATCTTAATATGATATGATATGCAAGAGCCTAAAGGACCCGAGGAAACCTTTGCACGCCTCCGTTACCTTTTGGGAGGCCTACGCCCCATAGAAACTGTCTACTTGAGACTTTCCCTTGGCCCGTAGGTCCTAACACAAGGTTAGAATTCTAGCTCTTCCAGAGTGGTATCTCACTGATGGCACGGGCCCCCGGAAGGAGGCCTTCTTCGCCTTCCACCTAAGCTGTGCAAGAAAAGCCCAAAGGCAATCCTAGGGAATAGTAAATCTTCATAGGGTCTTTCTGTCCAGGGACGGATGCTCCTATTACACT